>JAHREE010000128.1:6329345-6672879 GCA_033628505.1 Tringa tobata
GCTTCAGAAGCTACAAGAAGTATTCTCTAAACCAACAGCTGCACATTAAGAGAGCTCATGAATAGATGGGAGTGTAATTGAACCATGGAATGGACAACCACACACAGAGCCATCTGAGTCAAGTATCTCCTTCACACCAAAACTGACACTTAGCTATACAGTTAATTAAAAGATAGAGAAAAGATAAAGCAGCTCTCTACATCCTAGAAAGAAGACAGTCTTCAGCTGCTTCACTGCTGTTCTGTTTTGTTTTTTAAACAGCTAGTTCCCAGTGACATCTTAGTTGCAGCTAGCTTACATAAGTGAATTCAAAATATCTACTTCCAAGCCTATTTTTTATAAAGCACTTTTGAGAAAAGGGAGTCTTTGGGAAAGGGAGCTATCATGCCAGAATCCAGAAGTTTGTCCTCGAAGGAGATGTGATGGAGCTATTTAATACCTTTGTACTCTAAAGCAATGCTATTCAGCTGTATCTTAGGATATATAGATAGAGACATAGAGATATAATGTTGATTATTTGTACCACAAAGTAAAATCTCAGAAGATTAAGGATAATTTGTTAGCCCTGATAAATTATTTAGTCTAGAACACCTCATATTTGCTGGCATGATGTCAGATAGCATTTATTTCCATGAGGTTTTGAGAAACATGAATTTTGGGTGTATATAGCACAGTCTCTTACTTTGTCTTGTTATCTGGTTTAATTTAATTAATTAGTCTTGCATATCAGTGATATGTTCTGTGTTTATTCCTGTTACAAATGTAACTCACTATCTTACATGCAGACAACGTAAAATGTGCAAATCTAAACATTTTGACTCATTCATTAGCTTCTGGCTTTACTAATCCGCTATTGCTTTATTTCAGATAAGATTGCTCAGCAACATATCCATTTAGAAACTAAGTGGCATGAAGGGGTCATAAAATTGCCTTCATTTGCTCAACACACTCTCTTTAGCCCAGGAAATTCCCTCTGCAAATACTTCTACATGAAAGTATGCCCTTATTTCTACTCCGCTTTCCTCTCAGTGCGGGGATGGTACCTGTATGAGGGGCGTACCAGCTCTTCCTAGAGTAATTGCCCCATGATATAAAACCAATTGGTAATACTAAGCCAATGTTAAAACATATAGTCAATTGGGCCTTTAGGGCCCTTCACTGAATAAACGTACATAGCCAGTATATTTTTGGTCCTGGCTGTATCCTAACTTGTTCAGATCAGTATCTTTCAAATGCTAAAGAAACACAAGCAGATACATGCATGTGGTAAATTAAATAGCCAGTCAAGAGCTGAGAACAGTGTATAAAATAGAGAAACCTGAATACATAGCCATAATTATTTCATAAAAGCATTTAAAGATGGAAAGTAAGCAAGAAAATTAGATCATTAGGGATTAAGTGACATATACCATTATTCAAAGCAGATTAATTAATCTGAATTAATTTTGGCTACCCAGTGGATATCTCCTATTTTACCTCACATTCTGAAAATATCAGGTATACTGCTATTTGGGTGGACAGATTTTTCTACACTTTCAGCGCAAATCTTAGTGTTTAAAATGTACATTCACTACACTCCACTCTCTATAAGAAACTCTGCCCTTTGCACTAGCAGCTTATTTGTTTTCCTCACAATTTAAACATCACTTGACTCTATCGTCTGGTATTGCACAAGGGACTGCATTAGACCAGCATGCTTTATCTCAAAGCATTTCATGCTATGCTGGCATATTTCTGGTTGAAGGTGTTAGATATCCATTTAATAAATATTTTAGAAAGCCAGGAAGTGTACCACTGCTGCTTCATAGCCTGATAATTTCCTTTCTCAACACGCTGTTAGGAAACCATAACATCCATTCCTTTCAGCCAATCTTCTCCAGGCACAGAACAACTCCAAAAGGCACTGAATTTCAATTTCATCAGAGATGGAAGTGTACCTAAGAGACTAAAAACTGCTGAGGGTAGCAGAGCAAATTTATCATCAAAAGCACTTTTAGCATGTGATGCCAGGCAAACTTTGTGTTAGCCACATGGCTGCTGGAGCAATGCAGCTTGTTTTATTAATAGCGTGCATTCAAGAATCAACATGTCAGCATTCTTCTCTTTCTTTTTAGTTCCCTAGACTTCAGGGGAGCATTTATGTCAATATGAAAGTGGGGTTTTCTCTGATAAAACTCTAGCAGTACATAATATCCTTTTACAGTAGTACAGTACAGCTGGAGCAAAGCTATAGGAGACACTCCTACTCTGACATAAAGCCCCCATATGCCACGTTAGCCAGAAATACCAAGTAGAGATAGCACAACAGTAGTGATATTCACAGGGACTACAGAAGTAACAGAAGCAGATGTCCATAAACCCTTCAAGGCAGTATCTATATCCCAAGTCTGCTCATTCACAGACCATAGCAGAAAATGTAGTTATAGCCCCTGAACATGTTATTCACCAAGCTAAGTTTGCTCAGCTGTAGTCATTGGTAGTTATTTCTGTTATAAATTATTTATCACGGTCTCTAAATTGACTCGCTGTCATAGTGGCAAGATATTGTGAAGCTAATCATCAACTTAAGTTATACACTAGAACTATGCTTGCACATACTTCGCTGTTTGCCATGTGTACTTGAAAAACCTCAGGTAAGCTTAATCTGTTGCATATGGTTCATCAAAACAAGCTTAATACAACAACTAGTACTGTGGAAACTACCAATGTTTATGATAAGAATGGCTGCTGACAGAAATTACTGCGTTCCCTCTGTGAAAACCAGCACCAACCTCTACAGGAAGTACTTTTACTAGAACTGGACATGTTCATGAACACATGCAGCCTCCCAAATATGACTTTACTCTTTTAGTATTGGTGGCAGCAGATATCCCTCATGCCCTGTGCAGATTCCTCCGAGCAGTTCATGACAGGCGACCCTGTGGGTGCCCCAAAGTTCTACGTAATTTTCCATACAAAATGTAATCAACCAATTTCTTCAAAAAACCCCTTGATACGCAGGTGAAATAACTTGTTCTCTGTGCCGAGACAATTTTCCCTTGTGAGAGAATGTATATACAACTTCAAATTGTCTTTGTGGAAGACATCCACTTTGGCCACTTTTGGACATCTAGTGTTTAAACTCAGTCCATATATTGTCCCACTGATCAGCGTAACAAATAATGTATGGAGCTGGATGCACTTGCCAGGCCATCCAGCAATTTGATGAGGCCATAGAGAAATACTTGCAAAGATGGAAAAACATGAAAATGTAATATGTTGATGCTATGAAACAGAAAAAAATATGTTACATGTCTAAATTTTGGCAAGCCTAGCATTTTGCTGGATTATGGCTGCTTTTATCCTAGAGAAAACATGTCAACATTGAAAATGAGTCCTTGATAAGTATGAGTCCAAAGTGTTTCAGTGATATAAATTTTAAACAGCAACTTCTAATTATGCCAAATTGACACAATATTAAAAGAAAAACTATATTACACCTGAAGAAAGTACCTTTGTATCTGGAACAAGGGCCATCATTCATGAATATGGACTTGAACTGTCCTTCGTGCTTCATCAACATATTTAAAAAGGCAAGATTTTCATTGCCTATTTCATTGCAAATGTAATGTGTCCATTTTATCTTTTCATCTGTTAAAAATGATCTAACGAGGAAATACAGAACTCTAGCTAGGGAGCATCAGGCATGTAGTTATTGGTCCTTCTACACCAAAACCAGTGATTCTGGGAACATGCAGCTGAAATTTCCTTTGCCATTAGGAATGCAATGGCCTTTAATGGCACTGCTGGCATGAAGCTCTAAACTTTTAAACCTTCCAAATATTGGCCTGTACAATGTAGCATGACATTGATTCTACTTTGTTGTCCTTCCTCCCAGCTTTTGAATGTGTTTCTTATTCTGCTGCTGGCAACAGTAGAAAGAAAAAAATAAAATAAAAAAATGTAAGGCCTCAGACTACTTATATAAGCAAAAAATTGCCCTAGGACTTTGCAGATGTGCTGAATCCACTACCTTTCATTTATGGTTCAGCATCAAGGAAGGTTACTCAAGCATTACTAATGGTCCTATTGAAGGCAAAGACAACAATGTAAATGCAGTAGTGACTTCAAAGACAAGACTGAGTAACTAAGCAGTCTAAAATCTGACCCTGCTCTTTCCTCCATCTCACTATGTTGTGGAGGAAAGAAGATTTATTTTTTTTTCAGTCTGAGATCCTTTGTAGATAACACATTGCCCGCCTCATCCTCCCCCCAGAAATATTTTTCCTCTATTTTGATTTTTAAGGGAAAGACTTTCTAGATCTGAGGGTGCATCTATCAGCAATCTCACCCTTTGATTGATCAGGTGAGAAAGACACCTACTGATCACAGGAAAGTAGACTCCAACAAATGTTGCAAAGATGTCCTGTGACTTGCATTACTGTACAGTGACTTCCCTTTGCAAACACACTTTGAAGTGCAGCAGCAAGCACTAGTCACAATGGAAGAAATACCATGTTCTCCACCGAAAAGCTACTAATATAAAACTAATTCATGAGAAGAAATCAGCACAACAATATGCAGTCTACATGTACACATTAAGCACACACCCCCCATGATCATGGGGTGACTTTAGGTTCAATGCTTTTAATCATCACACTTGCTTTAAGCTAACTTTTTTAGAAAGTCATTTCTTTATTGTGATATCTCAGAAAAATACACTCTTGCACTTCCTCCCTTCTCACCACCAATAAATAGTATGCTAGCATGAAGTTTTTATCAAAATAAATCAGAAATCTCTTTTCCTCCTTTACTTCAAACAACTGACTTCACATTACTAGGAAAATGACTCTCCCCGAAACTGGCCAGTCTGTCATTCAAGCAGCTGTCTCCCTAACCAAGAACTGCTTTGACTCTGGGCAATAATGGTGGCACATAACTTCACAAATCTTGTATGGTTGTGATAGTTTTTCTTCATGTTTCAACTGCCTTGAAAAAGTGATAAGCAAACACCAGTCTTTTACCTATTTAACATTCTTTTTCACTGTTCCTCTATATAAACCCCTATACGAACTACCAAGTTGTCATAACAGCTGTACCAGGAGGAAGAGTCTTTCTGTTATCTCTGTGCACAAAGAAGTCAGGTTACTCCTGTGCTTTACTGAACCAGTTCTGTAGCAAAACACGTGGCACTGAGCATGTATTTATTAGTGGCTGTACATTAAACAGACTTTCATCTGCCCTAGTCACAATCTGTGGTTTTGCGAACTCCCTCATCACGGATCTCAACAGATCCCAGGGTCTAATAAGCGCCTGGACTACAAAAAAAATCGGGGACTTTTGTCACAGATTTACATCCTGGCTTTCAGTTTCTTTGTTCCAGTTTGAGACCTGGCACGCTCTTCACGTTGCTAGTAGCATTATGGCTGTAGTTAGGAATGTCCATAGCTCTACAAGCCCATTATATAGCTAATTTCACAGGCCTAAAATGCAGGATCACCCAGTACCTCATATGTCTTCCACTTGAGGAACTTTTATAAGCACAGTTAAGAAAATGGGAATGAGAGTTCCAAAATGGCATGAGACTCTGATCCATTAGGATATCAAACCCATGCAAATGACTTTCTATTCAGAGTACGTACTGACTACATACTTCTCTATTTCAGCAGAACATCACATTGCTATTGACTAGCTTTAGTTTCCAATTTTTCTTTCATATTAAGTCACTGTACAAACAAATTGTACAAAAGAAGGTTCTTTGCCCCAGAGGTCTTGCCAGACGGGAAAAAGTCAGTGCAAATTAGGACTTTCATTATAAGTGTTCAATACGTTAGGTACTGTTTCCCTAGGGACATGCAAACAGAAACCTCAACTGCTGTTAGCACTGTCACTGCATCATTCCGAACTAAAAGTGCTACACTAGCCCTGTATGGCTACCACGGTCCACATTCACACAAAAACAATTACAGAATGCAAATGTCCTGTGTATTAGCATCACACACTCACCCTACAGAACACCCAAATGTTCTCCTTCCCCCAGACAATGCAAGGACAAATAAAGCTTATTTGTCTTTAAAAATAAGTGGCTAATTACAGAAGCTACCAAAAAGCAGCAAAGAATCATGGATGCTATATAAGGTGGGACGCCTTTTCTCAATTGATAAATCTCTCTCCCACTGGAACAAGGCTGTAATCCAGACTGCTAAAATACTTGAGCAAAATGACACTTGCTGTTTTCCATACAGCTCCACAGGAACAATCATTAATCTAACTCACACCATGTCCTACTGTGGTCATAGACATGACAGCATTTGTAAGCCACACAGATCACCAGAGAGCTCAGTGGTACATTACGTTAAACTCTGGAAGTGTTAGTTCAAGTCCTAATTTTGACAAAATTCAAGTTCTCATTGCCATACAGATTCCTATCCAGACTGGCACAGAAATCCGTTATAAGTTTAGTTTAAGAAATGCAGGGATGTTACAGACTTGCATAGATGTCTGTGCAAATTCTGTAGACTAAAGTAAATTGGGACCTGCTAATCACAACCATGGTCATTTCTGCATTAAAAAAGATCAGTGAAAACACTGATCAATGAATGCACAGCAACCAGTGAAAGGAAGGATGCAGAAACATTATTTTGTTTTATTTATATACTGGGTTAAACCATTCCTCAAAGACTTCACCTGCTTTAATCCCCCGATTTACAGACATTCCCTGAACTTTTAGCTTCCATCCACACTCAGTATTAGAAAACATTTCCATAGAAATAAAGAAATAGGAAGCTGGAGTTACAGGTTGAGCCTGCCTCTTCTCAGTGGTCCTTGCCCGATTGAGAAGCATGGATTGTTAAGAAGATTCATTATGCCCTAACTATTCCTAACAGTCCTGCTGATGTATTACCTGCCTCTCTAATCCTAATGAGGCAAAATATTTGGCTTTGATGCTTACTTTTCTGTTGTGGAAGCTGTCCTTCATTTTTGGTTTGTTTTGGGGTTTTTTGTTTGTTTTTTTTTTTTCCTGTGAGATGCTGTTTGTTTTGACAATAATGACTGTAAATCTACACCTCTGAACAACATAGCACTCAGATCTGTGTCTCTCGCATGAGATTTCATCAACAGCATCTTGCTGTTGTCAATGCCTGAACTCGTGTTCCTTCCCCAGTATCTCAGCACACTGTATTTCACAGCTATCCTAGTCTGGCCTGACAAAGAATAAGGAGTGAAAATTATAAAGGAATTGCTCCTTCTGGTCAGGATGTCAGGATAGCTACCAATGTGAATTTTGTTCTAAATGCAGTAACTTGTCGTGCATTGATCAAAACCCAGGTGTCACATCAAGCCATTGATTTCAAAAGACAATTCGGCTTAAAAACTGAGGATATAACATGGGCTCAAGTTTTTGATAGCTCTGCCACAATCCCCACTCTAAAATAAATCCTTTAAAACTGAAGCTACCACTCAGCCTCAGCTTTTCAATTACACTTATTCACAACCTTTTTGGCTTAAGTGACTTTCTATAGAAAAACTTGTCAATCATAAAACTGGCTATTTCATAAACTTCCAATTACCTTCCATAATAAAACTACACAGAAATTAATATCAGACATTGCTCTAGGTGTATACAACCACACTCATACGGGCAGAGAGCACGCAGAGCGGAAGGAGATCTTGTATTTGGCTTTATTTTCTGTGATGTAGTTTATGGATGGACTCTGTCCACAGACAGCAGTGCTCTTTTCAGATCTTCATCTGAGCAGTAAGATTCAATCAGTGGTTTGACAGCTCCCCCATACAGCCATATGTTATTTTTATTCTGGGATAGACAAAGACTCTCTGTTTAAGCCTTAGGCATCCATGAACACAAAACAGATGCATGAAACTGCAGCAGACACAAACTCTGTTTGGAGAACAGCTTCCAAATGGCAGCGGAAGCACCACCTCACAGTGTAAATTCACTGTACAAAATGAAAAGACACGTTAAGAAAGACAACAGAGAACCAAAAGAGAAAATCTGGTTACTTATGGGACTTGCAGTAAGATGGAAGATTCCAGTCCTTAAGAACTCAATTTTTATACAACTAGTATGAGTTCCCATAAAGAAGACACTGTGAGAGACAAACCATTCAAAAACCCCGAGGGAGTCTGTCTGTGACTACTGAGTATTTAACTAGTAGGCTGTGTATTTCTGAACTAAAATTCCTCTGTACTGTAGTTTTGAGCCAATAAGCAGATGCTGTCAGCGGGGATTCTTAGCAGTGATTACAGGAGTTTGGATCCTAACCGGAGAAGCCAGAATAGGACAGGACTTTCCCCCAGAGGGCTGGTCTGAAAATCTTTTCTTTTTAATCTGCCAGTAGCTGGTCATTGGGAGACTAAATAAACCCAGCAGTTGTTTACTACTGCTTTTGATGGACATACAAGTACAAGATGCATCAGCCATCATGCCAATTCCATCTGTGCTCCACAGTTTGGCAAAGTCAACTAGTAATTTCTCACCCTTCCAAAAAGAGGTGGCAAAACCGATATGGTGATTCACACAAAGTAAGAGGTGCAGATATTATCAGCTAGCAATGGGAAACTTTAATAACTGCATTTTATGTAACCTACTATGCTGCTAGAGGAGAGAGATCTCTCTGTTCTCACCTTCCTTCTATGAAGCTCAACAAATATTAAGACCAAATTTGGTTAAAAACCTGTCTGTAAGTCAGACAATTTTTCAATTATAAACTGCCATTCTATTCGAATCACTTCATCAGACTCAATTATCAATTCTCACTTACAGCTGCTAACAAATCTCTGATTTAATAGTGGCAAATGACAGAACTAGTATTATACCATATTCTTTCTTGTACTGAAAATGGATGGAAATGATATTTGAGGGAATTAGGTTATAGATCTACAAACAAGCAATGAAAAGCTCATTGTACAGCAATTCTTACAAGCACTAAACCATTTTCTGATGTGGTTCATTTTCTAAGCTATGCATTGTCATGATCAGAGGGTCTGCTCCTATGGTAGGTATATCCAGTCAACTCAGGGCTGAAGCAACAGTTATTTACATTTATTTATGAAAATGTTCTGAAATAACATCAATACACCTAAAGCCACTCAAAACACCTAAAGCCAGCAATCAACACAGTCTACCGCTGTGTCTCCAACAGGCTGGTATCAGAACTGTCAGGTCTTAAAAATCTGAGGTAGGCAATTGTAGCTTAGGCAGTTTCTTTCCAACATCTCAACTACAGATTGTCTTGTTCCCTAAGGCACACGAAAAATGTATCTGCCTTTCAAATTTCAACAGCTTCATTAAGCAACCTCATTGGCTGAAGAAAGCTGCAAAGGGCATAACCCAGATCATGCTGTTAAATCCTGAAGTCTCTGGTGAAACCCACTGCAGTTTATTCCAATTCCTTTTGGGTATCATTTTATGATAATATAATGAACGTACACAAAGGGATGAAGTACTTTGAAGAGCTCAGATACAAGCCTGACCCTAAGGAAAAACAATTATCTGAATCATGGCCTAAATACTAACAAATACAAGAAGTTCAACACACCAATTTTTGCTCTTATTTATGCAATCAGGTAGAAAATTATCTTTCGTGAGACTGCAGAGTTTTCCCCCAGGTGCTCTTTCAGCATTTTTTTTTCTCCTTGAAAATGCTCATAGAAAAGGTCTAACACAAAATTACCAAGATTCTGATTATGAAAATATGGTGTGTGGGAGCAAGAGCATGCTCTGTTTTTAAATAGAGCTCAGTTTGCTTGTTTTGTGCCTAGAGGGGAATAAAAATGAAAGCAAGTAAACAAACAAAAAATTAAAAGAACTTTTTTTTTCTTTTTTCCATAATTTCCTTTTAGCCAAGCTGACAAGATGAGTCCAGCCAGGCTCTCTGCAACCACCTTTTCTCATCCATGTTTCTTGTGGGAATACTGATCAAGCAGGAGAGGCTTTGAACTTATGCATCCACCTTCATCTAAAGCTTCCACTGTGGTTTTAAAGAATACAAAACACACAAACATTTAAAAGAAATTATTAAGAAAAGGGAAAAGAAAAGGTTGCTAAAATAAATCCACTCTTCTTTACCCCCTTGTGGAAACAGCAACACAATGATTTCTCCATTTAAGTAAAAACAATCTATACCTGAAGGATCTTCTTCACTGACTCTTGGGATGAAAGAATTTAAACTGATTTGAGAAAAGACAAGGAGCATGAAGATGTGAAGAAATTAGAAACAACAGAAAAAATAATGTTTCCTACAGAAAGTACTGCTCATTTTAGAGAGGAAAAGATGTGCAAGATAAAAATCAAAAGGAGGTATCTAACGTAACAGCTAGGGGAAATCACTAAGCCTAGAGGACTGCTTCCATGCTGTGGAAGCTCTTGTGTAGGCTGCCAGCTGGACTGTTCTGGGTGGCAGGCCACATTCAGTATACGAAAGATAATTGTACTCATATGATCTCAGGAATTACAAGTTGTATCTCTCTGACAAAAACTCCTAGATGACGTCAGATATTTTTCTGTCCCTCTGAATATTCAGGCATTACTGAAGTTACTCCCAAGTTATACAAGAGCGGCAGTGATGAGAACGCAACCAAAAAGCATTATATGACTTGAACCAGGTGGTCTGATCACTGCAGCTAACACGGGTCACCACGCAGACTAAAATGTAAAGCTTCACTCCTTGACTTTACGAACACAGACTGACGTCAGAGAACAGCAGACTGATGTGCTGGAGAACATTAAAAAGAAAAACACATGTAGAAATATAGATACTATATGTCTATAAGAAACCTGAGATTAATACAAATTTAGTTGGCAACATTATTGATAACTTGCTGAATTCTGAAGTAATGAACTAAGGACCAGCATTAATAAGTGTTCATGTTCATAAATAAAAAGGAAAATTTGTTATGAAGCCTTTTGTATGTGTTGGTATTTTGTGAAAATAATAATCAACCAGGAAACAACACTGTGAGAACAGCCTTGCAAGGTGAACCTTATGTTTTTCAATTTGATTTGGTCTTGTTTATGAGAGTTATCCAGAAATATTGTGAAAACAAGTTTTGACAAGATTTTCTGATTTCCCAGGCCCTAGACTTTCAGTTTTTACTTCTTGATTTCCATCTAGATATTAAATAATATTTAGTGGGTATGATGAACTTTTGAAAACGAAATTAGCTGAAAGCAGGAAAGCCTTAGGAAAGTAGCACGAAGATTAATAAATCTAAAAAGATTGTTTTCACTAGTGGAAAATACTGCTTTGATAATGGTAATTTGTTTCTCTTTATTAAAGGGTTACTTGGAATCATGGCGTGTTTGCCACAGGCTCTGCTCTCTGCTTACTAAAGACTGGATGCTCTAATGGCAAGCTGAGAACTGGAACTTGAAAGACCTTTGTTACTGTAATTCTGTCTTTACTTCCAGAGTCCTGAATGACTTTGGGCAAGTTTTTTCATCTTTTTAAGCCTCAGTTTCCCTCATCTGCAAATGAGAATAATGATATCTATTCTCTTTGCCAAGCACATTCAGATCACTTAGCTTTTCCAATGACATTTCATTAAGTATTATAACCAGTACTCTCAGTTTCCAATATACCTAAGCCAAAAAGAGAGGTTGAGGTGACATTTCAGTAGCAAACGCATTTTATAACAAATTTTGCTAAAATATTTAATCTGAGATAAGTACATGACATAGATGAGAGCATGTGGTGGAACAAATTGATAGCAAATATACAGACCAGAAATTATATTTGGACTAATCAGTATCCTTTTTTATATTTACTTTCTGCAAACTTTTCAATAACTGCATTTTACTAGTTCAAATATGTACAAAATGTGAATTTGAAATTCATATGTCCAACTATTCACTCAAAGTATCAAATTGTATAATGAATTGAAAAAAAGAATCCCATTCTAGAAAACTGATCTAAGACACACAACCAGAGGTAAGAAATTTGGGGTAAGGAGATATAGATAAGTAATTCCATAGAGACAAAAAAAGGTCAATATTAGGGCATTGGTTTGAGAAAGAAAGGAGGACATTAATTATTTACCATCCCAATATAAATGCAGTAATACAGAAAACTGATAATGAGAAATCCATACATGGGAAAATCCAATCACACACAAAAAGAGACAGAAATTAACCACATAAATTATTCACTGGAAAGTTATGGTTAAACTATTATATGACATTTATTTTTCACTGTTCTGAAAAAACATAGCTTAATATTTTATGTAAAACACCAGTTAATTTCCTACACCTGTGTTAATTACATGTATATCCCAATTAATGTGAAATAAATTACATTCCTTTTGGATAAACCATCCAAGATGACAGTCCCAAATCAGTTTAGAAGAAAGAGCATCCCCTTTGCTCTACTTATACTTCCATTAGTATTATTTAATTTATAAATTATATGTTGTTTGCATAATTACTGTGATTTTTTTTTAAATCAACCTATACAGGGAAAAAAGAAAGTTATTTTAATACCTTTTTCTCCATTAACTATTTGAAGCTAGAAATAAAAGCAGTGAGGCAGTTAATCAATATATTGGGTTTTTGGAATGCTGGGCAGTGGGGACAGAGGGAAGGAACAAAAGTTTAGTTGGGAAGAGACAATCCGTTGATGGTTACACTTTGGGCCTCTATAGGCTGCCAGTTTGGGGGAAATCACTTGTGGATTGTATTCAGAAATGTGTGATTCATGGATTTTAAGTGGGGCTGAGACACTGGCCCAGGTTGCCCAGAGAAGATGTGGATGACCCCTCCCTGGAAGTGCTCAAAGGCCAGGCTCGATGGGGCTTTGAGCAGCCTGATCTAGTGGGAAGTGTCCCTGCCCATGTCAGGGGGGTTGGAACTAGATGATGTTTAAGGTCCCTTCCAACCAAAACCATTCTATGATTCTGCATTACTGATACAGTAACACGTCTTCAGTTGCACAGAAAAGGCCAAAAGGAGCCCCTTGGATCACAGAACTCGTGCTCTTGTCTTATGGAAAACACAGTTATAGGATGGCTGGGTTTCTATCAGGGACTGCGGTTAGGATAGAGACATTTGTTAACATCAGCAACTTGCACAGAAGTTTTGTAGTGAAATCAGCATCCAGTGTAGCCTGTGCTAGCACAGCAAGAAAGATGATCTCATTCCAACCTCCACAGTGCATCCCTCCACTCTACTTTTTCTTTACTCTATATGGGTCACTTGCCCTATGGATGCTCCTTGTTCTCACCCTCTAGTGAAGCACTCCTTGCAGCTATAGCTCTAAAACAATTACTCAGTTCAGAAGAGTAAGCATCATTTCTTTATGAGACAGTGTTGTATTAAACTACACAAGCATCCTGAAGTCACATTACATGTTTGTATTTTAATAACTTACATGTCAGTGCTGCACTTCCTACGGTAGAGCCTTAGGGCAGCTCAAAGCAAGTTGAAAAAAACCTCCTGTGCCGGACTGTACCCACGCTCATTAACCTTGCTTCTGAGCAGGGTTAATTAGATTGGACTAGGCCTCAAGCTAACACAGTGACTATTCTGCATTGTGCCATTTCCACATGCCCTTGTGATTCAGCTGCATCAGCAAGTGTGGGAATGCAATTTCATAAGGTTCCAGATGTGATTAATTTTGCCTCATAGGATCATTCTTTCTTCCCACTGACAGGATAACTAGATGACACTTCTGGGTCTAGTCTTCTGATCCTCCATCTGACTTCTGACTTGCTTACGGTAGATTACTCTTTCCCTATTCTCACAGTAGACAAAGGAGAAAAAAACCATACTGCAACATTCACATGTATTCTCAGACCTTTCCATAGTGCTAACTATGTGTCAGGCAAAAAGGACAGTCTCCTGTTCAGTACTAACTAGAGTGAGAGTGCTGATGAGGCAGCAATAAACTTATAAAGGTTTCCGTACTGTTCAGCACAGTGCAAATCAGAGGTTTGTAAGCTAGCATTTCACAGAATCACGGAATTGTTGTAGTTGGAAGGGACCTTCTAGAGATCATCTAGTCCAACTCCTCTGCCAAAGCAGGATTGTCCAGAGCACATCACTCAGGATGGCATCCAGGTGGGGCTTGAAAATCTCCAAAGAAGGGGACTCCATGACCTCCCTGGGCAGCCTGTTCCAGGGCTCTGTCACCCTCACCGTAAAGTTCTTCCTCATATTTGAATAGAACTTCCTATGTTCCAACTTGTGCCCATTGCCCCTCTTTCTGTCACTGGGAACCACTGAAAAGAGTCCGGCTCCATCCTCCCTCACACCGCCCTTTAGATACTTATAAGCATTAATAAGGTCTCCCCTCAACCTTCTCTTCTCCAGGCTGAAGAGTCCCAGCTCTCTCAGCCTTTCCTCACAAGGGAGATGCTCCAATCCCTTAATCATCTTTTTTGCCCTACACTGGACTCTTTCCAGTAGTTCCCTGTCCCTCTTGAATTGGGGAGCCCAGAACTGGATGCAGCATTCCAGCTGTGGCCTCACCAGTGCAGAGTAGAGGGGAAATTTAATGCAATCCAATTCGTGAACCATAAACAACTAAATCAGCTGTCTCAGGCACACTATGGAGCTGATGCAACTGTTCTTGTAAATCTGAACTGGTTGTATCTGAAACTACACCATATAAGAAATGAGGTTGCTTGCACCCACCTAACACAGTACTGCACTGCACCACTCAGGGATACACACAGACTTCCTTAGTTCATCTTCAGTTACTTGAAGGACATCAGATTTGTGCAGCTGCCTTGGGACAACATATGCACACACATATTCATCAGATATCAAGTGTAACAAGTTGCAGTGATGTGATAAAATACATTACAATTCCTTTTTAATAATTGAATTATTAATCCCGTCTTCTCCAAAGTCACTATTACTTTCCAGGCTTCTAAGCACCACAAAAAATTACAAACAGCTGTTTTTTTCCCCAAAAATTTACCCCAAACTATTCAAAGTCAAGAACAATAATATTCAACTCCTGTTTCAGTGATACCCTTGTCTTATGACCCTTCAGTATTAAAGCAATCAAGCAAGTTTAAACTGTCCAAGTACTACTGACTTTAATGTAGTAATTGCTTTACACATTTACTTTCACGTTCTGGCTCTTCCCATTGGACACTGATTTGCATATTTACTGCATACCAGTATAAGGCAGGGAGGAAAACTGGTTGGAAAATATCTGAAAAGTCAATCTTTCAATTTAAGATTATTATTTTTTAAAAATCATTAGTTTTCTCAATGGATTTCAGGTCCCATAGTTCACTTTATACATACTACTGTTTTCCATTGAGCAGCCAGCTCTGCCAGGTTTCTCCCAACAGGATGACAACAACTCAGCCTTATCTTCTGAGAGGAGAGGAAGAGCTGGTTGTACAGCAATTGGTAGAAAGGAGAGTGCATGAAATGTTACACGAATCCACATGGCAGCTGCAGGGGGATACAAAAGCCCTTGGAATAAGAAAAGTGCCTCTTCAGAGTAGTAATTTTGTTACATTCAAGCCAAGAGAATTATTTAATATGAGAGAGTTAATTACCAGTAGCCAGGCAATTCCAACCTCGGAGAGTGGATTAAATCCATTCTGGTCATAGACACTTGCTACTGTTATCTGAGGAAATTACAATAACATTTGCAGTTTTTCTTCTCCACTGTAATCAAAAGACAGAATTTTACTTTTTTTTCTTCCACAAGGATCTCTCAGGCTTGGAAAGAAAATTTAATTGTTGCGCTTTCATAGACAACATTCAGATCTTTTTAATCTTTATTCTGTGAGTAAATTTTCCTGCAGCAAATTTCCCTATAATTACAGTTCTGATTAAAGTGAGCATTTCCATAGTTTTGATAGCTTTGTAAATCACAGTTACTGGCTGCTTCTCTTATGGTGAACAGGAACTCACTTTGTAATGAAGTTTTACTATGTAAAGTGGCTGAGCAATAATGTAATTAACATTTACCTTAAGTTATCTCTCATGCTTTAAATATACATATCCATTCCCTCTTTGTATGCCAGATATTGAACAATGATCATTACAAATTCCTACATGAAAAAGAACCAGGTAATAACTTGCCCTTTGTTTTTACACTGTACTTGAAAGATGTGAAATTTGAAGCTGCTGAGTAATACACTGATAAAAACGCAAGCTAAGAACCTCAAAACCAACCAGAAGTTATTGCTTTTTGAAGGAGAGTTGAGAGAAGATAAATAGATTGCTTTTATTTTATTCTCATATA
This sequence comes from Tringa tobata, assembly GCA_033628505.1. Lineage (NCBI taxonomy): Eukaryota > Metazoa > Chordata > Aves > Charadriiformes > Scolopacidae > Tringa > Tringa tobata. The sequence continues at coordinate 6,345,554 of JAHREE010000128.1, forward strand.
AACCCTGCATTCACACATCTGCTAACTTGTAAGCAGGTGACCTTAATGGATCCACTTTACCTATTTTAGAATATTAGAACTGCCATCAATGTAGAAATTCTCTTTGAAATTGTTGCATAGACACAATTTACAGAAATAACATACAATCATATGAAATTGAAGGGTCTAGGCAACAGAATTTTAAGTGGAAAAACACCCATAAGCAAACAGCAAAATTCTCTGGGGTACTATTGAAGTTCTTTGCCATAGGCACAACAGAGTAACCCTAGTGAAACTTCTCCAATTTCTTCCTGAGTAAAATTCTATAGAGCCTATGGAACAACCTAAGCATTGACTAAAGTAAAGCAAATAATCAGAGGAACAAATCAAAGAGAAAGTGATGAATTGTCCGTGTATTGACACCCGCAGTGGAGAACAGTAACCTTCCAGGAAATTACTTGGCTCATTATAAGATTAGCTGGGCAAAATAGGAAGGCATGTGGTAAAGGTCAAACTAAATAATCTAATACTTCCCTTTTGAATTTTTAAAAAAATAATCTGTCAGCGTAATAATCCTTGTGCAGGTCTGAAACCCAAGGAAACTGGTATTAAATATTGTGAAAAGAAAATTTATTGTGAATATAAACTGCTACTTTTTTGGCATTGGATCTGCAGAGAATGAAGATCGAAATATGTACCCCAAGATACAGAGACCAAATGTTGCTCTGGATCAAAGGCAAAAGCAGGTCATACATGGCAGCAGGGCACTATGGGCGTGACTTCTAAAACCTCTTAGCAATAGATCTGGACATGTCAAACCACAAAAAAACAGATTTAGGGAGAAACTCATCATCAAGATTATTACAGAAACATTAATTAACATTTAATAACATAAAAGAAAATGAATTATTTTGATACCTGAGTGTTACTTCAACTCCTGAAAATTCCAGTCAGATAGACAGGTTCTCTACAATTATTATTTAACCCTGTTAGCAACCATTAACCTGATATTAGATTCTGTTATCCTGATAGCTGATATCCAATAACAGACACTACTAAAAAAGCAGGTTTTGAAAAAACAGCTCCAGTGATGATTAAAATCCATGTATTGTATGCCACAAAATACAAACCACAAAACTAGTCTCAGAGGACATGCCAAAACACTGTAAATAATTCCAAATACATCTAAAAATATAAATTATTATTGACGTACAAAATCACGGTAAACTTCCTATGTTCAAGTATTAATATTTCCAATTTGTGTATAAAATTACCATACTGATGACCTTTAGCCATATCAAATCCAGAAAGTAATAGCTTTAAAGTGCAATGTCTATTTCTGCTTCTAGAAATGCTACGGTGGCCACACAAATGCTCTATTCTACCATTCTGCAACTGAAACGTTTGGCTGGGAAGAAAATCAAACAGTCACCTGGCACTAAAGTATGTTTACCACATAATTTGCCTACTCAGTCTTTAAAAAACAACAGTGATGGAAATTTCCCAACCTCCTTAGCCATTGGTACACCTTAAAGATCTTTCACAATTCAAGTCAACTGCTTACTATCTTATTTCCAGAAAGTCCTTGCCCTTCTGGGGCAACCTTTTGGGCCTTTGAAGACTGTTATTATGGCATTCCTCAAGTGTTTTCTTCAATTACCTAATTATATCCAACTCATTAAAAGTTTTCCTCAGAACTCACATGCCTTGGACTATTCTTATCGCTCTCCTCTGGTTTCACTCTACTGAGTCCAAAATTCTCAAAGTGTGGTGCTCAAAGCCAGACATAGTACATGAGTGGAGATATTCTTAGAGGTGAGTGACATGCAATGGGTTTCTTTGCATATCTCAGACTTGCTTTTAATAGTGAACAACATTTTATATCCCACAATATTTAAGGTCATTTTGTAACAATACAAGGCTATTGACTTGCATTCAGTTCAGAAACCACCAGCTCCTTGTCCACAGAGTTTCTGCCTGGCCCATTCCTTGCCCTGTGTTTGGGCAGATGGATCCTCTTATTGAAGTACTGCAGTTTGCATTCAGTCTTTTTCAATCCTTTTTATTTTGGGTGATTCCATCAATTGACCAAGATTATCTTGTATGTTTTTGTATCTTGTTTTTAGAGTGCTCAAGACCTTTCCCTAGAGCTTATTACCATTTGCAGATGTATGAAGTGCACTCTTTATTTCATTATCTATTATATTAACAAAAACCACAAATTATACCAGACTCAGGATGCAGAAGGAAATACAAAACAACATTTCTCTTCCTACCTGTATATGTTGATGCTGTAAGCTAACATCTGTCACAGAGTTAGAAAACATAATGGAAACACAGGGAAACGTAAAGCTAATTTAATCTTTCAAAAAGCAAAAATACACAACAGCTGCTGGAAAGTACAAATGAGTCAGTCTTCCAGATAATAGGACCATTGCTTTTAAATAATTATTAATCTTGCCTCAATTACACAGCATGTGATTCCACCCCTGCATTGCTATTAACTCCACATGTTCTTTCATACAGAACAGTATAGGATTTATGGTGCCGGATCTTTCCCTTAAGATTATTTGGGAAGTGCTCCCTGACCACTAATCAAAAGTGTTGGATGTTTTTCTTTTGATAGTCAAACGTTTGAGGCTGATGTTGTCCACAAAATCATCCAGCATACATCTGCACTCTCTTTAAAAGCTGAACAATGAAGAGGTTGGAGCACAGAATTTGTCTATCATAAAATATGTCTATTTTGTGGAAATGGAGAGCAGGGAGAACTAATTATTCCACTCCTTTCAAGAGAGAAGACAGGGAGAAGAAAAAATGAGGAATCTTCCACTGCCTGTTCTTTTGACAAAAGATCATTACACAGATGCGTGTATGGATTTAATTTTCAAAGCAGGCACTTATCATAGACAGCAAATAGCATATTTGGAAGTTCTGACTACCGACTCACAACTCAGCATCGACTCTCAGCTCATGAGTCTAGCACGGTGCTAAAGTTAAGCCAGACACCTGGAAACTTCAAGCAGCTGCCACAGGTCTCTCTCCTGACTGCAAAAACTTGGTGCACACCCAGTACTGGCACCTGAATTCAAGGTGGATCCATTCTGCTTAGGCCTTTTCTGGTAGCTGTTACACAACTTTTGACATGATCCACTGGAGCTTGGAAAAGGCCTGAGTAACATTACATTGGGAAAACTTCCTAAATCCCAACATCACTGCATATTCCAGAAACGTATTATTGCCTTTATAGCAACTATGTTGTACTGGGAGCACCACTTAAAAGTCCCTGGTATATTCTGGGACTCTCAAGACCTGTGTGCCAACCAAAAACATCTGTCAATTGACTGCCTAGACCCAAGCAGATGCCTAGACACGCTTGCAGATGACCTACTTGTTACTTGTGCCAGAAACACTGTGGGCTACACTGTCATTTCAGCATTTTTCCACATGCGTGATGAAGACTGTCATTTGATGGCTGGTGTCACCATCACATCGGAACATAGACACAGTCACCTCTCCTTCTGCTCCCTTACATGTAGATGTGATCAAAGTGCCCTGCTCCCAGCCCTGGGTGCACTGTCTCTGGTAACATACCCGCTTCTTCTTTACAGGGGTCCCGGCCACCCAGGAGAGGGGCTGGAGCCACTGCAGCTGTGGGACTGGGACCCCCATCCAGGGACACTGCCAGCCTTGTGTGTGTGCTCAGAGCTCAAGGAACAGTTAATGTGTTACATGACACAATCTGCAGGGGCTCCAGGTGGAAATGAAGTTTAGATTGTACCAACAATGTGGCCGTGCCACTGTCTAGCCAAGGATCCCTGAAGACCCTGCCTGCCCATGGCACTGGGTGGCAGAAGCAGGGTTGTGCCTGCAATGAGAGCCCACTTCCACCATCGTTGCTTCCTGGGGTGCCACTGGGATACCCCTCAGTGCTGTTCCCCTCTGGATTCAGTTAACAACTTACTCTATTTGTAAGAGTAAACCAGTGAAACAGTCCCATGACTACTCAATTGGTTACCACATGTTCCCTCTCAGGTGACATGTTAAACAGAGGTGCTTTTGCAGGCCTTGGGAGTCCTTTTCACAAATCCGACTTTTAGTGCAGAAGTTGCTCAGTCCTATACTCTCAAGGTCTTTTCAGAAGCACTTCCAAACACCTCCTGAGACTGCAGTCCCCAGTAGGCTGGCTTCAGATTTTCTGAGAATCCTTTCTTGATACCTCCATTAGCAGTACTCCCCTCCACTCCCCCAAATCCCACATGCTTGATTAAAAAAACTTCGACATACAACAGTCAAGAAATGGGCTGGCTGAATGACAGATGAAGGCTTGGAACAACCACATCAGTTCCTCTCAAACTAATCTCCTACTCACTTCCCAGTTTATTGCCACATCCATCCCTAATTGTCCTCCAGTAATAAATGAAACTATATTGTTAGTGACAAAATACATCCCAAACTCTTGCTCCTCTTGTTTTGTTACTGCTTCTTGTGCTTTGTTGGTGCCTCAGAAGTACAGAAGTTCATTTACTTATGATCTACCCATTTCAGGTCCCTGGTGTCGGTGCGGTACTTGAAACCCAGAGCTATCAGGTAAACCATTAAAGTAGGCGGGGAAAGGCAAGCTCACAGAAAAAACAAAAAAATGCAAGAACACAGGAAAAACAGAAGAAAATATGTACAGATTACATAGGATGCTGGAGTTGCAATGAGCTGGGCAAGCAGAGACGACAAGAACACACAGGTGAGAGAAAGCAGGCGGATATGGGACAAATTGTACAGCTTAGCAGATGAACAGAGAGATGGAAATAAGTAGAGATGAATGCACATTACAAGAGACAGTAAATGCGAAACCAAAATAGACAGCAGCAATTGCTATAGCCTAAAATGCTGTCATTAGTCCCAGCCAGGAAGCACTAACAGCAAAAAGGATAGACTCAGACAAAAGATAAAATCAACCGAACTAGGAAGAATCAACCAAAAAACCGCCACCAAAAACTAGTGAGCAATATAAAATCACTTAGGAGCCTATCAATGCCATTTTTAGGTAGTCTTTTGCTAAAAAGAGAATACAGAAAGAAGAGGTGCAGTACTTCTGGAGAACAGATCTGGCTCAGCCTGCCTAAGCTTCTGAATCTGCTGTGCAACACAACCATCTGAGTTGCACTGCAATTGCCCGCAGCCACATAGGGATTATGCAGTAGTTAATGCAGACTGCTGCAGCACCAAGAAATTCACCTCCTAATTAAAACCTTAGAGAACCATATGGAACAACATCAGCATCTCAATTTTAGTATTAAGTAGAAAAATCCTGCATTGAAAAGCTTTCTTGTGTCACCAGAGCAACAAATCATGCAAGTTGCTGTAAAAAATCCATGAGTTCTAGTTCAAAGCAAAATCTCAAGTAATTCAGTTCTGAACAGAAAGTATCAGTCATTCTACTTGTTGGTCCAAAACTAGGCCAAGTTAAGAGTTCAGAGCAGTTCCTTCACTTCCAGACAAAGATTCTTCCTGAAGGAGAATATTTAATGCAGACTGTGAAGTGCTTGATTTTTATCAGGAGGTTTAGGAATTTGGCTGCAACAGTTTGCTATAAGAAGCCTTTGAACGGCACTACAGAAAGCTATCTCACAGCCTTAAAGGAGCATTTAGCCTTTCCCTGAGAAGGTCCTTTAAAATGAAAAACTACTGCCTGAAGACTGATTAAATGACGACTTAATTAGATAGGGGAGATCTACTGACAGTATCTGACAGGACTTGGAAAAAGAAGTGTGCCTTTAAAGAATTTGAAAAAATGAAATCTCTTGTGTTTCTGAGATCTGACAGACAACACATCTATGGCAGGAATGGTATAAGTACAGGCTTCAATTATTTATGGTTTTTAGGACAGCTTTAGAGAATAAGGTGCTTAAGACTACAGTGAAATTCACACCTTCTACCTATAATAATTAAATGAAAAATAACCTCCAAATAAATACAGTTTCATATTAGTTTAGACTTCTAAAAAAATTCTAAAAAAATCAAAATTTAAAAAACTACTACTGCATTCAAATTTCACATCCTGTTTCCATCCAAATCAATGGTCTGGATGCACTCTTCTGGCTTAGTATGCAGAAGGGGTAGGCTCTCTTATGCACTCTAAAATCTTTCCAAATCTTCTCAGGTTAAGATTCAGGGTTTCAGCCTGCTTTTCTATTCTTATCAGGATAAAAAAGAAGGAAGAGTACAATCCTTTCAAAGAGTATCACTTAAAAAAAAAAAAAAAGGAAACAATAAGAGTATTTTTAAAAAGGTAATAATGTAAAAAAAACCCAACAACAAAACAACGAATGAATGACAAAACAACAAACAAATGACAAAAACCCCTGGACTCCTCTACTCATGGATTATATACTACATATGCTGTAGAAATACTGCTACGCACGACCTTGCAAACAACGGCCAGAACACTTCTCAGAGTGTCAAAGGTTTGTTGACAAATCAAATACAACAACAAATACATGGCCAATTTCCAGGGCAAAAGGAATAAGCGCCTTTGAAGGTATATGTACAATAGCATATGGGGAGCAAGAAGCATAGTTAGGAAACACCAACTGCAGCTCTTGGCTATTAAGCTGCCAGTTTACAGTCCTCCGGCAACAGGGATGTACTAGACTGGAACAGACAGGCTGCGAGTTCCCTGTTAGAGATAACCCAGCAGGCCATCACAGGAACATTAGTAAAGCAGAGCTTTCTAACACACAAGTGGTCAGCCTGTAAAAGCTTTCCAGAACATCCTGAGGGGCAAGCGCAACTGCCTTGCAGCTCATTTGCTTTCAGCTATCCAGGAGGACAGTGTGCCCCCTTAGAACAAGCTCAGATTCCTCTAGGATAGGGCATCCTGAGCTGTCAGTAAGCTCCTTGAATAACTCTTTTTAATCTTTGCTCAAGTGGTTTTGCCAGCACAGTTGCTGCTTTGGATGGTTCAGAGAAGGAGGATGAATGTCCCAACCTGTGGTACAATCAGTGACAGGGGAGAGAAACCCTGCCATTGCATTAGCCTTCCAGGTTAGAGTGATGGTCAGAACTGGGACACGCATTTGCTAGTTAGAGCAGGAAGAAGACCAGAACGAGCAAGTGCCTTTCTATGCTATTCTGTACTACTCCATTCTCACAAGTAACCAGAGAGAGGGAAATTGAGGAAAACTTATTTACCGTTATTTTTCTGGGAAGATAGATGTCCACTAGCAATGTTCACAATCTCAAAGGCCTTCGGAGCACTCCTATACCACAAACAACTTATGTTCACAGGACTGTGGGGACATGTGCTGGGATGTTTCATGAATCTATGTACAATATCCTATGCAATATTACTCAGTCAGAAAAAGCATTATACATTTTTAGTTTTCTGTTTTGAACTGGTCTATTTGGAGCTGTAGATACTTTAATTTTAAAGTAAAGTATCTAGCTTCTCTTCTAACTGAAAATAATAGAAATCCTATGCAGTATTCTACATTGTAAATTAATGTGAAACAAAATGAAACAAAAGTTTCAAAAACTTCTCTGAAAAGAAGCTTCGTCCTTTCTGGTTTCTTTTTAAGAGACATTGAATAAAAAACATAATTATTGCCCAACTGTTTAAAATTTGCGTCATCTCCTGAAAAAATTCTCCATGCCATGCTCAGTTCCATTTGGCACAATGGAAGTGCAGAAGAAAAAGAGACCTCATTAAATGCACCCCTTGGTTTAGGCAGATGGGAGAGTGCTTAATACCATTCTAGTCCTGATCTCGCTTGTTCCTGCAGAACAGATGCAATATGTAATTTACCATAGATGATGACATTTGAGATAATTCAAAAAACACTGATAAGATGAAATTATATCAAGCTAGATACAGCCATCTGCCATGATTTCAAGGATTCACCTGATAGTCACTTTTCTCATGATTTGAGCTTCAGGATACAGAAGAATTTGTACATATACATTTGAAAGAGTGACATATAAAACTGTATTTCTTAGGGATCCACAATGTGCTTTGTTCTGTTGCTGGAACAGAGCTATAGCCATTTACGTAAGTCTAGACACTCAGAGAGGCTGGAAATCTGTCTTTTGCTGTAAAGGAGATCTACTGTGTTATTTGCAACTCATACTAGAATAGTGTCCAGGTGCCCAAGGAAAGAGAAAGCAACTATACCAACTTAATCTACCACCAATCAACCAAAAAATGGTATGACAGGAACTTCACTTGGCCTGAGACTGTACTTATAGAACAAAGGAGTTTTAAACTGAAAGACAGTTTTATATCAGGAACTACAATAGATAACTTTTAAAAAAGAACAGCAAACCCTCAAACGTCAGTCAGCGAGACAGAAAAAAATAAAAGGACAATAGAAACTTATCTCCTACCCAACCAATGTATCCTTACAAGGCAGGATCTTTCTTTTCCCTAGATTTTTTTGGGTGGGTGGCAACAAAGTCCGTACAGTTTCCAGATTTTCTTTCTTCCCATCTCTATTGTGAAATATTAAAGCAAATGAGCAAAACATTAAAACAAGCATGAAAAAGAAATGCTGTCCAGTATGGGTAGGAAACAAGGTTGCTATTACCCTCATCTCACAATATTTCAGAAATAGATGCAGACATTCAGACTGACCTGCCCATCGTTATGGAGAAAACCTATGACTGAATAAAAACTTGAGCCCAGCACCCCAGCCCAGCAGGCCTTATGCTTATAGCATTATGCTATATAGCAGGCTTCTGAATAAGAACATCTGGCATCCCTTTTCCTTGATATGCTTTTATTGTCAATAGACAAAACAAGAAGGGCTACTACATGGTGTCAAATGCCATTATTCAGAGCTTCTTAATAGGTATTACACATGAAAGTGCAATATATGACTAATTCTGTACTTGGTATATTGTTTTTTCTTCATGGCCATTGCAAACTCTTCCCTCAATTTAATAATAAATGAGGCAGTCCTGAACACAAAGGGGTTCCTGCCTGGAACATCAAACTTATAGGAATTGTCTTATGACACTAAACTCTCAAACAGAAATATTCGACGAGCAAAATAAATGTTTAAGTAGAGAACATGTGGATCTGCTGGCTCACAGATCTGCAAAGAATCCCTTTTCTCCACTACATCCTCCTTTGCACTCAGCAAATTCCACTGCAGGGGGGTTGCCAGATTGCCAGGACTGCAGCAAAGCCTAGGTAGTCCATTCTGAGTTTCATCAATACAATTTCCAATACATAAATAGAGAATACCGTTAAAAAGCATATATTATCACTACTGAATGATCATGCCCAGTTTTCTGTATTTATACTTCTGCAAAGTAGTTGAAAAATTGAACCTTACAAAATGCATTATAGCTGCAAAATGAGAGTTTTGTCTTTTCTTCTTATCAAAAGTTACAGGATGATGAATTTTCACATTTTCTAGTTACTTGTATGTGGAGAAGATATCCGACTCCAGGAGCTAGCAGACAGAAAAGGATAACAAGATGCAATGGCTGGAATGTAGTGCAAGAAATAGTGACGACACCAAGAGGATTTTTTTTTTGCCCAGGAGGTAATGGAATTACCAACTGGAATTACTCATCAAAGGGTGTAGAGGACTCCCAATGAATCGACAGCCTTTAAACCGAGAATTTACATTTCTCTAAAACCCTTCCCTGGTTTTCCCTTTGGGCTCAGTGTGGAGCTGGATGGGAAAACCAACTGTTAATCACAGGGCTTGCTCTACTTAGTTCCTCGGAAACATACTTTTATGTTATCTTAAAAAGACGTTCAGCTGTTATGAAATTACCAACTGAAATTAATAAATTGTTAAGGTGATCTGCCTGAAGTGTACTTATACTGTCAACAGAAATGAGGGCTGAAATGCATCATTTTATCCCTCTGCTAAATTCCTTAGGTAACTTCAGTGCAAGCAGAGCTACTCTCCTTCTGCAGCAACTCTGCACACTGTCAGATTTGGGGAATGTAACAGAAATGACACCAAGGACTCCTAGCAGAAGCTCTCCAGCTCATTTGTTCCTTCAGGAATAAAACAAACAATGTTTCTAAAACAGAGCTTTAACTTCATCGTAGATAATGAATATTTACACTGCTCAATTTTAATTTTGCATCAGTTCAGCACGTATTAAAACTGGTACATTCACAGACCTAAAATCCAAAGGCATCGTTATGTAAAATGTCCATACCCAATATCCCAACACTAACCTTTATTACAGGGAGCAAGCAAACACTGAATGACATTCATTCCTTTACATGGGGTCTCAGTTTCAGACCTGACAACAATTAGAAATTTGTGCACATCCTATCAGTTTTGCCCAACACAGTTTGTCATGTCAAGGTGTCTGACATCATTAAACATGATCCAGCCTTGAAGTCAAGCAGTCTGAAATGTTTGCTTTTCTGTGCCTGAAATGATTCTGCAGCACAGGCCAGCCCAGATAGCACCACACAGCTTTTTTTTTTTTTCTTCCTTATTTGCACTTGTAATTTGAGGAAAAAAATAAATTAAAAACATAGCTTTTAAAATAAGCAGGTAGCTAATCTAAGGAAGACTAAAAGATGCTTACTGTTGAATGAACTGGCCTCAACATCCCTTCATTTAACTTCTAGGACAATAAAGGTGTAAAATATGATACTCTGTGAATTTACCTTCACTTCAACAATTGTTGTGAGACAATCTTTAGTGAGATTAAGAAGAACAGAATGTTAATCAGGAATTGTATTTTTTTGATGAAATATTGTGGAACTGTGAATATCATTGACTAAAACCACTAATGGAACTCTACTGATGATGTAGGAATTCCAGTACTGCCATCACGATTCCTGCTCTCTGACACTGGCAGTGTGTCAGAGTATATAGGTAAGCTCCCAAATTCCACTTGCAATCAGCGGTTCTGAAGGCAGTTCAGACTATGCAGCTGGTCCTTTCCTAAGTGGCCATCCCAAACTCGAGGGAAAGTAGAAATAAACTCCTGTCACTCATGGGACGTGCTGCTGTCTTCCATTCCAGCTCCATGTGCCCTCTTATGAACCTCAATGTGCTCAGATAGGCCAGCCACTTTCCTGCTTTTGACTGCGAGTAGTCCATCAGCCCCTGAAATTCTGTTAAGTCCTATTTTTACTTGGTAAGCCTAAAATGTTTCTTATTTTTGAAACCAAGCAAACATTCAAACATTAGCTAAACTTCTTTGCTAATATTTTTTTGCCTATGAAATTAATCTGATTATTGAGGCAACAAGTTTTTCTTGAAATATCAGGAACTTAAAACCTTATTAATTTTTACAAGGAAGAAATCTCAATGGCAATCTTTATATAGATTCAGCGGTCTTTGCTGTTGATAGATAGTACTAAATAGATGCCATGACACTAAATGCTTCAAGACCTTCAAATACTTCATTAAATGACCAAGAGAAACAAGAAAATAAACTTCTAGTTTGTTACAGCTTCAGTCACTCGCTCTCATTTATTATTATAATGCTGCATGAATGCAGAAAAAGTCAGCCTACCTCTGGCTCATTTCTGAACCACTGGGGCAGGGAGACTATTTGTACACAAAATTCAATCAAACAGCCCTGGTCCTTGATGGGTTTCAGCACACAGAGAAGTTCCCAGTTGCACAGTACTTTCAGAAATACAGTTTCAGTGTACTTTAGTGCTTTTTCAAGTCTACAATAAAAAGTGTCTTCCCATCATGCACAAGATCATCGCACTTTCTTTTATACCTCCCTTTTGTACTCTTAGAGTATCCAATACTATCACTGTTTTATCACTTTTGGAATAAGTCCTTTAAGAACTTATAAATGAGCACTTGAAGAATTCATGTATTCATCTGCCCATTTAATTATACCTCCAAGCTAAAAAGGCTGCCTGCGTAGACATACATTTTGCAATACTGTTATATAAATGTTTAAATAGCTGTTGCAGTTCAAAGATGCTTGCAACAATTTCAACCCATAGTTTCAAAGTCCAACAGGAACAGCAACTTCACACATTTTAGAATATTCTGGATAGTAAGCAGGATCTTTCACATATGGTTTGTGTATGCAACTTGTATTCTGGTCTTCACTGAGTAAGAGAAACATTTTAAGATGTCAGATTCTAACTAAAAAGTAAAATGTACCTTCCTCTGTATTCAGTTCCTGCCAGATGTCACAAGACTAAGTGGACCAGAATAGTGTTTCAGTTTCAAACAATTACAGTATTTTTCCTTAGTGCTTTTCCTAAACTTCTGCTATACAGTCTAGGGTAAGGCAAAGCATTTAAGGGTATATCACAGTATTAATAAACTCAACACCAAGGCTTGGGACAAAATTGCCAAACTTTAACATCTCGAGAGTCGGACAATGGATTTAGTTCAGGGCATCTCTCTTCCAATTTTAAAATCTAAATTATAGCTTTCAAATGCTTAACTAGAGCAGTATGCTGAAAATTGACTACGTATGACAATTTTAAAATAAAAGTACGGTATTGACTAGGAGTCTTAGTGACTTGAAAAATTTGTCAGTATCATCAGCACTGACTAGCCTTAAAGGAAGTTTTTACACCATTCTTTCCATTCCTGTGAGAATTATATAGCATATAACATACATATAGTATAGTGTGTTGTTGTGGTTTAATATCAGCCAGCAGCTAGGACCACGCAGCTGCTCACTCAATTCTGCCACCCAAGAAGGGTAGGGAGAAGAGGGAGAAAAGGAACAAAAAAAAAAAACCCCTCGTGGGCTGAGATAAAGGCAGTTTAATAGAACACTAATGGAAAGGGAAAATAACAACAATAATAATGGTAAAAGAATATACAAGACAAAGTAATATAACACAATTCACTCTCACCACCTGGTGAATTGGTTGGGCAGCCTGACCTGAGAAGTAATCAGAGATATCCTGACCCCAGCCAACTGCCATTTATATACTGAGCATGATTGTATGGAATATTGCATTGGCCAGCTTGTTCTGTCTATGCTCCCTCTCACCTTCTATGAGAAGCTGAAAAAAGTCCTTGACTAATACAAACATCACATGGCAACAACTAAAACAATATGCATTACTGCCATTCCTTTCATACCAGAACTGAAACACAGCAGCCACTAGAAAGAAAATTAACCCTGCCCCAACTGAAACCAAGACACAATGCACAAGACATTACCTTCTCTCATTTCCTCAGAACTTCTTTCCAGGCTTCTCTCTCAACTGGAGCCAATCAGACTTCAACGCAGAAACACATTTTATACTGGCTAAAGGTCTGGCTTTCAGCCTCCTTCCTAAATCTATCATGCATTGCTTTTTTTTCCGCTGGTGGTTGGTACTCCTGCCAATTTTGGTCAAAATACATTTTTTAAACAGGTTTGACATCCTGTACCTACATGGACATCTATGCTATTCCACTTCCCTCAGGATTGCTTAGCCCAAGGCAACACATTAGCCTGAAGAAAAAGTACAGCTGCCTAAGGTACCAAGCCACAGGCAGAGACTGAACAACCAACATTTTACCTTCACTGCTGAGGGAGAATAGCAGAGTGCTTGGGACACAAGAGAAGAATTGCTGAGTGTAGAATAAACTTCCCCAAACCAGCAATTCCACACTCCCCCTGGCCCAGGCCCTAGCTCAACAGCATGGGGGAGGAGTCAAGTCTAAGGCTCTGCAGAACAGGAAGCCTCAGGCTGACTCCAGCTCAGCTGCAGCTCCCTGGCCCCTAACAAGTGATAAAACAGAACCCCCCAGAGCAACTGAGTCCCCTCATGCTCTGGCAATCCCTAGTTAATGGACACAAGCAGTAAAGGAAACATGTAAGCTACAATCAGCTTATGAGATTCTGACTACCTGCGGGAACTGGCCTAACAAAGGATGTGACATTCGAGCATAATCACTTTTCACAGAAGTAATAGCTGGCTTCCAGGCCACATATCCATAGCACAGCTGCTTCTCAGCTCACTTGCTTTTCTACAGATGTTTCCACAAAGGATGCTGGAATTAGAATGAAACATTAGTGACCTTTCTTCCTATTGCTTTTGCTAGTATTACCTGTCAGTTAATCTGCTTTCATTTCCAGTTTTCCTACATGTACCTTTCTAGTATCAGGTGCTATGAACTGTGCTTTCTGCTCCAACTGCTGAATACACGACTGGTATTTTGGGTTCCTTTCTGTCCCAAGGGTTGTAGTGTCATAATTAAGTTCAGCACAAGCTGATGGGAAAATAGTTTCCATGCAAGTAATCATGCATTTCCTAACTGAAAAGAGCTACAGGCACTCTAAATCAATTTCCTTACATCTCTAATTCAAATCAGCTGGAATCTGAATTGTCACATAAAGTAGACAACACTTGTTGCCTGGATAAGATCTTTTTTGCTTCTTTTCTGAAAAGCTGGCGTTACATGTTTCTGCTGTCTCTGCTTAGTAACATACCGGATGAACTTCAAACAACACAGCTAAGTAGGAACTTCACTAAAATGCACCCTCCCTGGCTTATTCTGATCCCAAGACTCCCAATGGTAATGGAAAGTTTCAGACTAATATCAAATTATTGTAGTCACTGAAGAACAAAATCATTGCCCCAACTTATTCAAAGTACAAAAGATGTATTTGTAGCAGAACCAGGGTTCTCTTATGCCATGCAGAGGAGTTATGGGATCAATAGCATCACGCAAGGCAGAAAGAGACTCACTGTTGGGAATTTATTTGACTTGGCCTCCAGCTATTACATTTCAGGGGCTACACCAAGCCCTGCAACTTTGATTGCTGTATTAACAATACATTGCAATAATATCACTGCATTTTCTACTCCCCCCTGGAGCCTCACCCTGAGCCAAAGAAACTCTCTCCCGTACAGTTACCTACATTTAAATGAATGAGTTGCAGACTCAGATTTTCCCAAACACAGCATTTCTCGGTATGACAAAGGACCAGAACTTTATTATAATTTTGAGTTGGCAAGTGTTCTTCCATTTTTGAGCAACAAGGACAATTAGTCCTCCGAAAAGTGCTGCTCCTCCAGATGATGTAGGACATTTTGATTCTCTGGAAGATACTAGTGTAAGTTACAATGCCGCATTGCAACAAAGCACATAGTATTTAACAGAGAAGAAACCAAGCCAGGCACCTTCCCAATCCATTTACCAAAGCACATGCAATTCCCATTTCATGACAGATGAAACAATAAATATTGAGGTAAAAAATTCATCTGTATCTAGTGCATTTTAATAAACAAAATGTAACAAAATATCATGGCAAGTATGGGGAGTTCTGACAACTATTTTTTGTTGTTGTTTTTCACCATTTCATTTCCTCAGCTGAATTCTAGAGAGCGCCTTGGTAATCACAAACTTGCATTAATAATTTGCACAGCCACAATTCTAAGGTTTCCTTTCAGGACATTTAATAGCATGCTGCAGGAAAGTAAATGTTTGCCATAACGACAGACATTTGAAGACACATGCTGGCCTGCCTCATTGCTTGAGCAGGGAGGCAGAGATCCAGGTTAAGGCCAGGTTGTTTCCTGCCTTAAAATGCAGCCAGCCAGGGTTTTCAGCTTGGGCTCACGGTAAACAAACGCCCAAAGTGACAAAAAAACCTTGGTAACATTTTCAGAAAGCTACAGTTCTCAGAGACAGGCAGTTGTAATATATATCGGGCTCAGCAGAAAACTTCGTGTATGTGTGTCCATCACAGCATCTCCATATTCATTCTGAAGGAAAGGCCTGGCAGGTCAGGCTGTGTTACACTGAGACCTTTGAGCCTGTATCTACTGTTTCAGAATTTCCCCATCTACTTGCAAGCATTTTGTCAAATGTTTCACATTTTAAAGGGCATGAGGGTTAACTGCTAGTGAGAATAGAAAGACTGTGCTACTACAAAAGGCGTCAGTGCATGTATATACCAGCCTAAGGAAGTAGAACTTAAAAAGAAAAGAAGTGCTGTTCTGAGATGCATTTTTGAGCAATTGTGTCTGATCTACTTTTATGCATTAGCAGCGAACACAGAAGAGGAGCATTAATTTATGAAGAGACTTTGCTAGTTAACCCTGGGCAGGGAGGAAAGTTACATTTTAACTGTGGTTTGGACCTAAGGAGGAGCTTTTGTGGTGACTGTGGGTGGCCCACAACAGCTATGGTGTGTAGGAAAAATACATCAAACTGTTCCTTCAGGCACTGATGACCCAGTCATCAGTTACAAAATAATCATAGAATCATAGAATGGTTAGAGTTGGAAGGGACCTTAAATATCATCTAGTTTAAACCCCCCTGGCATGGTGGCTTCTCACCCACCAACATCCCCAAGTCCTTCTCCTCAGGGCTGCTCTCAATCCATTCTCCACCCAGTCTGTATTTCAGTTTGCGATTGCCCCAACCCACATGCAGGACCCTGCACTTTGTGGAACTTCATGAGGTTTGCACGGGCCCACCTCTCAAGACTGTTCAGATCCCTCTGGATGGCATCCCTTCCCTCCAGTGTGTCAACTGCACCACACAGCTTGGTGTCATTGGCAAACTTGCTGAGGGTGCACTCAATCCCACTGTCCATGTCACCAACAAAGATATTAAATAGTGCCAGTCCCAATACCGGCCCCTGAGGAACACCACTTGTCACTGTTTGCCACTTGGACATTGAGCCGTTGACCGCAACTCTTTGAGTGCTGCCATCCGGCCAATTCCTTATTCACCAAGTAGCCCATCTGTCAAATCCATGTCTCTCCAATTTAGAGACAAGGATGTTGTGTGGGACAATGACAAGTCCAGGTAGATGATGTCAGTTGCTCTTCCATTATCCACCAATGCTGTAACACTGTTGTAAAAGGCCACCAAATTTGTCAGGCATGATTTGCCCTTAATGAAGCCATGTTGGCTGTCACCAATCATCTAATTTTCCATTTGCCTTAGCAGAGTTTCCATGATCTGTAAGCATTCATAACCTACAAGCATTCAGGGACAAATGAGTCTTCAGTCTTAATGTAGTTTGTTTTATCCTGCACTCAAGGCATAATATTGTTAGGACATGATCAAAGGCCCGTTCCAAAGTCTGTCATAACTGCTGGGGATCTTTTCAGACACACCAAAGGGCCTTGAATATGTCCTTCAGTGAAAAAGTTTAAACTGCCTAAAACAACACTGGTGTTATTCCCAGGGACTTCCAGGTGAGGAAATCCATGTTGCATAAATTCTTCCTCAATCTCATCTGAGATGATTCTCAGACAGAAATGGCAGATAGTAACACATTTTCAATGAAGGCAAGATTCCTGTTGCCTCTACAAGCTTTTAGCCAGAGGCAGTGTAAAAGGAGAGGGAAGAGGTCAAAGAAACAGATTTTCTTTTGATAGGGGAATCAGATAAGAGAAAACAGTCACAAGATGTGAATGCAAAAGTCTGCTATCTGTAGACCAAGTGGCACCAATATTGCAGAGGAAGTATGTACCTTGGGATTTTTCTTTATCTTAAAAATTACTTTGTACAACATTATCATCAGATTTTCTTTCTATAAGCATAAAACCCAACAATAGCAACAAAGGTTAGCACCATCCCCATATAAATTTCAAGAGCTTCTTAAGAAGAAGTTTTGAAGAGGTGCTAACTACTGAAACGAAATGCTCTCTTTGTAGATGGGCAATGTTAACTGCATTCCCCAATTATACAAATAGTTCTTGCCCCATTAACCAGCAGAGAAACTGCTACTCAGGCAAGCAAAATCACACTGTTAAGGCAAGTAAGGACAACCTCCATTAGTTCTGTTTTTCTCTAGGACAATGTAGTGTTTCTCTCTGCAAATATCAAGGCATCTCCTTTCACAAAATGTCTAAACATTTATCAGTTCAGAATTACAAACCCAGTTATTTATGGAAACATCCTGTACAAAAAGAACTGTTGCTAACAGACTTGGATTGTGATCTAGCAGCTTGTAATTATCATTTTTGTTAGACCTTCTTCCACCGGAGGAACGATTCCCTTGAAGGTCCTTCCCAAATAGAAGTCCTCATTAGAAAGGAGAAAATACATATTAATCGGTAAATAGATTGACTTAAAAAGCTACGACTGCACCATTTAATCTCATAAATAAGAAAGTAAAAATAGGGAATTGTTTGTTTTTGTTATTGACTGCTTATTTCAGAGATATTCAGAATAATCTCATGGAAAATTCATAACCTATTTCTATTTTATATCGCTTAGCGTGGACCTATTTCCATGTTTTTAATCATTTGTGTTTACCCAAGCACTCTCCTCCTTTCCTCAGGTTTTTTGGTGTTTGGTTCCACTCATAACAGAGAAAGGCTGCAGATGTCTACCTCCACAGTTTTAATATTTGTATTGGGGTGGACCATTTTGATAGTACTTTGGCTTAAGCATATTTTCTGAAGCATGTTCAATATCAGCAACAAACTTCCTGTATGTCATCCTCTCCTGCTCCCTGTTCCAATGATTCTGGGTCATTCTGCTTCTGAGTCCTGTCTCTTGTTTTAATCTTTCCTTTGTTTTCCCTTTCCTTGTGTGCTTCCCTCTATTCACTTTTTCTCCTCATTACATCTCTTCCTTCTGCCTGAAAGTTGTTCAGACACCCTAGAACTGTGACTGTGGCAAACACATGGCTGGAGCTTCACATGTGGTTATAAAGAAGTAGGGTCTTTCTCCATTTTTGTGCCAGGCCTAATTCTCTGATCTCCACACAGCACACAAGTTAGCCAGATCCTGCACTCAGAAGCAAATTCTTGCTGAAGATACCCAGGGCAGAATAAAAGATATTTAGCACCAGAGACCCACACACTGGAGAAAGCATGAAAAAAAAAAAGGCAGGCCCTAGCCTGTGGCTCAAGAATCAGGACTTGTAGACTGTAAGACTATGTACACATAACCTATAGTCTCCCTTCTATAGTTTTCCTCTTTGTGTTTTGGATTTTCCCTGCAATCTCTTCCAGAACAAACCCTGCAATTTTGGAATGAATTAATTCAATAAATAAATTAAAAAAAAAATTGGGGAGGGGAAGGAGGAGGCAAGCCTTGGGCTTTCTTAGGGGCTTTCTTGTTGGTTATCTTGGCCAGCTGTTATTTTTTTCTTAGCAAAGAATCTTTTGCAATGAGTAGAAACCCATGTAACACTGCACTGATACAAAACAGTTCTTTATTGGGAGTTGCTCTAAAATGCTGACATGCAGACTTCAGCTATGTTTAGGGATGGTTAATCCAAATCATTTAGTCTCTTATGTTTATGCATCTATCTATAGCTTTTATTCCTTGCAAAAAAATTTATATGACATTATTTTGCAGTAAAACTGAAAAGAGACAGTCTGAAAGTTGAAGCCACCACCTGTAGATTACCAAAAGAAACATCAAGGAAATTCCAAAACTAAGAGCCTAAAAAAATGGGAGATAATACATATAAATGTATGACTGTCCATCTTTCTCACTACCCCACCCACAGTAGTGATTATGTTGTCTGCACAAAGAGGAATTCAAATACCTTTACTGTAGAGTTCCTTACTACACATGTTTTTATTACGACTGGTTAGAAGGTATGCTGCTTAGTAAAATGCTGACTCACATGCTGTTCTACAAAAAGACAGGGTAAGTACCAGGACTGTTCTGCAAACGTCAAGGACAGACTAGGACAGATGGGGAATAGGACAGGCTGACAGACCAGTGCCAGAGAAGCATTCAATTACTGACTTTGAAGGGAAGACTTTTTCTAGCAGAACATAAAAATTCAGGAGTCGTCATATAAATTATCTCTTACAAGGTGATGAGGCAGCAAAAATAAGTAAGTGTTAGAAAATAGCTCTTCACAAAAAAAAATAATCAAAAAAAGCAACCAAAACCCCAACCAAACCACCAAAAAACAAATGAAAGACCTCAACCCACACTTACAGAAATGACAGTGACCCAATGAGGGTCACTGCAAAGAGAAAGAGGCAGTAGAAAAGCATGTGCTTTAAGGCTTTAATGAATAGGCTTTGGTCTCTGTCGACATTGGCTCGTTTGACCTTTGCATAACTAAAAGGAAATAAAATTTTTACAGGGTTAACACTGCATGTAAAATAGTCTCTCATTTCTGCCCAGCTGTATTATACCTGAAACTAAAGCCACAGTTTATAGACAAGTCAGAGTTAATAGAGATGAGCTATTTGAGTGTTGCTGTAGGAGCTTATTTCACTAGCTTTTCTGACATAATGCACATGTAGAGCCACCTAGTTAATAGCAGAGGTGAGCGTTTGTGTGTGTAGTTCTTTACTGATAATTGGAGTACAAGGGCTACTAATTACAGTGAACTTGGTGGCACATATACAGTAACAGAAACACAGCATGGACCTAATGACTTCTTCCATTCAACTGTGAAATATTTAATCCACTATCCAACTGCAGATGTGGGGAAGGAACTAGACTGCATTTCAAGATTTGATGGAGATTCCATAAAGGAACCCCCAAAGCAATGAAACAGACAAATCTGCATTTCTTCAGTTTCCTCTTTTCCAGCATATTCTCATTAAGTTCTTACCAACAGCTTTTCATTTTAAAACACTGTCTACAAGTAAACATATTTATTTAGATAAAAAATAATCAAGAAATTAGAAAATGGGCTTTAAAAGGCTTTAAAAGGAAGGAATTGTTTTAGAGTTATGGGTGTATTCATTGTAGCCAAGGCACATCTATGTATTGGCTTGGGCTAATTTAACACAATTGCTATATGTGCATAAATGAAATAACAGTTAATGATGATACAGCTTTCTTCTTCTGCATGTAGGCTATTTATCTCAGTGTGAGTGAGCCTAGCTTTATTGCTATGCATTCATTTTGTATTTTGAGCAGCACATACTAAATATATTTATGCACCCTTTGGCTTATTTTTAGGTAGAAAATAATTAAAAAATAAATGTGTGAAGCATCTTTCAGCTGATTGTAAGTGGAATCGCCCAGCATACAATGCTCACAAATAGGAAACTTAACCAAAGAAAATGCCTTTTGCTCTGGAGGTTTTAAGTCCACCTGCTCCAAAACAAGCACATATAGGCTCCAAAATTCACTCTCTGTTAATCCTCTGTAGCTTCGTAATATATTTTTTCCACTGGCAAGTGACTGGTACCACCTTTATTTCAAACTAACAAAAGCAGAGATGTCAAGGTCATGCTTTTCCAGTCTGCTGAAGCAATCTAATACTGTGACTATCTAGGCCAGCTGCCAGCAGAACTGGACTTTAAATATCTTATAAGAGCATCACTGCATATCTAGTTTAATTCTGCCCTGCAATTTAAAAGTCTAATGCAGCCAAGTACATGAAAGAATTTCTCATTCAATCAGCCTCACCTTGTTCATATACAGAAAAGCATCACATTGCTTTAAAGAGATACAGGAAATAAGGCCAATGACAAAGGGCTTTTATGCCTTTTGAAAAGGGGAAAATGAAGCAGTAATGGATCTTGAATGGCATGGTGGATATATTACAGAGGCTGAAATAATAGGCAAGCAAGAAAGAGTCTTCTGGGAAGGAGTCTCCCTGTCTGAAGAACGAGACCTGACCTGCAAATGGCAAGTGAGCATTTTACATTGTTTACATCTGAAGATGATACAGAGGAAAGAACAAACAAAAAAGCAAAATCTATTTAGGTATTTTATTGCTTTAAACACTACCAGCAATGGCAATATGCCTGTCAATAGATTGACCTTGATATACCTGCTGGCTACCAAAGTAATTTCAGGACATACCACAGCTCAGCTGAAGAGCTTTTCAAAACTACAGCAAAATAAGTGGACAGAGAACAAGAATACCCTCATGTAGTCCATTACCATCTTCTTTCAGCTTGATTGCTCTCACAGCTTATATTAATCACATTGCCTACAGTCATTGTGAAATGAGCAATTAGGTTATGAAAATAAACATTCAAGTGACGGCTTAGCTCAACTAGTCTTTAGTTTTCCCAGACACACTACCACTTAGGGTCACGAATTAATTGTCTGTTGCTTTCCTCGCAGGAGCTCACCTCAGCTAAAGAATTTCATGGCACTAAAATATGTATCCAAGAGACTGTAAGAGCCTTTGTGGCCATATATAACTTAAAGGAAATAATAAAAAAAAACCCAAACAGCTGTACAGACTAAAACTAATTCCTATTGGAAAAAATACCAATGTTAAAACTGATAGAAAATCCACATCTTTGACTATTTCAGCAAAAGAACCTGAATTCTGTGCTATAGCATTGTAAGCATTCACAATGTTTTTCCTATAAGCAATAGGTACTGAAAGAGCAGCACCTGCTGTGTCACTACACATCTTAAATAAAAGGCTGAAAGACCAAAAAAGCAGTAGAGGCTATTGCCATTGTAGGCTGAGTGTTTAATGGATTAAGAAAGTCTTTATATGATGCTTAAAGAACACTGCAGTTTGCACCAACTGGAAGGTCATTTCATACATAGAGCATAGGGCCATGTAAATGCAGGCAGAAAGCGTGGACAAATGAAACAAAGATGATACAGAAATGGGGATGAGAAATATCAATGGCAAGGGTAGTACAAGGAAGTACAGGTGTGACTGTGCATTTAAGCGGTAAAAGAGTTGGAGAACTTATTTCCAAGGTTTGAATTTGAAAAAGAGTAAGAATGAAGTACCAGTGAGCAAGTACAAGAAATAGGGATAAAGAATAAGGACTGTAGCAAATGCAGATCACTAAAACTACAAATGAAACATTCCCCCAGAAACTGTCATTCCAGAACATATTTGACACATCTTGACAGCACTGTATGGAGATGATCCAGTTTATTGTCAGCTAAGAGCACTATATTCTCTCTCTACAAATCTGTGTATGTGTGTGTGTGACAGAGACAGAGAGAGAATGCCCAACACTGCAGACAACTGGCAAAGAATCCAAGTTAACATTAATCCACTCTCAGTAAATTAACTTATCTTTGCTTAAGCTTAATGAGGTTACCTAACACAATCAGCAGATGCCGGAACATAGCAACTACAGATTTCCAGAACCATGTCCATCCAGCAGCATAGAAACGCCACCGCTGAATTCTCAGTCAACACACAGACTGTTCTGCAAAACTGCATGAGCAACATTATGAAAATATAAATGTCACAGGTAGAGATATATTGTATACATTTGCTGGCTCAGCAGTAACAGGGATTTTAAAGATCTCAGTTAAACGAATGTTCCTGGAGGGAGAATAGAGTTAATTCACAGGGTTTCTATTGATATAAAAATGGGACCTTTCTGGATGTAGCCAGAGAGCCTCTCTAACAATGGTGTTGTGCTATTGATCTTCTCCCTTCTCAAATGCATGCTTTGAATAGAGTTCATTCCAAATTAACATTTAGGATCTCGAGGAAGGTAAAATTAAGCCAATAAAGTTCAAGTATAGTAAAACAATATTAAAAATATGAAGATCAGTTCAGTAGCAGAAACTCAGCTCTGATGGTACTCAGGAGAATGCACGCATTTGTATTACTGGTTGAAGTTAAAATGCTTTAAACAATTACCAGTATTTGTTTGCATGAAACATTGATATTATTATCCAAAACAGGCTGTAACACAATTCCTCATAAAGCTTCTTAACCGACATCAAAGATTGAAAGCTCAAAAGTACTACTTTTCAAGGAGCAGAGTACTGTTTCTACATTTCAAGATCCGCAAAGAGGAGAGTTCCGCTTGATTCAGAAAGACTTGCCAATGTTTTGCTTTATGGAATATTGCCTCTCTGCTGTGAATTTTAAGAATAGTGTCTGTTATTGAACTCCTCTCCTATTGTCATCCCCCAATGGAAAACCTCTGCCATTAGAAGAATTTATCAAAATAGTGCTTCCCAATCACTTTGTTTGTATGATCTAAATATGTAGTTGTGATATAGAAAGAAATAAGAGAAAGCTACAGTGCAAAGCCAAAGGTCTTAGGCATTAATTGATGCCAGGAATGACATTCCTCACAGCTACACTTGTTTTTACTTTATAGTCAACCCTGAATTCCATGATAGCACTTAGATCTCCATCTAGAATAATGCCATCAACATGGATGGGAGTTTCCTAGAAGATACCTTTTCTGGAGGTTTCTCCCCAATCTAAAGCAAACCCCAAAGAAATCCAGCTAAAACAATCTACACCACTTGTTAAATTGTGAATGTTTTGCTTATCAAACCTCCACAGTCACACTGAAGTCTTGCAGATGTTCCAATCGTACTGAAACTAGGAATACAGCATACTCCTTTTTAATTGAAATCAGTCTATTAAAAGAAGTTGCACTCAGAGATTAAAAAGCCTATCTAGAAACATAGGTGGCATCAGTGGCGCATACTGTCTCCTAAACTATTCAATTTATTTATAAGGAGCCAAGTCATTTGATTTCAGCAATACAAATTTCACACTGCATGAGAAAAGCAGTTTTAGAATTAAAACTGGTTTAGAGGAATGCAAAGATTATAGAAAACTCACATATGGAGGCTTACAAAGGATTAGAATTTTACACTGGGATTAGCATGACTTCTCCCACAGGTTTATTTCCTGGAAATGTTGCTATAATATAAAGTAGCTGCATGTCAAATCATAGTTTCAATCCAACCTTCAGGCATCATAATCTGAACATCTGTATTTTTACATAGAAACCTCAGAGCTGTGGAGAGAAAAAACAAGTGACATTTGGGCAGAATTTGACTTAGAAATTAATTCAGAGCATATCATCTACTCATTTTCTCAAGGACAATGAATGTCCCTGACATTAATAGGGTTAACTGAATCTGACCTTACAAAATAATTTTGTCAGAGAAGAATGTATAGCTTTGGCTGCTGTTTAGTACAAGTTCAATGCTAATGCACAGTTCTAACAGAGAACATCCTTAACATTATTTAAACTATTATGATCATGGGCATAGAAAATTCTAAAAGTCACATGGTTTTCATGACTCTTCTGAAGACACTTTAAAAGACACTTTTAACGGGACAACCCTTTAAAATATCTCAGGGTCAGCTTGAAACCATATTTCCCACCTGTAATCACACACAATCACATCTGGTAGTAGTGTTCAAGCATATTTCTTTGCCTAAAGGCCTTTCATCTGCAATGGTTTTCAGACACAAAACCCCAACTTCGAAAAAGGTTGTAGAAGAGGTAAGATCAATGAAACCCATATTTTGACAAATGGTTCTGTGAAGGTTTTGTAATAAAAACACTGCTATTTTTGGTGGCAGGAAGTATATATGTGCATAATTATTTTCTTCTCAAATTACATAATTACATAGCTTTTAAGTTTTGTGGGGATAAGTATAGATTAACAGAGGAAGAGAAAAAGATTGCAGTGCTCAGTGCCTTGGCTTTCATGTGTTTCAATGGTTGTGTATGAACTGAGCATTGTATCACAAACAAAAGTACAGCAAAATGTAACAATGTGTCAGTTCATGCATCATTTGCCACCTTGGTCTCTGTTTTTTTCTCATAGTAAGGCTCCTTTTCAGCCAGCAAAGGAGGTGGGCAGAGCTCATGTGTGTGATGGAAACGCCACCACCTTCAAAATCCCAAGCTGTGTTTTATGAAATGCAAAACAAGATACACCCGATTGTACCAGAACAAAGGCATATAGAAAAAAACCTCAGTGTTTGCTATTGTGGGGAATCTCTTTTCCTACTTACTGGGCACCACTTATCTTTATCATGATGGTACCAAACTGAGTGGGGAAGTGGACCCTTTGGAAGGGAGAGCCACCCTGCAGGAAGGCCTGGATAGGCTGGAAGAGTGCGCTAACAAGAACCTTAAGAAGTTCAAAAAGGACAAGTGCAAGGTCTTTCACCTGGGAAAACATAATCCAGGAGTGCAGCACAGACTGGGGTCTACCTGGCTGGGGAACAGCTCTGTGGAAGGGGACTTGGGGGTCCTGGTGGACAACAAGCTCAATAAGAATGAGCAGCATTCTGCTGCAGCAAAAAAACCTCAACACGATGTTGAATTGCATCTACAAGGGCATCACCAGCAGAGGTAAAGAAGTCATTATCCCACTCTACTCAGCACTTGTCAGGCTACACCTGGAATACTGCATTCAGTTTGGTCCCTGCTATGAAAAAACCCCATGAACAGGCTGGAGAAGGTCCAGAGAAGTGTGGGCATTACTCACAAGAGAGCCTCACAGTTATGGCTACAGAAAGCCAGCTAGTCTGACAATTTCTCCCAGACATAGTTATATAAATGATCACCCAAAAAGTCATTCTGCAGGATTGATTAATGCATGTGTATTGCAAACATGCACTGCCATTTCAAGAAACTGCTAATTACAGGCATAACATTAGATCTGTTCAAAGGGGGGAGAGTACAATGTAATTGCTCTCATTCAAGAAGTATTTATTTACTTGTCAACAAGCTTGAATTGTTGTTGTACTACCTTAGGCAAACAACACAAAACTATTGGCTATTTTATTACAACTTTTTCACCTTCCCTTTCCCATATGCCACAATAAAAAAAAGTATTAAAAAAATGCTTCAGTTGTCAGTTTGTGGTAGTACAGTTTTGCCAGTGTAATGCCAGTTGAGGGCAAAAGGATGCAGTTGTATAGTGCCATGAAAAGCTTACTTGACAAACATAAAAGTAAAGATGGCCTCACGTGCATAAACCCAAATAACTTCAGTTTACTTAAGGTTTTGTGGCTTTTTAAAGTGGAAAACAACCAATTTCATCAGATGAAACTATGGTCAGATATACATTGGTCATGTCTGAGAGGGTATCTTTACATCAAAAGCATGTGTCAGCTCAAAAGCATGTGTCTTTAGTTAACGGGGCAATTTATAGCAGGAGAGGAGTGTATTCTCCATGTGGAACAAAATTAAAGAGGAAGACAGGAAAAAAGTTCTGTTTTCTCCTAAACCTGCATTTTTCCCAGCTTCTCTCTGCCATTGTCCCATTCCCAGTTTAAGTGCACTGGTTTTCTGCCCTTCCTTTATTCAGATGGGCTGTCTCATCCAACACATACTGCCTGCCATCGTGCTACACAAGAAGACTAGATTACTATCACTGCCATTCAGTTGCCCCTCTCTCCCAGTGCCTGACCCAAGCAGCCCTGGCTGGCAGGACTAGCACTTGTATTAAAAAAAAAAACCAGCAGCCCCACACAAAAGGACACATCCTCAGAGAATTCAGCAAATTCTGACAAGCCTCTGCTGAGTGTATGAAAAATGATGTTTTTCAGCTTTGTCATTAGGCCAAGTGCAGGCATACCCATGATAGAAGATTAGCCTCCTGCCAAATTTTTAGCGTCTGTTTCAAAACACTAGGAATTCTTAAATAAGTGGTTGTAAGAAATTATATAGCACAACAATGTTTTTCACCCTATCTTATTTAAGCAATACGGTTGAATCGGTTTTCTTTACATTAAGCTAGAAATTTAAGCTGAGGAATATGCCTAACAAAAGTTGTCAACCTGTGTGCTGAAAGTCTACAAGACAACTAAACCCATCATCTCATAAGGGGAATTACTTCGAAGCCGCAAGTACCAGGAAATTCTACCAGATTTGTTTATAAATATTTTGTGTTAGGAAGCAGAGTAGGAATGTCAGTCACTCACAACCAACTATATATATTGTAGGTGACAGAAATAATCCATATTTTGTCAAAGCTGATCCTTCAGTTTTAGTAAACAGCAGTAGCACATTAAACAAGACACCAAGGTCCAGTATCCCAGACCAGAATGGTTAAATGTATAATCTCTCAGCAACAAATAATGTCAAGAGGCTGCTTTAAATTTAATTATTTTCTTATAGTTTTGAAAAAATTAATCACAAAACTAGATCTGTATTAATGATCTATATTAATTATTCCCTTTTATAGTAAAAATAATATTTTTCTTTGCGAAGAGGTACAATGTTTTGGCTTAAATTAGATTTTCCTAGAAAATATTTATTACTGTTCAATACTGTATTTTCATAATAAGTAGAAACACAGGGTATCTTTCTATATTTACAACTGTCTGTTGGTGGATAAGAGATCAAGTAAAAAAAAAAGTAAGGAGAAATATACCTTTCTTTTACTGTTCATTCTCTGAAATCCCGGGCTATAAAAATATAAAACAGTATTAATTATTTCCCTTCCCAAATTTTAAACTTCTGAATCATTAACCTCTTCCCTGTTCTGCAGCCCCCTCAACATATATCTGCTAGCTGTGTTAATAAGAGTTAGAAGTCAGTTCTGCAAGGAGTCAGGCCTGTTATCTCCAGCAGCCTCAGGTGCAGGCATTTCTGCTGGCAGGTTATTCCAGTCCACCACAGCGCTGCACACACTGGAATCCAGAGTAGGTCCAGATTACTGTAAGTGACAGAATATATGATTCAATGGGACACTCATTTGAGCTAATAAGTTTATTCTGGTTCTGCATATGTTAATTTAAATAACTAAAACCACAGAGTCTTAAAGCCTGGTATGCTTTACCACTTAAGCGATTTTACTGATTCTGTGAGTAATTCCGTTCTCTTTTTAAAACTCCAGTTATTACCAGGCATCTCTCTGTCATCCTTTTCCTGGCCTCATTTTAGTCCATCTCGTAGTAACAGACAACATTTCCCCCCAAACCTGTGGAGTTCTTGGTTAGACAGTGTTTTTAAGAAAATAATACGCCATGGCAATTTTGCCGTATCTTTTCCCAGAATGTATGTTCACTATACTGGTGGGAAGGTGCTTTAAAGAAACCAATCTAAAGCAACATGATCTCCAGACAAGCTGGTCTCAACGTTCGTAATTTACAGAACAAGTAGCACTCATGAGTCTGTAAAAAGAAGTCTATGTAATCAAAGTGGACCAGATGCTAGAGTACTTTTCACCATTCCCTGGGTTTATCCCCACACAAGTGCCAAGATCATTACTTTGAAGTCTAGTGCGGAGACTAGAAATGCACAATAGAGAAATCCCTTCTCGATATAGTCCAGATTCAAGCTGGCCAGCAGCAGGACTTACCTGCCCCACAAGAGTGACTAAGCATGAGAGAAAAAGATGGATCGTTCTCTCTACAGTGTGTGTGGCTTTTGGCTGACGTTGCTATTTATGACTCGGTTTTCTAATCTAGGGAAGCACAATTTAATTCACAAAGGCCAAACAGCGTCTGGGTGGCAATCCCATGCCACCTTCTACATGAATGGATGACTTAAAAGGCAAGTTTCCTGTTCCACGGTTCATTGTTTGCGCATGAAAGTTCTTTCAATGCCAAGACTTGGATGCAAATCTTTTGAGATCCAAGTCAATGAAGTATTAAACTAGGTTACTGAAACATTTTAAAAAACAACTTTGCACCAATATGAAGCAGACTTTGAGTGTTCTGGATTGAATTTTCTAAGTATAAATGCCTTGACTGGTTTTGAGTTTGTCTCAAAAGCTGATAGTTCCAGAAATAAATTGGTATAAATCTGATTGTAAACAGATATTTGTTTCATTTTCATAAGATGCTCTATGAAGCCAAACATGCTTGTCATGTCCTGCCAGGTCACATGGAATAGCAGAACCCACCTTATATATCCTGAACACTTGCTAGCATAACCTGCACATTTCACTAAACTAGCTATCTCCATTTAATTGCACACAATATCTGGATTTCTGCTTACTGCAGTAGTAAAGGTAAATCTAAGTACTTCTGCTTGCAGAATTTTTCACTGAGGAAAAGTATATTGGGCTCACAAGGGCCATTTAGTGGCATTCACACATTTGCAGGAAGACCACTTGATGAGACCCATTGGTTACTGGATGTCCTACCATACACAGGGTACTTTGCTGACAACGTCCCTTGAAGTGCTTTGTCCATAAATTTCTACAGTTGCCCTGTATTTAGGTCAGCATAAGTAAATAAAATCATGAGAGACTTCCAAACTGTTTATGGTGGTATTGCTGACAAATCCCTCCCACTGGCAAATAAGGACAAGGAGACAGTTCAGCTACTGACTGCACGATGTCTTCAAGGAGCTGGCATCACATTTTTATGTATTGCACACAAAACCTGAAGTAAATTGCATTGCAGTCTTAACTGCTGGGTAATGTTAATGAGGTTATTCCAGATGGGAAAGTTGCACCCAACAGGTGCTTAGTGCTATAGCATCACTGTCCCAATAGTCACTTCCATTTCTAAAAAGCATGCTTGTCTTCTCTTCCAAATAGCCCCATTTAAACATAAATGACTGGCATAGTAACCCCAGCACTAACCTATTAGGGGAGAGGACAATAAGCTTTGACTTGTACTGATTGAACTAAGCCAAGTTTAATAAGACTCATAACAGAAATGACTGCGATGAATTCAAAGATGTGTAAACTGATGTTCCCTCTTGTGGCTGACAGTAGTACAGCTGGACTTTTCCTTTTTCTCTAGGGCATGCCATAATATTCTGGAATTGTATAGGAACACATTCTCTGTTCCCATTTTGCTACAACATTTCACAAATTTCGCTTTCTCTCCTGCTGCTACCCATTGTGGTAAGTGGGACTTATCTGGCAAGAGTGGAAAACAAAAGACAAAAGAGTACAGCAACAATATAGGACAGATCAAATAATGCATATCCAAATTCATAAAGCAAAGATTAATTGCACTGTAGCAGTTGTATCAATTTAGTCATGGAAATTAGCCTAGCAAATGCTTATTTTTACAGACATGCAAGAGTACTTTTTAAAGGTTTCTTACAAGAGGTGCTCTCAATAAGCACTTTCACTGGATTCCACATATGTAAGTTTATGTATAAATACACAGATGCATAAAAATTTGTGATGCTAAGAAGTATTAAGAAGTATCTGATCACTCTGATATTAAATCATAACATGAATGAAAACTAGAGAAATGGGAACTCAAATTTTTCACATGTTGGGTGTGCCCCCTAACTTAGCAGTCAATCCAAATGACCAAGCTGAGTGAGTGGGCTTAGGATGGATTTTAGGCAACTTCTCTACAAATCTGATTGCAGATTCTGGTCCTGAGAGTCAGTATAATGCAGCCTTGCGTGGATAAACTTCATGCACAACTTAGCCTGAAGCTGCTTTGTATTTTCCTTAGTGTAAGTGCAAAGAACTAAATTATCAAAAGCATGGTATCACTGAACACACAAACTTACAAGCCAGACTTCCTAGAAACAAAGGATGATACAACAGTCAAGGTAGTCCCTTAGCTTCCAGGGGCCAAGGATCGAACCTGCTATTCTGCAGACTTAGGAAATCACTCGCCTTTTTTATGCTTTTGGACACTGTTGGTAGACCTCAAAAACCTCAGTGATAAGATGACAAATACACTTGAAGACTGAGGTGTTCAGGTGTTCAGGGGCACCTGAACAGATCTTTAGAAAAATCATATACTCCACTGCCTGGTGCAGTAGGAGAATGAACGGAGGACTCCACAATTTGACCCATGGTGAGGTATTTTTTGTTTACTTTAGACATATTATACTTGTAGACTTTAAGATCAATTTAATCATACAAAGAACTTTCCCACCTTCCATGTTTATGTTATATTAACTATATATATTGAAGTGCAATCCTTCATAATGTCAAGACTACACTGAACTGCTGGAGAGCTGAAAGGCAACAAAACAAAATCTCAGAAGAACATTTGTTTTGCACAAGTAATTTGTTCAGTATTGTATTAATATATTGAGAGCTCTTCTCAGCAACATAAAGCTTTGCCTTTTGGAGACCACATGACACTGCAAGGAAATGCTAGGAGAAAATTCTAAGAGTTATCATAAATAAAGCACTTGTCATATTACCCATAAGTGCAGAGGTCTTTTTACTTTCCTATGCTCCAGTAATGGGCATAATGGTTTTATTTGCATAAAACCCAGATCCTATTATACTGTAGCTGCTTCTTCTTAGAGCTCTTAAAATTACACCCGCTTCCTGAACTATCATGTTTGGGGCTGCTTAAAAAAAATCTACACAAACATTTGTTAGGTTTTTATGAAGTGAATTATTTGCATAATGCATTTAGACTGGGAACAAAAAATATTTAGAGTAAAAGACATTTCTGCCTGCAGAATTGAACTCATTGGAGTGTCTAACCAAGAATAGAAATGCATTTCTGCTGCTGTTTAACAGACACTACCAACAGGCCCTACAGATACCATGGTTCCCTAAATGATGGATAATGTAAAATATGTCATCTTCATAAGGTTATGCTCAGAAAAGTGATTTTTTTGACAAAAAAAGATCTTTTTTCCTGAGGGAGATTTTCATGTGGCCTTATTATTACGAGAAGAAACTAAATGATCCTTGTTATTTCCTTAATTCATCTACTCACAGCGCACTCCAGCCAAGTAGCACTGTGAAACCCAGCTGAGCAATAGCAGGCGCTGAGGCTGCTGTAATATCCTCCATAAGGCCCACACTACTACACTTTAAGAATATAGGAAGTATGTTATTTACTGTCATATCCCAAAGCACGCATTATGTTTGTATAGCATAAAGCATTAGAGCCTAGATATCATACTTCAACTTAAGATACTTTGAGAAGTCCCCCCTCATCTTGTCTCAGGAGACACATCTGATACAGTAAGTAGTCCATGCAACCACTGTCACCCTTTTAAACACTCGAATCTGTTTGCAGCGATTTTTCCCAAACGTAGTCCCTTCTTAAACTTTTCTAGAACGTTCGAAGAGTTGAACCTACAATTAGCTATATTCATTTTGAACTGTGTACCTCCTCAGCTCATAGAATAATCCTTCACAGAGCAAGAAAACTGAGAGTCTGCTGATGATAAGTCCTCCACAGCTGCCATCCTCGACTAGCAGAGCAGGTATTTGGCCAGAGGTTTCTCATTCCCTTGTGGATCTACTGCTGCAGAAAGGGAAAAAAAAACCCAGCACTGGAGCCACTAAAATTTGGTGAAACATTAGGTTTTACTAGCTCAGTCTGACAGGGGTAAAGTGGAAGAAGATGAAAGCATATTGATGGATGTAAAGAATTCAGGTATTAGGGTGGAAATCGTCTTCCACAGAGCACAGAATTCAGCTGGTCAGCGCTTGCTCAGCAAAGAGCCGATCCCACAGCATACTAATTTTTTTCATTTTTATAAAAAATTGTAGAAAACAGTAGACACACCATGCTTTTCATATCATGCTATTGAACTTCATGAACATTTATTGTTGACTGTCACAGCCAGAGCTAAAGCTAAATCTGCACCGTGAAAGCACTGAAGCAAGCCCAAAATACAGCTGAACAGTGGCAGAGATACAAGTACACCACAGCTTGCATTGACTAGAGGTAACAGAATAAATGGCTGTATTTCAATGCCAGTGCAGTTTACCGATTGGTCTTAAATTCTCAAGGCTCTTTTAGAGCCTGTGTGAAGTTATTTCAACAAGTTTAGGGCTCTTTTCCAAGTAAGATATTCAAATCACAAAAAGGCTAAGGACTGCTATCGCAGTAGGCACTGACATCTTGTCAACAGCTTTGACCAGTCAGAACAGGAACAGGGAATGAATTGGTTTCTCACCCCTGCAGACAGACTGTCATAGGGTGAGGGGGAGACTGGCCTAGAGAAGCATTTCTTCTGAGAGTGGATTGAAGGTCAGAGTCGCTATCACGGCTGAGACAGCAGGGATACACAAGACAAAACAGAAAAACAATCAGAATGATTTTCCTCTCCTCACAAAAAACCCCCTCCCAACAATGTCAGCTTGATGGCTCTCTGGTATCTTGTTATCAAAAGCTAAAGTATAATTCTACTGGGTGAGGCACAGCCAGCAGTGTGGTAGAGGTATATACCACTTTATGCATAAGCAGCTGTATTCGTAACAGGGTTTCCCACCAGGAATTCAGTAGAAGTCATTATCTCATGCAACTGTGGCGGCACCTTCTGCATCATGATAAAAACAAGACCAAAAACCCATCCCTGAGCATCCATACTCACTCTTAGCTCCTGCTAATCACTGAGCTGACTGCCCTCCCTTCCCTCTACTTTCCTCCCCAGTTGCATTAAATGGTGGCAAATTTGCAGTTCAATTTCCAATCCTCTTTTTGTACATTGTAAAATCCTAAGGATGGAATATTCTGTCAGCCTTAACACTTTTATTATTTGTTATTATTATTTGAATGGTACAGTTTTGTTAGAACCAAGCAGCGAGCATTGGTCCAGCTCCACAAGCCTCGCAGACTCATATCCCGATCCCACCATTTAGAAGCAGAAAGACAGCCCCACATCTCACAAAGCAGGGAGACTACATAGTTAAGTTTGCAGGACTGAAACACTTGGACACAAAAAGTTTTAACAAGTACAAGCACAGCACTGTTTAGGCTTTTTTAAAAAATCATACTTTCATGATTAATAGCCAATTCCTAAATCTCACCAAAACTCACATAGGCTTATGAAATATAAACAACTTACAAATCAAATGAAAAAATTAGGTTTTATGAAAAGCAGCTATCTATATATTTTTTTTTAGTTATCAAAGCCATTTTAAATTAACACACTGCTGTTTAGGCTTCCAAGATACTTAAGAGTAAGTTGCTACTCATTTCCAGATTCTGAATTAAAATTCTTGGGATTTTAGTCTACATTTTCACTTTTCTTTGAAGTGCACAGTATCAGAGTTACATCACATACTTATAGGCTGTGAAACACCTTTTAGCACAGTTCTGCTTTATGTATTTCCTATGTGATAATGGAGATAGGCTTTGCTGGTTTAATGAGTGTTTCACTTTTAACAACCGAGAACGTTACAGTTAAGTACTGCCAGCTTACTGTTTTCTGTTGAGCTCTTCAGCTTTGGATTTTTCCTCTTTAAATTTTTAAAACTTGGGTGTGAAAGCATTTTATAAAATGCTGGCTCAATACCACCAAAACATAATCACATAGATTAAAAAAATTAAATGCAAAGTCATTTCCTTTGTCATTTTAAGAAAAAGGTTGAAGTTTTATGCAAACTCACTCCAACACATGTGCCCTTGAAAAAATTTCATGTGTTAACCTTGGTTTTCATTATGCCTGTCAGGTTTATACTATGTTTGTATAGGACTGAGGTTTTTTTAGTTTGGTAACAATGTTACTTCTCATTCAAACTGCGATCCTAATATATGTTTAATCCCCAAGTCCAGTTCTTCAGCCTAGCAAACATCATTACTGTCTGAGATTGGGTTCAAGCTAGCGTATAATCAGGCACATGTTCAGCTCAGAAACAGCAACACGCAGCAGAAAATAGCAGGGAACAACTTCTTAAAATGCCTTTCAGCTGTTGTAATAGCAAGCGCTTCTCATCTATGCCTGGGCAAAGACAAATTCAGGCAGGCAAACCAACTGGTGACAGCTAGGAAAGTTTGCATGAAGGATGTTAAACACTGAAAGCTTAACTGTGAGACAGAAAAGAATAAGTCTCACTGAATGCAGGAGGCTAACACAGGAATATGGTGGCAGTCTTCTTAATGGGAAGAGTCTGGCTACATTAGCAACAAATGCTTGGTGATATTCCACAAGAGTCATTTAAATGGCAGCCTGTCCTCCTCTTCATCTGGCTAAAGCTTTTTCTCTAGCATAATTTATGACCTTCTTTCCAGTTTCACTTTGGAGTCAGGCTGGGCAAAACCCTGTCTTGAAAACGGTGCAAGATAGCAATTCCTTTAATCGTCACTTTCCAAAATATAACCGGTAGTGCTGAAAACCAGTGCCGTGCAAATCAATTGCAGACCTTTAGTAAGAAAGTAGGAATTACCTCTCAGCAAGAGGTATGAATAAATTTCTAGCTAAATACTACTGCATCTTGCTTGCATGGGCATCTAGAAATCCAAAGAAAACACATTTCCATTCTTCTTATACATAGGCAGAAGTTTTTCTGACCCTTAAAAATGCCTCAGAAGAAAAAGTTTCTCCTTCATTGGTACCTGAATCTTCAAATAAATCTACAGTACCCACAGCCAGCTGCTGTGAATGGACCTTCCAATGCCAGATTTATCTAACGTGTAGGGCTAAAAGTACTGCAGGGCACAGCAAGAAAATGATGCTTGTTTCAGTCTGAGGAAATCCGGGAAATAGGAAGGTATCCAAATGGTAGAAAGAATGGTTTGTAGTCTAAGCAAGCATAGGAAAGTACCTTGAGTAATGTAAGTCAAACGTATTTAAGGATAAAAACAAAAGCCAACAGCTCACAGTGATCAGAGGTCTTGTTTGCCAGGGAGTACAGATATCAATGAAAAAAGCTCAAGATACAAACCCTTTCCAGCTTTGTTGTGGGGCTGCCAGCTGACCACTTAAGCAAGGCAGAACACTGAAAGCTTATGGTCATGCTTTTAGGTGCTCCCTAATGAAGAGGGAAGGGAACATATTTGCTGTGAGCAAGGCAAGCATGGAAACTAGATGCTGCATGAAATAAAGTAAAATAAAACATTCTCTTGTCAGTCAGAAATGTCCATTTTAGTTTGCAAACCTGCTTTCCCCAATGAAAGGCTGTCTCATAATACAATCTCTTGTTTAGGGTATTGTGTTACTGACATGCAAGAAAAGAGACAAGTAAGAATATACACCATGTGTTGTGATAACCACGTTGCCTATGATTTTTTTTTTTTTTTAATTAAATAGCCTTCAACATCCACGGTGAGATACTGTTCACAGTTGTGAAAAATTTTGCTCTACATTTTTAGGTCTAAAGATCTCCTTTTGTTTAGGCATAGAAATCTTTCTTTCCTGTTCCAAAATGGGAAGGTACTGAATTCCCATCTGCTAAATTAGAAACCCTAGTCACAGCTGAGTACTGAGAAATAGTTAATACTGTACCCTGCAGGGTACTGTACATTCATCTCAACCTCATCACATAGACAGAAAGTGTTTTGTGTACCAAAATCTGTATGTTTACATCAATTGATGCCTGAAAAAGCTGTGGGGCACCATTTGGGAGCATTGTAACTATCCAAGAAGGAATGTAATTATGGAGCAGCAACACAAGCCTAATTTACACCCCATACTCTCCTACAATAAAAAATGTCCGAAGACAATTCAAAATACTGGACAATAGTGTGGAAGATGGAAAAAGGGTTCTGGCTCCAAGTCATTGCTCATTAGCGCTGTGAAATTAAAATGTACAGATTTGTATTATACCTAGGAAAAAGAATTACAGGCCTAAATACTGTTCCCTACATTGTGTGATAGTTAGCTTACTTTGCCCTGAAAATTTCCTTATCACCAATCACATTACAGCTGCATCTGCTGAGCATTCACCCTCATACCATGTGCAAAGAAACTGTCAGCTTCCCATCACTATGGACATAGATAGGTAGATAGAAAGACTGTAATCCTCCATAATGAAAATTGCATTTGATTTTTCCAATAAATCTAGGAGAATCTTTGTGTCAGTGCTGTGACTGAAAGCCATGCCAATGTAAGTCTGGCAATCCCACCACAGATTTTATTCTGTTCTTACCCAAATCAACAGAATTAGCCTTAAAATATCTCAGGTCAGATACTTATTAGGACAAGACAAAAATTGCAAATATAACTAAGCAGAACCAGCCCTCCAGGCTATTGTCACAGCACTCGTCAAATATACACTGTTGTTGCACATTATTTGGGGAATACGGGATGCATCATTTTTTGGACCAGCAAAGAAACCCTCTGGAATCTTTCTTCTTACACTTGTTTCACACAGGGGCCTTTGCTCACCTGCTGCAGCTCATTCTACCACGTGTCTCACTGAAGCTGGTACTTAGTCCCTGCAGATACTAAAGATACACTTCCATATAAATTAGGATGTCAGGTAAACACCTAGAAGCATACAATGCTCTCGGAAGTCAGCAAGGGTTTAAGATGATGTTGGTATACAAATGAAAATACAGACAGACTTTTAAAAACAATCCCCCCTACCCCTTACACTTTAGATTTTAGGTGATTTTTCTTCCTTGCTCACTGCTAAGCCTATCTGCTAATATATGCAATCTTTTTTTCATCCTGTTTAAGAGATCCTCTGTTCCTGCTGCAATCATTTCCATGGCAACTAATTTTCAAGTCACAAATAGAAAGCAATGCAGGTTCAAGAGGTGAAAATCAGAGGCAGAGTAAGATAAACTTTTAAGATGCTAGAATAATATCTCCATGCACTAGCAAAACCGGGAAAAAAAGAAAGCAACAAATGTCATCAGTTTAGATCAAGCATTTGTTATAACATCAATTAAATTTGCTGTACTAAGTTTTTTGTCAGCTAAAGTGTGCTATGAGTAGTGTGAATACAATGTAAGATGTAAACTTGGTATTGTCTGAACGTGAAACATTTGGGCACAAACAAGGTAGCAAGGTGGGCAGCTTTCATGCAGGGGCTCATAAGTGGACGTGGTCCCAGCAGAGAGCTGAGCCTGACTATCTGGTAGGTCCTGCTGTGATGACTACACAAAGTGGTGACAGTGCTTCTCACGGTACCTTAGCAAACACTTACTCTGTTTCTCTGGTCACCAAAAAAGTAACCAAGAATAACAACTTTTCCCTTGCTGAACCCTAGATGCCTAGAAGTATAATACACTGTAGTAACAGCAGCTTCATTTCTAAAGAAAAACAGTTTTCCTAATGGGTTACACTTGAGCAGACTCAGTACAAGCCACTGATCTCAGAGCTCTCCCCACTGCAGGTGTAATTGTTCAGAGAAATTGTTCCCTTAAATATCAACAGTGCTGAAGAAATCAGAATGACCTACCCAAAAATCCTTGGAGATAGTAAAAACTCGAGTAGACAAAGACCCTGAGCAACCTGCTCTAACTGGACCTGTGCTGAGCAGGAGATTGGATTGCAGCACTCTGGAGGTCTCTTCCAAGACACATAATTTTGTGATTTTATGAATTTCAGTGTGTTGGTGTCTCATTGAGCACAAATCCTATTTGTACACTGAGATGCAAGGCCAAAACATAAAGTACAGAGCTGAAACTCTCCATTCCCACAGTGCTACATCAGTACAGCAACTATAAAACAGGTGTTCAGTAGCAACTTCTGTTCTAGAAACGATGACATCAGTTCTGTTATGTGATCTATGTTGGCATTTCCCTACCTTAAGGAAATCATACATTATTTCACTTTGGGTCTATATTGGACCACGGCCACTTTATTATGCATTAGGTATTTGCTTCACTTTTTTTTTCTAGAGAGAAAGCCAGGAAGCTGCCTGAGACCACATCTCTGGGGTAATAACATGTTTCTGAGAAATTTATCATGTTCAGACATTTGTGTCCTCTGTTATATAACAAAAAATGAACTTACAGAAACAGATCATCAGAAAATCTGAAACTTGTAGCTGGAACAAAATGGCACGTTGCTGTTGACCTCAAGGATTGCTGATGTAGCAAACAGGAATATATGTTTGATGGAAGAACAAGGATTTTCAAATTTAAAGATTTTACTGCAAATCAGAAATAACAGTCATGAAGAATCTTAATGGTCCATAAGAAAGTTTCCTTTGCATTTCTTTCCCATGCAGTAGGCAGCTAAAATGACTGCCCAGTGTCTTAACATGCTTAAGTCACTCCTACTGCATTAAACTGACATATTTAATTATCAGTGGAACTCTCTTCCAGCATACAGTCTAATTAGGCACTTGTGGGCCTCTTACTACAAGATTAGTATTTTAAATCACAGAATCAGTCGGGAAAAAGCTTAGGGAGAAAAAGAGATTCTGACTGACCAGAATCTATGTGAGATAGAACTAAATCCTGAATTAGTCATATAAGCCTAATTCCTAACATTCAACACTTCATAAATTTATTACGAGACCAGTATTCTCTTACCACAAACCAGAAGAGTCAATTCAAGAAAAATATCAGAGCTGCAGGGGAAGGAAAGTTGGAAAACACAAGCCATTGCAGTAGTCTTTCTTCTCATTTATGATTGCCCACAGAAAGCAGAGGAAGATTATCATCTGGAAGCTCAGGCTTTTCATGTTAAATCTGCACATTTGTTCAATGGGATAATGTGCTAAAAGGAAAAATGTTAACCCAGATGGGTTGGATGGGGGGAAGTGGTGGTCAGGAAGGCAGAATGCTTCTAGGCAAGCAAGGTCTGAAAGGTCCATTTTATCATCTGCTATGGAGCTCACAGTAGCATACAGTCCCTGTAAGGACCGTGCTTCAGGCCTCTTAAAAATAAACCAAAACACCCCACAAAAACCCGATTCAAATAATCCCCTAAACTAACACCCAAACCCACAAAAAAACCCCTGAAAAGATCAAAACAAGAAAACAGACTGCTTCAATCCACTCAGATAAAGTAATCTCTTGCAGGTGTAAAAATCAGAAGCCAGCATAACAATCCACATCTGAGTCTAGTATTTAATCTCCTGAGAAGTCAAGGTGAATTCTACAGTAAAAGCAATGGCTTGGCCATTAAGTCACAGAAGCTGCAAGACTGCAATATGCTCCGAGACAGAAGCCTTCTCAACTGTCACTACCAAAAAGGGTTTCCCTCTACTGTGTGTCTTTCTTTGTGAACCTGTCACACAAGAAATCTGCTAGTGTCTGCAATGACATTAAGACACAACATTTGACTGAGCACATCACCTAAGTGAATCCATTTAACTCCAAATTTAACAGCTCTCTTAAATGCACAAAGATAAATCTGTTCTGCCTTTTTCATTTTAATTAGTTGTCCTGTTTCTATTGGTTGCTGTGTTTTCAGATTTGGTATGAAAGGAATGTCAGTAACACATATTGTTTTACTTGTTGCTATGTTATGTTTCTACTGATCAAGAACTTTTTTCAGCTTCCCACAGAAGATGAGAAGGAACATAGAACATCGGATTAGCCAATGGAATATTCCATACCATAGACATCTACAGTATATAAAGAGGGGTTGGCCACTGCAGGGGGGCAATCCATGATCTCTGGTCAGGTCAGGCTGGGCAACAAATTCACCAGCCCGTGAGAGTGACTTGTGTCTTGTATATTCCTTTACCATTATTATTACTGCTATTTTCTTTTTCTGTTCTATTAAACTGCCTTTGTATCAACCCATGACGGGTTTTTTTTTCCTCTTTCCCCTCCTTTTCTCTGTCTTACCCTTCCGAGGGAGGGAAAGGAGGGATGAGAGAGAGGCTGCATGGTCCTAGTTGCTGGCTGGGGTTAAACCACAATATCAGTAAATTTGCATATGGGCAGTCTATGCCAGTCTTAATTCTCCCTATTTTTTTTTCTTTAGTTCACAGCATAAGTTCTATGCAGAGAACTTGAGCACTACAGGTGGCAAGGTAGCACTCTGAGCTATTCAGAGTGCAGACAGATGTGTAGGGCTCATTAGTGTTGCTTTTAATCCCATATATTTTTTCTAATGACTATGACATTTAACAAGATACGGGAAACAGTTTGGTTGGTGCACAGCCTCTAACTGCACATCAATATTCTGCTGGTTGGGAGACCTTGGTTTAACTTCCAACACTTTGTTCACCTCCTATGGGTCATTATAACCCATACACTGAATCAAATGCACAAAAGCCCTAGAGTCATAACCACACTTTGCTTTTTCTTGTTGTTGTGCCCATGACCCCAACAGCAGAGAGAATAACCTCTGATACAAACATCTATTATGTGTATTCTGTGGGCTTAAAATAGCCTCTTGACCAGCTAATAAATCATACTTGACACAGAGGAGAAATAAAATGTAGGGGAAATGTATAGAAATATCACACCTTCTTCTTTAGAGGCAGACAATGAGCTAGATTCAGTTTGATACTTCCACACAGGGCAATTAATATGTAAAACCAGAGTGGCTGAGCCAAGCAAAAGGTCAGATGTCCTTGGAAAGAAGTTGATGATGAAAGAGGATGAAAAGGTAAAAAAGGAAGCCAGGTGAAAGTCATCAAAATGTCACTGGAAAGCAGAATGCAATGTGTGGAAGTATAACCCTGATGGCAGGCACAATGCAGCCTAGTACACAAGGTAGGGGGTAATCCTGGCACTGCATTCTGAGACCCGCTATGGTAAATTTCAGCACAGCAAAAATAGATTTGCTTAAAGGTATAATCTGTGAGGGAAATAAAAATCAGTTTAAGGCCACTGGTAGTGTTCTTAAGATACAGTCCCATAAAATAGGTTAAGCACAGCAATACAATCTCACATCCTGTCCTTTGATGAGAGAGACTGTTGCATCCTCCCTTGTGAAGGAACGAATGAAACAATTAAGATCTCACAATAGACAAAGTTCTTAAATAAATGCCTTAATTGCATTGCAGAATAAATATCATCATGTCAGGAGTCGGTGGACAGTCTTATGAGCCTTGTGAGACCTTGATCTGGTCTGTCTGGAGAGCAACATTGATCATTTGTTGACAGTTTCTCTGAAAAAGCAGTTGCAAACAGGCATTTTTTAGCAACTTTATAGCTTGGTAACCCAACCACCTGCTGACCTGCAAAGTCTTGAGATCTACAACTTGGATGGGCATTAACATTGGTACTGGAAGAAAGGTGGCATCACCTATGAGGTAAGTGATAAGATGGTACTGCTGTGAAGCGAGAGGGAACAAATAGAAAAGCCTTAAGCTACTAAAAAAAAAAGACATGAAAAGCTCATCAGAAGAATTATGGGAAGAGTTAAAACAGGCCAAAGGAGTATAAATTGTCTTCTCAGAAGGTATGAAAGCAAGGCTTGGAGACTTTTCAGAAAACTGAGCCATGATCTGTGAATGAAGATTAAACTCAGTCAATTAGAAAAAAAAAAAGGGGGGGGGGGCAGGGGGACAAACCAAAAGTCTTGTGGATAAACAGCTACAAGCAAAACTGAATCTGTGAACCAGGTATGAGACTGATTTACATTTTAATGGAAACTGAGTTTACAAGAAGACTGAGGTATCTTCCACTCCAAATTGGATAACAATCCAATAAACAGATATGCATGTGGCATTTATAGCTCCATGTATATTCACAATGCAAGGCAAAAAAAATATTTCAGTTGAGGTAAAACAATAGTTATAACACAATACATACAAATAAATATAAAAATAAATAGAGATTCAAGAACATGTATCACTGTCAACCTAGATAAAAAACACTCCTGAAATATGAAAAATACACCCACAATTTATTTTAGATACTGCCAATAAATTTATTTTTCTATATTTTTTTTGCATTTATTTATATGCCTACTAGCATAGTGGTTGCTCTATTATACTGTCTTCTCTATTGGGGTACATGCTTCCATATTTGGTTTACCTGAACAGCTGTAGTTAGGATACTTCATCTTCCTTTAACGTAAAGGCTAAAAAAAGACAACAACCACCACCCTTTTGATCTAAAGACAATACACTTCTAAAAATTCCTCAAAACATAAACATGAATCAAATTTTTATTCTTGCAGATTAGCAAGTGGGGATTTTTCTACTAGGATTATTTGTTATGCCTTTCTGTTAGCCCTTCTATGCTATAATCCCAAGCAGTATCCTAACTACTTCCTCATGAAAGATCCCTGAATAGTAATATGGAAGGCACCAATAACTTGTGCAGAATTTTTAAGTCGTTCTCTAGACCTTACAATAGGGAAGTCTGTCTCAAGTTGATTCTACAGACTCTTTAATGCAGTCATCCTGGAGATCTGGTTTTTTTTTTGAGTTTTTTGCTTTGGTGGGGTTTTTCTTGGCTTTTTTGAGGGGCTGGGTGGGTTTGGTTTTATTGTGGGTGTTTTTGTTTGTTTATTGGGGTTTTTATTCTTTCGGTTTTGGTTGTGTTTTTTTTTTTGTTTGGTTGTTTTTTTACTTCTTACATCAAGATGATTTCCCCATGAGCCTGCTGACACACAAGCCCAATATAAAGCAATTTAGGCTGGAATTACATTCCAAGTACAGTAATTTTTATTAAGGTGATGTTTCTTTCCTGACAAACAGGTATACCTGTTTGTCTCTAGATGTACAGCATTTCTCATCAGCTAGGTAACCCCATGTTGCCCTTGGTGTATAGCTTGCAAATGTATCTGGGAAGTCTTTTGCCCAGCACAAGCAAACGAGAAAGGTTTCTCTCTGTTTTGCTGTAAATGATATTCAGGAGCAGCAGCCAGACTCCTGCACCTTGCTAGAGAAGGTGGCAAGCTACAGTAAGACCTTGGCTGTCAATTGTGGATCCCTCCTTTAACTTATTAGAGCGATATCTGTTCTTGTTTGGCATCTGATGCCATTTTGTTGCTATCTGTCAGGAGGGTTTTTGAGTGGCAAAGGAGAAGACTCGTTTATCACTTTGTATGAACACTGTCAGAAAGTCAACTAGCATACCCACCCAAAAAAGTCCAGCATCCTTAATGGATCAAGTGATGTAATTGAGACAGTTTACAAACAACAGAAGACACATTTTTAGGCACTGTGCTGAACCTTAACTAGACTGCTACAGTAATATTTTTATGCCAAGTCCCTTATTAGAGAGTGTTTCAATGCCCTTAAATTAAGGAAGCACCTTAATGCTTACTATTGTTGCAACTCAGCCAGATAAGCACCTAAGAGTTAAGTGGAATCCTAGCAATAAGCACTGGCCACATAGAATGGCTATTCAGCAGCATACCCTATATAGGTATTAGTTACTTCCTGTCCATCAGCTCCTGCACCAGTTTAGGACCACATCACTGTGATCCCTTTGATTTTTATTGAAGGATGTTTGCTGCTTTTAGAGATGACCTTCCCCAACACACTCTCCAACAGCAACAGTCACAAGCAATTTTCTTTGACAGAACATGCTATTAGCTGCAAAATC
Organism: Tringa tobata; assembly: GCA_033628505.1. Taxonomy (NCBI): domain Eukaryota; kingdom Metazoa; phylum Chordata; class Aves; order Charadriiformes; family Scolopacidae; genus Tringa; species Tringa tobata. Next base: position 6,390,104 of record JAHREE010000128.1, read on the forward strand.
CTGATAGAAAGAATACCTGCCATACTCTCTAATTCTCCAGATGTGTAAAACTTGGTATATATTTCCTCTTCAGCATTCAAGTTCCCAATGTGCATTCTCTAAACTGAGTAACCATATATTTTACACCTTGATTAAAAAACAGGGAATGTGACATACAAGTTCCCTTCAGGGCTGCATCCACCAGGTGTTTCAAGGCCACTGGAAGGAGAAAGGTGGCAGCCCAAACATTTTAACCTACATTTCTTCCTTGCTCCACAGCAACTGGGCAGCGGTAACAGCCTGCAACAGTGACTGCTGCTTCCCACGCACTGTAAGGGCTCCCTTTCCTCCCTTCCTGTTCCTAGCCAACATTTCACAGAATAATAGAAATATAGGGATATGGAAGTACCTCAAGGACTCCTGAGACAGGATCATAAGAAAAATAAAAACCATCCCTTAACTGTAGGTACAAATGAGTCTTCTCATACAAAAGAGACTAGCAACACAGATTATATATCAACCAGATGTGTACGGAACAAGGAGAACCAGGGGAGAAAAGGACATGTGATGTCAAATAGCATTGCCACTCTGAAGTTCCTTCTCCTTTCTGACTTTTCTGTCTATTTTTAAATACGTATTTTTATTAGCTACTAAGGTCATGGTACAGCTCACATAAAACTTGTATAACTTGCAAACAAGGACACAGCGCCTGCTGCTTCACACAAACTGAAGGTTAATTTGGACTGAGGTGAAGCAATGCGACACTGCTAATACAGAGTTTTGGGGTATTTTTCAATTTTATTCTTAAGTGTACATGCAAAGAGACCCCACCAAAATTACATTAACAGCACTACCAGTATGAGGAATTTTATTTTGCATGTCATGATAACCTACTTTTTCTTAAAACAATTAGCTTAGGAGTGCTGAAACTATAAACATCACCTTTTACTGGAAAATAGGAAAAAATAGAGGAGAAAGAGGAATAATGCTGTTAATGTTATGGTTCTGCAAATTGGCCGCATATACGAAGCCTAGATAGACTTTAAGTACACAATACTCGAGAGACTAGAAACTTAAAACAGTATCCAAAGATTTTCCAAAATCTTCTAAAGAGCCACTGTATTTTGTCACATTGGAAAATGCAAGACGACCTGAATCATTCTCTCACCTCCTCAGGTTGCCTATAGATAAAATAATGGAAATAGTATTGTTTTTTTCCCCTCCAACACTATTTCTCAAGCTTTGGTTTCTAGCTAATGTATTGGGCTATGGGAGAAGTAGAGAAGGGCTGCTTTAAACTCAGTAGCTTTCTGAGATTACACTGCCTTTGGCACAGGGCCCCGTGTATTGAAAACATGCTCTGTACCACCGCAAGCTGGTAATAGTGTGGTCTGCCCAATTGAAACAATGGCTCACAAAGTGATATCACAGCATTTAGCAAGTTACTCTCTATCACTAATATAAGACATATGCCCGTTTAGAGTTGAGGATCTAAGTGACTGCTGAAACAATAGCAGCTTGCAAAGATGAAAACCACCATATAAATCACAATTTCAACATCAGGTACTATTCGGTCATTTAGTTACACTGTTTCCTGTTATTTACCTTATATGAGCAATGGAGCATTTGGGAAGGGACTACTGAGTGACTTCCAAGGTAGAATTGCAAAGCAGAAATAACAGAAAGAGGACAGCAACAATCACTATTGACTTGCCCCTCCTGCCCTCACAAATTCATAAGGGTCAATACTTTGCTTAATAGGGTTTGCTTTAACAAACAAATCTACAATCAGACACAAAAGACGAGGAAACAATCTTGTTTAAGGATCAATGGCCTGTATTCCTGATTCTCAAAGGAAAATATTTGGATATAATCCAGTAATCAAAAGAGCAAACAAAGACAGAAGCCATAGTAAAGTAAGAGGGAAAACAAAGCATTTGAAGAGAAATGATATGTTGTAGGTATATCTCACTTTTAGTTCACTTTTTTTTTCCATCTCATCTACCCACTGAAAAATGTTTGATATAAATGGCAAAATGTATGCTTCACTAAGACAATTCTTTTCTGCTGTCTTTTCCATCAGTAGTGTCTATATGATTCATGTCAAGTTCAGGTTTACAGTAACACTGAGGAGGATCCATAGGAGAATCTTACCCATTATATTAATTGATCAGGTCAAAGTATTAAAACAATCTTTCCAGAGTCCTCCAGGGAGACAGTTGGTAGGAAATGCACTTTTGGCCATTAAACTAGCATTTACAGTGCCGAATCAGTTACACCATCAGATTTCTGATTTCCTGCTGCTACAGAAGCCATCCAGAAAACTAAATTTGTGTACTGTTAAAGAAGTGACAAAGTAATACAGTTTTATAATTAATATGTTTCCCCAGAAATCTAGATTAGAATTCAACCATTCTATACTCCTGTCACCTTTGCTACCTTAACTCAGTCTAGCGTAATAACAACATATGCATTTAAAGTGGTATCTGTCAACTCTCATCTCTCAAAAGTGGAAGAACTTGTTGGTTTGCTGCAGCCTCACCTCAAATCAAGGATACAATGTCCTTCTAGGGGACAGAGTGTAGGCATTATATAACATCAGCTTGAAGGCTTCCTCATCCCTAATCCTTTCACTGTAAAACAGCGTGAATGAAAAGAAAAGAGCTGAGCTGAAAACATTTGTGAGGTCCCCTAATACATGGAATCAGCTAAGAGCGCTTCTAGATCATGAATATGTCATCAGTGACTGAAAGCAAACTTCTGATACAGTAATCTTTAAGGTTTGGAGCCCACCGGAGCAGCACTCTGCAAATATAGCAAGACAGGAAAAGACAGTCCTCATTCTGGAGGCCTTACAGTTTGAACTGAAAAAGGTGAAATTAGCCATAGGTGACATAGGCAGTCAATTTTGAAATCCAGATTAAAATTCAGTGCTCTCAATCAGTGCCCGGTTTAGTCTACCACTTCGTCAGAAAGACACAGAAGACTGCTCTACCAAAATCTGTGCAGTGGGACTGCCTGATTCAACACAGAAGCCTTTGCTTTGAGGATAATTGTAGAATTGCTTTGTTTTGTCTTCCTATGTAAATCTGCCATATGGGCTTCAACTACAGTAATGGGAGAAATAGTTGAAGAGTTTGATAATTCTTGGTTTTAGAAAAAGATTATGGTCTGGCAGCTGGCAAGTATGAAGCAGAAAAATTCAATCTACCATGCCCAGCTGCACTGTGGAAGTAGGATGAGCCAAAACAGACTCACTGCAGACAGGGAAAGCTTGCTCAAGAATTATGAAAAGTGCTCAGGTACAGAATGTCACATAAGATTAAGGAAAAGGAACAGTAAAATTAGAGAGGTCTTTTAAAAAGGTGGAAGTAGGTTGAGACATGAAAAGCGCAATAATGGCTATGTAAAGAAAATGTGGGGACATAAAAGAAGATTATCTTGGTAAGGAAATTATATCTTTGTATGACTATGGATAGTCATTAGAAATTCATTAGAGTGTGAGAGAGAGCACACTCCATAGCTTTACTGTCTAAGCAATCTTCATAATTGCACGCACTGTACAGTGCTCACAGTGCAAGTCTTTTTGAGTAGTGATATCTAAGAGTTTCAGCCAGGTAGAGTTCTAGAAATGAAGCCATACCTTCTGATCCTCAGAAAACTGCATTTTGCAAGTGAAGACACAACAAATCAGCCAACTAAAGACAAGAGGCCTAGTTAAAGACCACAAAATTGAGATGGGAAGACATACAAGACTTGGGATGATGACCATGTTGACATTGTACTTTTTTTATATGCACACAAAAATATAAGTATATACACCTATATATCATATAAAAATTTATGTTTATATACACAAACATATACATACATATCCTAAATAACTTGCTGTTTCACCTTATTCTAGACCCATATAGCTGTAATGGCCACGATGCCTGTATCCTAAGTTACAGGACACTGAAAACAGTAAAATTACATTCTCATCCTGTAAATAATTAGCCAAGGCTAACTTAGACCATAAAACACAAACATGGAACAAAAACATAGTGCTTCACAAACAACAGCTTTTTGATAGATTGCCAAGAAATTCAGTCATAGAAAATGAGAGTTCTTGACCCATTGCCAACCTAGTTGTTAATTTATCATTGAAACAGAGAAAGAGTTTCTACTACATATAGAGCATGGTGTGCAGCAAGGATCAATATTCATATAAAATGAGGTAGCTAGCTTAGTGGCAAGGACTTTTTCTCAACATATCACAAATTGTAAAAGAATCCAAATCAAACTTTTTGTTTTCACCAAATCTTATATACTTCTTCTTTTTTTAATTGTTAACTGGGATTCTGTGTTCTACTCCCTGTTTTTATTATAGGGAGTAAGATACCATTCAGTGTCATACATTGCTTCAGCAGTAGGTACTATGCTTTCAGAGTTCCAGACAGACAAAATGAAAGACACAACTGGACCTCATCCTACTGGACAATCTTTTGACTTGACAGTTGTTAGTGCCAGTTTAAACAAACAAATATTTTATTTAGAATTAATTTCAATTCATAATTAAATGATTGCTACAATAGGAAGCAACGAAGTAGCTCTGAAAAGGCTGCTATGATGATATTTGTGCTTACGCTCAGGTAAGATCGATCTTTAAATTTCCAAATTAGTTCTGTCACCCAGAAATGGCTTGATAAAAACCTATGACTTGTGCTTACTGAAAAGAAGCCAATCCATCAACTGGTATGAAGTCTCTACATTACTAGTCTGAACTAATATGCTTATTTGTATTTACATATATTTGCATTGTATCTATGCATATCACTGTTGTGATGCAACTATACAGGCTCCACCTGTAAGTATCACTACTGCTGTTTAAGTACTGGTGTCTCCCTATAAACTATGACCCTTTAGTGGGAGATATTTCCCCTGTAAAGCCAGTTCCCCAGTATGGCAGGCTAAGCAGCATTGTATCAATTAACTTGAGATAAAGGCCTATAAAGAGACAATAGAGTATTCTGTCCAAAACCAACATGATGTAAACTACCTGTTTTAATCTGTGAGCAAGCTGGAATTCAAACTATTCAGGCAATCTATCAGAGCCCTGGTCAAGCCCCATGTTGGGTGTGAATAAATCTGTCATGATTTTGGGCGGACTAGCCACTGAAACAAATGACAGATGCTCTTCCCCACTTCGCTCTCCAAGGGGGGGAGGAAGAGAGAGAAAGAAGCTTACAAGTTTAGGAAAAAACTAAGCTACTTTAATGAAAATATTAATAAATTAATAAAATAGTAATAAAGAAAATAATTAAATATATACAATATATACAAAACTGTATCAAGCTTCCAGGATGATGAGTGACAATCGCGTCACTGACAGGCATGGGGAAAGACCCAGACTGGACTCAGCAACAGATGGGAGCTGGATTCCAGATCTGGATTCAGGAACCCATGGATCAGGATCATAGGCAGATGAACAGAGTCCTCCTTGGATGCCGGCCATTGAAGAAGGAAAGAGGGCTGACCCTTTGATCCTTCAGCTTTTATACTGAGCATGATGCAGATAGAATGGAATACCCTGTTGGTCAATTTTGGGTCATCTATCCTGTCCGCTCCTCCCCGTAGGTGCGACCCCTCTACACTTCTCCACTTCTGACCCTCCAATGGGACAAATGACAATGTTAGTTGACCTTGGTTGTTATAGCAATAAGTATAAGCAAGAGCCTCTCTGCATACTGTTCCTTGGCATAAATTACAAATAATCAGATCTTATCATTCTGAGAACAAACAGTGTCTCCACAATACGCTGTTAATTTCAGAGAGTTCAGTTAGTTAGAAGAGGCTTAGCTAAAAAGTAAAATTACTGAACAGAAAATTAGTTCTGTTTTACCTCAAACCAGGACAATAGGTTTTCAGAGCAAGCAAGTTCATAACTTCAAGAAGAGGGGTGTGTATACAGCCATATGCATATGAACATGCTAATAAATATTCAAACACATACAGATATATACAAAGTCTTATTGCATATACACACACACACAGATGACAAGAAGGATTGGGAAGATGCAAAAAAGACCCCCTTTTCACTGATTATTCTTTTTAAATCGACTAATTTTTGTGTTCTCTTTAAAAAGGCATTGCAATAGTCATTAATGTGTTTTGAACTAATTCTTGCTGACAGAATTTGATCTTCTTTTCTTTTTCTCATATAAGTCATTCCTGAAACGTTATTTCTGATAGTGTACTTTGCTGACTTTCTCACTTTGAGTGTTATTAACAAGAGCTGTTCACTTATGATCCAAACTGTTATCTGTTTGCCCAAATGGAAAATGGAATTTTGGGCTATAGAAATTTAAGGCAAGAATGTATTCTGGCCTCAAGCAACCACACAGACATATGAAAAATCCCTTGCATAGACTTAGATAATCAGTCCTCAGCTATGTTGCAGATACAGGGCCCAGGAATTCCACTGCTTTGCACAGCTCAAAAGGTTCGGTAAAAAACAATTCCTTTTCATTGCCCTGAATGAGACAAGCTGTACCTCCTTCAAGATTTCAGTAAATTCCTGGTCCCTTAAAGGAATTAGTAATTTGGTTGAAAGAAAGAAATTTTCCTCCCTACTGCTCCTTTGAAAATGGTACAGTTGACTATTGCCCCTGCTTAAGACAGGGACTACAGAATAAACCTTGCCCTGAAATGAACAGAGTGTTCTTAAGTGTATCTCCTACCTATGAAGGCATGTAATTAAAAAAACCCCTAAATGAGTAATACACCTGTAAATTAACACAAATGTGTCTCTTAACTTTACAGACATCTCACTAAACTGACAAAATGAGCCGAAAACTTTCTTTGATGAAATTATCAGTAATTGCTCTATCTGCTGCTCTTTGTGGATGAGTTTCATTTTGTTGCAAAACAATCCATTAAATTTACAGGAGGGAAGTGTTGGTTCATTACAAGGCTAAGGAGTGACAATACTGAGTTGGAGCTTCTTCAAAAATCACATTTGTGTATCTCTTAAACTGATCTAAAAAAAATACTGGTGTCAAAGCAAAATAGCAATCATTATAAAGAACAACAAAGAAGAGGAAATTCTAAGATTTCTAACAACTTCCAGAAGTGCAAGAACACTCTTTGTCTCCTGAACATTGGCCTGGGAAGGATCTCTGCCTGCACTTAGTTCCTATTGAGTTTCAATTGCTTTGCTTGCAAATAAAGCCCTGACAGAAGAGAAGAATATTAAGTATTGAAGATGCGCTTTGTGGAGTTTACAAATTGATTTTCCCTAATGGATCTCTATTTATTCAACATAATGTAGAGGAAAGAAAAGCCATAGTTTGTAAACTTTTTTAAAACTCATATAATGGAATTTCTCAAGCGAGCTTGCTCAATTAAGTCTCTGAGGACTAAGCTTTATCATTGTAGGAATTGTATTGTTTTGTGGGAAGCATCCAGGTGCGGGCAGAAAGAATGCAAAATCAGTTCTGAGGAAACACCTGAAATGCGAGTTTCTGGTTATGTTACAGTACTCCAGCTCCACAGATATGCCATCTTCTCTATTGTTTCCTGGCTGGAATGATATTAAGTGAGAGGAATCACATTACTCAGAGTCCTTTCTACATATTATTTTCTGGAAGCATTAATAGCCATTTCTCTGCAGGTTTGTTTCACTCCCCCTACTGACCATCAGAAAGCTCCATGGCAAAGGGGTAGCCTGCTTACATTTGGAATTCATTCAACCACCTCTTTTCTGCTCCATTAGTTGTCAGACTACAGCAACAACAAAAAAGAAATGTGACATTACTTCAAGTTTGCTCTGTGGCTGCAGCCCACTGGGTTCCCTAAGCCTGTTCCCTCTCGTGTGCCATGCTGCGGTACACATGAAGCAAACAATATATTTCCCTAAAAGTAAATGCTCAGTAAATTTCCCAGTGTTACACTGGGAAACTGTGGTTTTCTCAATAATAAGGTAGCATAGGCTGCATAACTTCTTTGCAAACATGTTTACAAGACAGTCTCAGGACTTGGACATTGGGATAGAGACCATTTCTTACACAATTATAGCACTTCACTAAGTTCAGTCACAAAAAAGACTTTTTAGAGTCCATGTAATATTACAGCAGTCTTTACTCCCAAAAAGTTTTATTGTTGCACTTGCTTCTAAAAAATAGACAAGCTTCTGCCTTTTTGTAGTAGTGTAAAGCTTTCAAGAATCTAGTGTCTTCATTCACTTTCAGGAGAGTTGCCAAACACCTGTATTTGCTCTAGAAAACAGTGGGAGCTGCAGAAAAGGAGTTTGTCTTCTTAAAAAAATTGGCCTCTGCACAATGCAATGGCTGCTCAAGTAATGCCAAGTGACACTAAACTGGAATGAATCAGGTCCTCAGAATCTCCTCTATGCAGGTGGATCAGCAGGAGGCAAAGAAGCCCTCCAGCAGTTCTTGTACTATCGTTTCTCCACATTAGTTACAGCTACTTACACATTTCAGCTTCCAGTTCTACAAATCATATTCAAGCCCAACATGTAAATGAAAGTGTTTGTTTAAGCGTCTTTCTACAAAGATGAAATTAAAAATTCTCTATTAAAAAAATTACAAAGCCCCTAATCCTCACCACTAACCTAAGGTTAGTATAAAAGCTTAGTTAAACACATGCAGTAATTTTCTTAATCAGCCAGCACTTCAGAAAGACAGATGCTTCTGTTTATGTTGGTCTATTATCAAGTTCTTTGGTGTCTGAATAATTCTTGTGCCTATCCTGAAACTTCATTAACATAAATTTCTTCTGTATTATTCTGCCTTCCGTGACAGATAGTACAAGTATTTTTATTCGGTTGGTTTGCTTATCCTTCTTGGCCTTGAGAATCACAGTATTTTGTGCATTTCCTGTATCTTTTATGCAACTGTAGTGGTCGAAAATTAGGAATAATTACACCACGTGTGTGAAAATCAAAAGCTATATAAGAACTAATTCTACAGTCTTGAAACTCCTGCAGGAAACCCATTGCTGTAACTGGCTTTTATTCAACAAATGTTGTCTGTTAGTCAGAGCTTTCTAGAGAGATTCATGCAAACTGAATGTAATCCACAGATTCACAGACTGGTTGATGTCAGAAGAGACCTCTGGAGGTCATCTGGTTCAACACTCCACTCAAGCAGGGCCACCTAAAGCTGGCTGCACAGGACCATGTTCAGATGGATTTTGAATATTTCCAAGCATGGAGACCCCACCGCCTCTCTGGAGAATCAGTGCCAGTACTCAGTCACCCTCACAGTAAAGTGTTCCCTGATGTTCAGACAAAACTTCCCGTGTTTCAGTCTGTGCCCATTATCTCTAGTCTTGTCACTGGGCACCACTGAGGAGAGTCTGTACCTTCCCTTCAGGGAATCCCTTCAGATTCCATAAGTATTAGTCCTTCATATTTACATTCTTCTGTGTCTGCTACATTAAGTAATTACCCCAAAACTCTATTATTAGTTGACTGAAAGATTTGGGACTCAATTGCCATAGTTTTTATTTGCATCTCTGTTAACGTTGCTGGACACCGGACAGACCAAGGTACCATAGTATTGGCTTCACATAGACATTTAAAAGGCTTTCCTGGATATCCTTAAGTGCATTTCATAGAAAGATTTTGATGGTCATGATAACAGTAAACAGGATTTTAGAAACTTCCATGGTGATAGAGACAATTTATTTTCAGACTATGCTCTCTTGAGCAAGAAGATGCTGAATGCGATCGTTTCCATCTTTTATGGAGAGTTTTTCTATATTGTTCCAGTACAAGCATGAATAAACTCAAAAGCTTCATTAAGAGAAAAGTTTCATTAAGAAAAATGTTTTATTAAGAAAAAAGTTTTAATCTCGAGGAAAAGATTTTTTTTGTTTTCCACATCCCCTATTCTTTTTGGTTTTATTTCACTTACTAAATATACAAGCCACTCATATGCAAAGCAGTGAATCAGGAGAGATGTGCAAAATTTAGCTGAGTCTAGATTTAGATGAAGTACTCTGTTCTACTTCCAGTTTGGACCCCAACAACCCTTATTAGTATACTGGCTCACAGTACATCCATTTTACCAAAAATCTTATTGGGCCTCCAGCTTGCAAGCAATTTTTTCCCTTTCCATTGAGTGGTTATTTAAGAAATACAAACGACAGCAGAACTCCAATCCATTTCTGTCTATTCTTTGAATCATGAGTAGAGTTAAATAAGTATAAATAGAATGACTATGCTGCATATAAGCAAGATTACACAATGCAAAGCTGATATCAGCTTTCCTTGGCCAATATTTCTGAAGTGCTTCAAAAGAATTAAGCCTAGAGAACAGCTTTCCAAGCACCCTGAAGTCAAGCACTTTTTAAACATTTTTTTTTTTTTTTTACTAATAGATTATCAAAACCCAAAACACAAGCTTTAGCTCATCAAATTAGCTACTAGCAATATTAATCTGGTATCTAAAGAGCTTGCAATTCTTGTTGCAGTAACAGGCTTATGTCACAATTAACAGATAAAGCAAGAACTACTTACTACAGCTATCGCTATTTGCTATGAGCAAGTGGGTATTCTGTGGCCAAAACATAACTGAATCAACCTGTTTTCCCCTTCGTCTTTCAATGAACTCTGGATACACCCATCACTAGCCTACTTCACAGCCCCCACTGTACACAGATAAAAAAGGATTCTTGAGATAATTAAGCTTATGGTATGTTAAATATATTAGTTGCATTCTTATAGAAGCTAATACAAACTTATGTGTCTATCAAGAATCATTATAACATCATAATATATAACACACTTTCTATATTCACAATATAGAGTACCTTCTTAAATCATCTTGTTTAAAACACGAAAGCATGTAAGGCATTGTTACATGGCTCACCATCCTTCACTTTCCACCACTGCCTAATACTGCCTTCTATTTATCTCTAGGTAAAGTACAGAAAATATAAGAGAAGCAAGTTTCTCCCAGCTCTCAGCTTTAAAAACTAATTCACATTAAAATATGACTGACTATTCCACTACTGACTAGTAGTGGAATAAGCCATGTGAAACTAACTGCTCTAGCCAAATTTGACAGACAGCTTCAATCAGCCTACTTATCCTGCATGTGGAGGGTGTAATCCAGACTGTTGCCAACTGCTTCCCTAAAAGGTTTTCCTCCTCATTCTCTACATCAGCATTGCTAAGGCAACAACCCATTCAGTAGAAGTCCACTGTGAAAAAACATGTTGGAGACAGATAAAGACACAGGAAATGCATTTCTTGTCTGTATTTATACTGCTCTGCTCCTTCCCACAATCCCGGTAGTGCAGGATAACTGCTGTTATAGTTCTGAAGCTCAGGCAGAAGTAGTGCAGAGTAACTGCCACATGACTTTTGGGTCACCAGCAAAATTCTGCCCCAGCTTGCAACAGCTGACCAGAAGATGAGGTGGCACAGATGCACTCTGCCTGGGAACATACATAGCACTGTGCTTGATTAAATGGACCATGCTCCATCACTCTATTGACACCTCAGCTATACAGAACACAAAGAATGCTAAGAACTCTCCTTTTGGAAAGCCATTAAGAATGTTATATATTTGTTCCACTGCATGCAAATGATTAAGGGAACCTGTTTTACCGCTTTTCTCTTGATATCCCATTGTATTTCTTCCAGGCATAGATTTTCACCCTTTGATTTTCATTTTTTGGCTGCTTTCATCCTTGGCTTAAATATATCATACAGATTTTCAGCCAAGACTGAAAAATATAGTTAATATTTTATCAGCAAGAATGCGATCAGCATGTATCGTTCTAGAGGATTAATGGAGCTATGGGAAAGAAAGCTACTACAGGCTTTTATGCCGTCTACCTTAAGAGCCCTTGTCATTCAGGTGTTCTAGAATTACAAATACAAGTGCTTTAGGTTGCATTAACGTAACACTACGCTTCAGTAGTGTTATACTACCCTGCAACACCATAACTCCACCACACTGCAGAATCTTTTTGCCTTCCTCTATTTGTTTCTCCAGGACTTGTTCTTCCTTTACTATTGTCCGTAAACTATAAACTGTAAACTATATTTTTCCTGCAGACCAAGATTTCTTCCCTAGATGAACCCTCTTTACTAGGCCTTATCAAGAATGTTGACTACCCCATATAGCTATTCTTTTAAAAGTGAATGGAACAAAGTAATCTATGTCTGTAGTCCTGTTCTTTTTCTACAGAGTTGTATGCAGGAAGGTGTAAGTCCCCCTACTACCTCAAACCAAAACCCTTCTCCCCCACACCTTGATTTAATTCCAGAGGCCTGAGCTTGATTAGGTCAACAAGACCCAGATGCAGTTGCTCTACCTCTACTAATCACTTTGAAACCTCTGCAGATATAACAGAAGCAACAAATCCTCTGGGCTTGGCACCTTCAAGACAATAGTAAAGGAAGAACAGGTCCTGGAGAAACAAGTATGCTTTCCACTTGTGGCAAACTGCTTCATACTGTAGTACCTGGTGTGATCAATTGTGTTGAGATTACAATTCAATGAGATCCTAAGTTGCCAGTTTGTGACTAATCAGTTAATTCACAGAGAAGGACACTTCTATGTCTTAATTAATATATATTAATGAATATACATCAAGAAAGCTTTATGCACTTATCCAGTGAACAGGCCTACTAGTGAAAATCTCTGGAAGAAAAGAAAGCATAAACCCAGAACGTGAGTAGCCAAACTAGTTTGTACATTAAAATAACCATATTTTTATTTTGCAGCCAGGCAACTGTAATTCCTACGGGTTAGGTCTCAACCTTTTAGCCCAACTTGCTTATGATATTGCACTATCCCAAGGCTGCTTGTGTTAAAGATCTGTTGTTGGATCCTCCTATATTCAATGATCTGATGAGACCAATGTCCTGGTCTCTTCTCCTTTGCTCTGGCTTTATCTATTTCACCCTGCCTCAGCAGGGTTAAACCACACAGGGGCCTGTATTTGCCAAGATTAGCAAGGCTTCTCCTCCTAATCAAAAGGAAGTCTATTTCTGCCAATAAGGGAGATGTCACCAGTCCCATAATGGCCCTAAGAAACATACAAGCTTTAAGTTTGTATTTTTTGCTGTATTTTTTACTGTATCACAGGATGTTTTCTGCCAAGATTTTTCCTTTGCAGGAAAAAAAACCCCAAAAACCAACCAAAACCAAAAAAGCTCCCAGCATATAAGCTGTATACTGTATAAACTGTAATGCACGTAAATGTATGCTACAGCATAACAGAGATCAAAGGTTGGTGCAAGGAACTCTGACAGAGCCTGTCTAGAGCATGTTTCAGTGCCCAGAGTTACTCAGAGAAAGCCTAGACACTTTACAGTAACACCCTTCCATTTTCAGAATACTACTTTAAATGCCTTTATTATTCTCACTCCAACCACTCTCTGCCATGTTGCCTGCAACTGTCTTCCCTCAAACACATGTAACACATGACATATATAGAGCTGTCAAAGATTTAAGCACCAGTGAACCATGCCATCCTATCATGACTATCACTGTGACATACTGGGGGACATCTATCTAACCTAACTCAAAGCAGTGTAGATCCTGTGGCAGAGTTCATCACTGTAGAATCCATCTGTGGTTAATGAGGAGAAACAGGCATTTTCATGTGACTCACTAAGGATTTCAGGATGGTAAGTTACATATCCTAAAATCACCTGTTTCCTCTCACTGTACAAATTGTAAACTTTCCAAGACAGACACCATCTCTCTCTGTTATCTTTTGTACCATGCCAGGCACAACAGGGGTTTCTGACATGGTGGTAATAAACAGTAATGATGCACAGTGTCAGCTACAGTAACAAGTAAGCAGCAACTAGCCATATTAACAACCTGGATAAGAATATCACTAAACGAGAAGACCACTTCTTTGTGGCAATGAGTCAAAACTAACAGGGTGTTCCCTGCTGAACTTTTATTAAAAGATCAAACCATGCTGAAAGACACCATGCTAGTCAGCCAATAATTGCTCCAAATATACTTTGTATATTATCCTTGACTTCACAGGGATGCACAGCTAGTCCCAGTTCCTTATATTAACTGGACTATTTCCATTTTTGAGTTAGAAGTGTTAAACATTTTTTTTTTCTCTTTGCAATCTGGCTTGAAACAATTTTCATAAGCTGCTGCCACAGTTGCCTTAATCTTTGAGGGAACTGAAAATCTCCCTTGTTTTTCTTTGTATGCACAGTGCAACTCTGGAGCTTTCTATCTCCTTTAACACTCTCACTAAGATTTCTACCATTTTATTCCTTCAATCATAATCTTTTGTTCTCAAAGAAGTAGGGATTCAGCTTTTTTCTTCCCTGAGTAATTATTGACTGTTTGTATTAATTTTTTTTCTGTTTCAGAATTTTCTTCCCTTAAACACAAAGGAACCTTAAAAGCACAGCCTTACTGACTTTATAGTTTTTTATTTTGTATCATATTCCTCTTTTTTTCCTCGACAGATTTGTTTTGTTTTAGAGAAATCTCTCTTCAAAAGATTTCTTTTCCTCTAGCATCACAAAGTCTTCAGTGGTTACAAATAAGCTGATGCATTTAAGGAATTGAGACTTTTTAAAGAAATGTAACAATTCATTCTGATACCATTTATCATCATCTTCCACTGATGAAACATTTAAGGGCTCTAATATACAGCTTCATATGCAATAATCTGTAAAATCATAGAAATGGCATACGTTTGCTTAATGCCACTGAAATAAATAAAGCTGCACCATTTTATACCAGTAAAAGCCTGAGACTTAATTTTTTACAGTGAAGATTGCTGATCAACAGTTGTTGGAATGAAAAATTCTCTGCATCAGTGCTACGCGGATCAGAAGATAATCAGCAACTCTAAAGCAACGTGAAAAGCAGAACCTAAAGTAACTGTCAGGGCCTTGCCTTTTTTGCATTATTCATGCCAATGTCAAAGGGTAGAGTCTAAAAAAATACCTAAATATTATAAACCTAAAAACGTCTCATGTACCCTGTTTCAGCTCTTTCCCTTCTTTCATGAAGGCAATATCCCATACTTTTTTCAAAATATATCCAGGGAAATCACATAACATAGCTAATTTTCTGAGGCACACATTTGGTGGATGTACCTTGTCATAATCCCAGAGATTTTAAGTGATTTGTCCTCAAGAAAACTCCGTCTGATAATTTCTCACTGTTGGCAAACCAGTGGCCTTTTTCTAGCTCAGTTCTGAGGTTCCATCTTGTTCCTTTTAATACTGTTGAAAATAAAAGGCAACATTCTTTTGGTGGGAATTTGATGTTTTCTGTATTACACAGAGGGAAGCCTTTGTACTAAATCAAGTTTCCCAAGAAGGTAAATCACCATTCTCCATTCAAATGGATCTTGCATTTACAAATATCTGTATATTTTAATACAGTCATTAGACATGTGATGCATAGAGAGGTTTTGTTTTGTTCAGGGGGGATGGGAGGATGGTGTATGTTAAACAACAGGTAGTTTTCCCTGCAGTCTCAAATGCCAATGGTTCTATTTTTCGTTTTCTTAAATAACCGTAAAACTTTGTTGTGTTTCCCCTATGGAAATACATACTGCCAAGAGTCCCAACAGTATTATCTCTTTCTCTTCCTCACTTTTAAAGTTCTCATTTCCTAACTGTACCACATCCTACATTACAGTAGAGAAGCTCTCTCTCTGCTCTCTTAATTTCATGTCAGGCTTGTCACCAACAACTTCATGTTATTCTGTCTATTCATTCCAAGACTTATTAATCACAGCCAGGACTCTCCGCTGTCACTTCACTGGATTCCCAGGCACTCTTAACCTTCTCACCTGGACTAAGCACACACGCAATAGATTCTTGACCAAACTGCTGAACAAACACATTAAGTTTTTCCTGACTTCAGGTTAATGTTGACCACGACACTTCTCTAACAACTTTTGCC
Source organism: Tringa tobata (assembly GCA_033628505.1). Classification (NCBI taxonomy): domain Eukaryota; kingdom Metazoa; phylum Chordata; class Aves; order Charadriiformes; family Scolopacidae; genus Tringa; species Tringa tobata. The sequence continues at coordinate 6,406,009 of JAHREE010000128.1, forward strand.
TATGTTCGCGCATTGGGGACCATAACAACTGTTTGTAATATCACATGGGAATGTACAACAGACATTAGGGTCAGGTTTGCAATGCCAAAAGGAAAAGCAAACTGTTAGAAGAGGACAGACGATTCAAGCATTTCTCACTGTATCTACTCTACCTGCTTGCCTTGCCTCTTATAACTGTATTTGCATCTATCTTCCAGGCAGTAATCTTTCAGTCAAGGAATACCAGACTGAGCCTGTTTTGTATATGGCTGCAGTTAGAGGGCTGAGTAAGGAGTCAAATCAAAAACTGTACATCAAGATGTATCTGGCAAATTCATAGCCTGTAACTGACAGCAAAGCAGGGAGAACTCCTGCAGAGATACACTATAACTATCAAATTCTGCTGTATCACGTAACTTCTGTACTGCATTTTTGCCTTCACCTGACACTAAAGGAACAGTTTAATGCATCTTTTTCTTGGCAGCAGCAATAGCTTAAGAGTTGCCCTTTCGCCTTACCTCTAGCTATTTATTCCCCCTCCCTGGACCATTTCTGCTTTTGGATTGTTTTAGACCGGATGATTTTAGGGATGTAACTGACAAAATTAAAAACAAACAGCTGCAGTGGCATGGTTGAAGGAGCTCTGAATGGTGGTGCACGAGTGCAGCGAGACCTCAGACTGATGGAAAGTAGGTGGTTCTTTTACTTAACTTTACTACCAGAGCAAACAAAACTTTAAAACACATGCCTCAAAACTCAAAGAAGGGCCAATGGAAGATAAAGAACACAGCTAGACTAAGCTGAAAGGATCTCTGGAACACACAAGGAGGGATACAGGGCAAGGAGGACAGAGAAGATGCAGCCAAGCTACCCTTGGTAGCTTTCACCTACCAAAGCAAGACAACAAGGTTGGGCAGGAAGGTTTCTCAGGCTCCTGAAAGGACCAAGTGCAGGTAAATAGGGAATGACAGTTCAGTTTCACTAGAAACATCTGTGGATTTCAAGTTGGCATCATTCCACACTTGAAAGATAAACTATGCAAATTATTCCATTACAGGTTCAGTTACACACTCCTCCCCTAGACTTATTAGGAAGTGGGAGGGGTAAAAATATTTAATCACAGAATGACCTGAACATGCTGCACATATCGAGTCCCACTCTCCTCTTTTCTCATCTGATAAGGATCTAGGACTCTTTGAAGTTCTGATGAATTTTAAATCCACTAAAAGTTTTTGGCAAGCTTTAAGACTGGCCAACACCTTTGCATAAATTAAGACGAGAGGTTTTGCATATTTTACTATGTTATTAGAGCAAAATTTTACATTCTGTTCCTACAGTCCATGCAATCTTTTCATTAATTCTTGGCAAATTATTTTCTACTCACTATCATGCCAGTTTTTGCCCTGCCCAGTACTGCTGTGGTTCTGATTACCCTACAACATTTGTTTTATGCTATCAAAACTGAGATCATTGGCAATATTTTAATTTTTACAGCTTACACAGAGAAAAATGAAGCTCCAGGACTAGCTGACTGAAGTCTATTCAACTCCATATGAAGTATTACTTCATTTAAGAAGTACTCTTCCTTTGTGCATATTACTTCCACAAAGGTTTAAAACACGGATGAGCCTGAAACTACAAAGTGATAATTTCCAGGTCACTTCAAAGATCTTGTAAAACACGCAGAGCAGGTTTTCTTCAGAGAAATGGATCTTACCCCACCAGTGAGGACCTCAAGGCCAAAATACCTGTCTTTGATTTTCAGTTCAGATAAACTTTTGTTTTATCTCATCTTCCTTTTAATTACTAAAAACAAAACCAGAAACCCCAACGATTGGAGGTTGTTTTGCTTTTGTTGGACTTGATCAGATGCGAAGGTTTTCTTTAAAGACCATTTTCATTTGAATTATGAGGATGATGCAACAGGTGTCACACAATAAATATGACATACCTACTCCAAAGCATTTCAGGGCCAATAAGACAAGGCTGTTTTTTCTAATAGGTCACAGAGGTATACTCTAGATTTTAAAGATATCACAGAATTGTAGGGGTCGGAAGGGACCTTCAGAGATCATCACGCCCCTGCCAAAGCACGTTCACCTAGAGCAGGCTGGACAGGAGCACATCCAGGCGGGTTTTGAATATCTCCAGAGAAAGACACTCCACAAGCTCTCTGGGCAGCCTGTTCCAGTGCTCTGTCACCCTCAAAGGAAAGAAGTTTTTCCACATGTTCAGATGGAACTTCCTGTGTTCCTGCTTGTGTCCATTGCCCCTTGTCCTGTCACCGGGCACCACTGAGAAGAGCCTGACCCCATCCCCTTGACACTCACCCTTTAGATATTTACAAGCATTGGTGAGATCCACTCTCAGTCTTCTCCATGCTAAACAGACCCAGGTCTCTCAACCTTTCTTTATAAGACAGGTGCTCCATTCCCTTGATCATCTTTGTAGCCCTCTGATGGGCTCTTTCCAGTAGTATCCTGTCCTTCTTGAACTGGGGGGACACAGTAATCCAGATGCAGCCTCACCAAGAGGAGGATAACCTCCCTTGACCTGCTGGCCATAGTCTTTTTAAAGCACCCCAGGAGACCATTGGCTTTCTCAGCCACTAGGGCACATTGCTGGCTCACAGTCAACTTCTCTACCAGGAATCGAAGGTCTCTCTCTACAGAGCTGCTTTTGAGCAGGTCAGCCCCCATCCTGTACCAGTGTATGGGATTACTCCTCTCTAGGTGCAGGGCCCTACACTTGCCCTTGTTGAATTTCATTGGGTTAATGTACCCACATTGTTAAAAGATGGTAACTTTCCTAACTTTAAGCATCAGACTTAGATACCCAAGTTGCTAAAAAAAAATTGATGGAGCTTCAAAAAGAAAAGTGACAGTATTATAAATTAGGAACTTGTCTCTTTTTTTTAAGTAAGCAGAAAACGCAGATCTCTAACCTAACTAAATTTGAAGTTAACTAAATCTGAAGTTAAAAACTGCCCAAGTTCCAAGTACAGGAGTGACTTTTGAGGGCCAGATGAAGCGAGATAGGAAGGTTTAATTTTATTTTAATTTTATTCTAATTCCATCCCCCATTCAGCAGATGTGCTCTTGATCAACTGCACAGCAAGGGTTGCCTACTGTCTTCTTGACATGAAGATCCAGTTGGTTAAAAAGACTAACTCATACCTTCATTCCTTTTTCTTTACTTACTACCTCAGGACCTAAACCATCACCAAGTGAGCTGTGGTCAGAAGAAACAATAGGAAAACCCATTCACTCTCTACAGGAGCCTTAGCAATCAGGCTGCCCCTTTGAAACATATTTCCCAGAACAGCTTTTTCTTTTATCTTATGTACAGTTGTATTTCTTGGGAGTTCAAATACAAGAAGTTATGTTTAGCCGGGGGGTGAAATGACACAACCTCAAAACCATCCACAGTCTAGTTGGGATTCTTAGACTGAAAGCTCTAATGCTTACTATGTGGCTAAGTACAAAATTAGCATAACATTCTCCAGATCATTTTTTACATACTTTTATGTTAAGCCCTTTATAGAAAGATACGAGTAGAAATAGGTTTTTATACCTCAAGTTAGCTAAATGCTAAAATAACCTTGTTTATTTTCAAGATCTCTAAAAGGATGATATCTGTGTCTGTGGGAGGAAAAACCTTGTTCTTACTGATGTCTACAGTCTCTGCAACTGAAAAAAAAATAATAAAAATCACTGAGCCTCATGAATAGCAAAGTTTTCCTGTGATCTTCCTGAAAAGAGTTTAAATGAAAGTAACCTTTTGCCTGTTCTGATGCACACAGTTGCTCTGGCAAAGCTCAGACCCTTAAACACCATGAGTTAATAGAACAGAAGTCTTAAAAACACATCTCATTCTTGGTCTTATAGTTGATCTTTGCAGATGACAAATAACCAGTGCCAGGTTCAACCATAGTTTCTGCGGTTTCAACACAGGATGTTGAATCTAGCATGTTTCCATGCTACCTTGCAACACCCTCTTTTTCTGCACAGGCCAAGTACCACACTCCCCTGAAAGCAATCTGATATACCTTTATATTACTTAGAATATTTTTTTAATGCTATCTAAAAGATCAAATCCCTCCAAGGTGCCTCATTCACTAGTTTATCACCACAAACTCCAGATTCAATCTCTTATATCATCACATTCACAGGGTATAAGAAAGGAGGCTGAGAATTTGAGTTTCAGAGGCTGAATTAGTCTATATTCAATTTTCTTTTAGTAAGACTTCTCTAGAGTAACTGGCCAACCTGTGAGGGCAAATGAGAGAAAGGCAGGCAATGTGAGATGCACATAACTCACTGGTACAAAAAATTCAAGGACCTTAATGTCCATTTTAGTGTCCCCTGAAAATGCTAAATAATTGTGCTGATACTCAGCACTGGCTTCTGATACCTGAAATTAAGTTCCAGCCAGCCACATTTTCTGCCAAATACAGCACTGGGATATGAAACATGGTCAGAGGCCAGGTATGTTGTCACACTGCATCTTCCTCTGATGGTACTACAATGATGTCAGAATGCGTGGTTAGCCATCTGGAGCTGGATGACTTGATCCAGGAGCTTGTTATTAGTTTTTAACTAGCTAGATCAAACATGCTCAGAAAATGACACTCTGAGCTAAACAGCACATAAATGAGAGAGGTTACAAGACCAGAAATGTTGGAGAGGGGAATCTTGTTCAGACCAAATACTCCTCCAGTTGTCCAACTTCTACCCAGCCAACTTCCCTACATAAACACTAAGTACAAAGCTAGTATTACCAGCTGTCCCAGTAAGGATTCTACCATCCTTCTGTCCTCATGGAGGAACAATCAAGCTGCTAGCATATGTCAGCAACTTGAGTGCACATAAAGGCTCTGCAAGCTCTCTCTCTGAGGGGGGTTTAGCTACTTCTGTTCAAGGTCACCTCTGCTATGACACCAGTTGCATAACCTTGGATCAGACTGCTGTGAAAACCACTAAGTTCTGAGAAAGAGCTATGCAAGAAGTAGTTGTGAGAAGTCCTGTCCATGAGGGTCTCTTCCCTTTGACTCATGGTGATGTCAGTTAAGGAAGAACTTTCAGACACACACGTACCTAGATTCAAGTCACCTGCTTCAGGATGAAGTTAATTATATGAGACTTGAATAAGACCTTGTGAGTTGTACCTCTATTTTTAGCAGTTCTTTTTCTTCCCTTTAAAAATTCCATTCACTGTCACTAAGTTTCACACATTTTGCCATTCCACGGTGCTTTTTATAATGCCAAAGCACTGTACGTAGAACTAGCTGCTTTGCAACCAGAAAGGTCAACTAAGGATTGCAGTGCCAAAAGCTGGTTCATTTTATTTCTTCAAAACGTAACTCATCTGATTGGAAAACATGCTTTGCAAAGTTATTCTTAACAGACCACCTATAATATATTCTTCATGAATTAATATTAACTGTTTCTCTGAGTTGCTCCAGACATTAGACAAGCTGTTTTCCTTCTATCCTGATTCAAATGGAAAGCTGTGATTTACAGTGTTCAGCTTCACTGAAACCAATACTCTGGAGCATTTACATACCTACACTATTACTGCTAATATTTGTTTGTATTGCAAAAGTAACACAAATACTGTCCTCAGTGCAAGTTGTCCTGCTGTTCCCTTCTGTCCCTCTGAACTCTGGACACTACTGTCCTCAAACCTGCTTTGCGGAGCTGCTGCCATTTTTGACCTCATTATACTTGCTGTGTGTGGCAGCACCAGTATGGGAAAATAACTAATAGGAGCAGCAGATCTTACTTCCCTGAGCTCCCATAGAAGCTATAAGCAACTGCAGTAAAGAACAAAATCCAGATACGCAGCAACATCCTGGTGCTAGGTTCTGTACAAACATAAGCCAGGGAAGAATAATTTTCAAAGCAAGAGTTATGAGTAGGCTGAAGAGTGAAATTATCCCTAGATTACATGAAAGAGTGAAGACTTCATTATTCAGATATGAGGTCAAGACATTCATGAAAACATGAACTGCAAGAGAAGTTCTCGTCGTACTTTCTGTTGTGAGAAAAGTATTCAGCAAAACTGGGAGCCAGTGTAAGATTACTAAACCTCTTTACATCAGAGTTCAGGTAGGTGAAGTGTGAAGATTCAGTAATACCCTTTCTCATACAATATTTGCTTTTTTAAAACAAGTGGCTCTGACATTTTACCTTAGAGGCATGAAATTGCATGCATTAAACTACATGATGTAGGAGACTGAATTTGCCAAGATTTTCCATTATTTTTGCCACTTTGTCAGCCATACTCTTTTGGTATACTACATCTTTAAGTGTTCATGAAAATAACTTGTCACACGAATTCTCCCTTTGCATGTAGTGAGTATTTAATATGAAAGGAAAGGAAGTTCTTCACAGCAGCATCACATTTTGACTCTAGGTGTAACACTCCTGTTTTGCCAAACAGCTTTCACTAAGATGTTTAAACACATATCAGAAACTTTAAAAATTATTTCAGTCATGAACAGCTTCCACATTATACTCATGCATACAAATTTTATAGAACTTGTGTGATCTGACTGCAGAATAGATTTTTGATTAATCAGAACTAAGGTTTTAATAACGAAACAGCAGGTGGGGTAACCAAAAAATTAAAACTCTTAACAGCCTCGGAGTAATACAGTCATAAATATAAAAGAGTTCAAAACACCTCGTTTGCATTTGTGAAAAACATCTTCAACAGCTTACTCTGTTCCCAGAAGAGGGCGATGTTTCTGTAGGTTGATAAATACCTCTCAGGTTCTGGCTGTACTTCACACTTTTCGGGGGAGGCACATACTGTGTCCCACGACAAAGGCTTACCTTTCCCTTTGGAAGTAGCCGCTGCTCTTCTAGAAGTAATTTCTAGGAGGAAGCCGTCTCCTACAAATGTGGGAGGATCTTGTTCAGAGACTGCACGCGCACTTTAATCAGCTGTTAAACGCCAGGTATTTCCCATTTGAGGAGAATATCTGTAAGAAAATGGTAAAAGAGGCTTGTCATAACCTTGCCATTTGAATGACCACCTTTTGTTCCCATGAACATTTGAGCCAGTTCTGTCCTTTCAATTAGTAGAAGGTTGGGGTTTTTTTCCTGACTTTTTCCCCGCCTTTTTTTTTAAAGCAAACCTTTCTATGCAATTTAAGGGTATAAAAAAATTAAAATCCAGTTTGCAAATCCATTCTCACTGTAATTTATACTACTGAGGCTTAAACTGCCACTAGATTGGCATTGTATGACAGTAATTGAAGCCGATTAAGTTGAGGGCTCAAAAGTTATGCTAATGAGAATAGAATCAGTCTAGGTATTGTAGCAAAGTTTCAGATGTTTTCAAAACAGTGACCCACTTTTCCTAGCTGAAGGGAAGCTTCTGCTTCAAACAGAGGTTGCAGAAGCATCTCCAGGCCTAAAGTGCTGCATCACACATGCAGGGACTATGATTTATCCCCAGAATTTGTTCTCTTCTGCCTTTTTTTTCATTATATATAATGTTGACTCTGGGTTTTTTGTGCTCTAATACTTTTTCTTTTATATAGAAATACCTACTACCTATATACACACACATATATAAATACCTACTACTGAGATATCTCCTCATGAAATATCCAACTTTTTGTGGAAATTATTATCCAAAACCAAAATAACCTATGGACTATTATTTGTATCCATAGAAGGATTGAAGTTTACACATATCAACTCCTCTTTGCTTTCAACCTTGTGTATTCAGGAAAATAAACCAAAACCCTTGCTTTTGTCAACAAATTTCTTGCACCACTGACTTCTACATAAAAGTTAAAAAGCTAGAACATTAGACAGATACATTTCTTTCAAAAACAAGAAAAGACATAAATCTATTTCCTAAAAAAAAAGCAAAAAGCTGAGTGGTAAGAGGGAATGAGGGAATTGTACCGAAGCAGAGACAATAAATGGATAATGGAAAAGTTAGGCAGGATGAAGTCACATGCTGAAGAGTCACGAGATTATGGATAGGAAAGATAGCTGCTGCTCTTCATAATTATTTAAAACTGGGACTGAAGCTAGCATGGATCAGCTGCTCCCACATAGCAGAACAGCAGAGGGAGAGATCAGTTCTTCAGAATAGCTCAAGTACTCTTTGATGATCCACCAATAAAGAAAAACAAAATGAAAACAAAACCCAAGATGAACCCAAGAGGGAAAAAAAATAAACCAGAGGGAGCTTCAAGAGAAAGAACCACAATAATTGCTCTCAAAAAAATCACAGTAGCAATACAACTCACAAACTTTCAGGAATCAATGGCTAATGATTAAACATATTTATATGGTTCAAATGCCACGAGGTTGATGCTGAATGATGGAGAGTTTGTCAAGGACCTGTCCTGAAAAATGGAAAAGCATGGGAGCAGTTGCCATAACAGGATATTCCTGTCATGGTATGAGAAGGTTTCTACAATTGGTAGACAATGAGTATCTAAGGATTTTCTCTTATAAGAAGGGAAGGGGTTGAATTCTTGGCAGAGTTTCCCTAAAACATTCTTAAGAATTGGAGAGGCTATTTGTATGATTGACAAGGCCACAAAACAAAAACAGGCCATCTCTTCTTTTCAGACACAATCACTGCATTGACCCTAATGTCCTGCTGTAGGTGGACATTAATTGGGTTTAGAGCAGGTGTCTACAATGTCTCATCAGCATCCTGGTTTGTCTGCCCTCTGCCATTTCATCCCATGACAGTTTAATGAGATTAAACAGAACACTTCAACCTGCATCATACCAGTACACTGACCAACTGCAATTGCCCTGCCAAATCAGATTCAAGTCTATACAATCCAGAATCTTAGATATAAGAGAAAACACTAGTAAATTATGTTAAGATGACAACAGACAAGTAACCAGGTAAGGCAGGGATAGCTAATAAAGCTCTGACTGCTTTTGTTTAATCACAAAGCTCCTGCACAAGACATTCAACCCAAGAATACTCCCTAAAGATGCATAGGTATAGGTAGGTAGTTAACACCCGCAGTACCAGTAGGTGACATTGAAGAGTATGTATTGTTTAGACTTAATTGAAGACCAGTATATTATGTATCTATTTTCCATGCAATGCAAGTGGCTTCTGAAACACAGACGTTTATCTCAGTTTTCTCATAAACTGGAAACAAACGTGTTTTAAAATAATGTAACCTAAAACTAGGTTCAGACAGCAAATATCTTCAAGTGGAACGCAAAGGCAGTGAAGGATCAGCTTGAGGTTTGTCAATGGCATAGCCATGCAAATATAATCTGCCAACAGAGATGGAGAACAGAAACAAATTCAATTTTCCCATTTCATCCATTTTTAAAGAAGCTGTAACATCTGAACAATTTAAAAGGTGCTGTATGAAGAGAGGAATGAATCCAAATCACTGTCCAAGTAGGAAAGTTTACTTCACTTTGAAGAATTCTGTTTAGTTTTAATGAGTTTTGGATGCGGAAATGGGAGAACTGACTGCCAGATTGAATTTATTTCACACTGTCTGAACTCTTTTCCCCAGAGGGCCACACGATTTTGTCTAGAAGTGGAGAGAGTAATAAGAAGTGGAATAAGAAGGGTCTAATCTGTCCATTGTATCATGTTAATGCAGTGTAACCATTCTGTTTTACTATGAGTGAACCAAGATCAGAATTCTGAAATTTTTTTGGTTAAAAACATTTATAAAAAAACTAAACAAAAACAATGTGTATATTAAATCATAAAATAACCAAAATAGGAGGTGCTTGGAGGTACAATCCAAGTAATATCCATGTAATCCATCATTCAGCCTTTATCACTTTCAATGTTGCTGTATTCTTGGCCTTTCCAAAAGCTGCTAATAACCTCAATGTTATTGATTAAAAGGAGGAGGTAACTGCAAAACAGAGAAAACAGGATGAAAACACCAACTCATTTCATACAGATTATCCAGCTGCTGATGGCTGCTAATCAATTCTGGTTATGCAAGAGCCACTGAGAACAAATCTAAAGTCCCCCTTGGATTTGTGTTATTGAATAGTCCCTTAGAAGTTCACCTTCAGTAGAAAAGTCAGTTTGCTTAAGTGTTTTATATCCTTTCCAAAGTAACAATCAACCTTGACTTAACTCAGAAAGCTTCCAGCCAGACCTTTCAGAAAGTACAAAAAAATACGAAGAGCAGCAGCACCAAAGGGGCTTCTGATTCAAAGAAAAGCATGAACAGAGGAGACTGTACAAAACTGCAAGCAAGCACTGCAATAATTTTTGCCTCTTTACAGAAAGAAAGCGCTCTGACATAGAATGACAAAATTACTTGTTTAAAATAACATAAGGAATCTATTATAGATCTGGAAATGAAATTCAGACCTCCTCAAGACCAGCCCTAAATCAAAACTTCTGTTGTTTCCCATTCAGTGTCTTGCAGGACTGCACATTTCCAGTCCCTCCAGTTTCCATATTAAAACAGTGTTGTAGCTTAGAGTAAATTTTTTAATACCTTATGCGGTATCAGAAGCAACTGTCAATACAGTTCCTTATATCTAGATACATAAATCCACGTGAAATGCACAGAATATTCATGTCACCACTTTTTAAATGACAAAACATGTCCTTCTGACCTCTCTGGAATAAAAGGTATTTGTCAAAATTACTTAAAACACACCTTTCACACAGTGCTCTGGTGTTTCTGTGAAGACTGGCAGGTTTACATGTCCAAGTGCTACTCTGGCAGGGTACTAGTCAGTTGTAGCTGGACCACAGGCCCAGAGAAAACAGCTAGAGCATTCAAAAATACTGCGCCTAACGTATTGCATTCTACTTGTTCAAAGAGAGGGGAAAGATAAAAGGAATTATATCTATTTCCCCATAAGTAACTATTGCAGTAAGTGTTCCAAATGCAACATGAGTGTAAAGCTCAAAAGAGAAAACTGACTCAAGACTAAGAGCATTTCAATATTAAGCATCACCAAGCCACAGCTTTCCAGGCAGGTTCACACTTTATCCTCTGGCTTGACTAGATCTGGCAAGACAACTTGCAACGAAGTAGGTAAGAAAAAAAATGTGCCTGTGACCCTTGAGGCCAGTAGGTGTCATTTTGTAAGCAGAAGAGCTTCCATGTATATCACATTACACATGCTGTAAGAAGTCCTCTATATCCTGCAGCTGAATAGTCAAGCCTAATAACACATTTGACCTTTACAAATATACAAACAGGAGGCAGAAGAGATTATTTTAATCAGATCTGAACGCACACGAGGGCAACATGCAATCATATGGATTATGCAATTATGCTTCTATCTAACATTTCAGCGGAAATCAACTTAGGGAAATAAGGAAGATTCCTGTTGCAATTGCCGCAAAGCAAAATAGCACACAGATTACAATTTAAAATACATTATATGAAATACATATACACTTGCATTGACAAAAAAAAAAACCACAAACCCAAACACCTGTGACTATGACTTTTAGATATATGACAACGCATGTCCCACTGCTGTGTTTCAAACAGAACTTCACAAGCTCACTGATCTCTTCGCTGCACAGATTGGATATGTTCGCAATCATTTTTGCTGCAAGATTCCTCCCCACCTCTGGACAGGGTGGGGAGCATGAGCTCAAAAAGATGGTATAGAAAAAAAATACACATTCTCATTCCAGTGGAGTAACAAAGAGCACAGAAAAACCGGCTTCTTGTGCTAGCTCTACCATCACAAACCATAATTCCCTAACCCCTCGTGAGAGCCTCCACATACATATGTTAGGAATTGGAACAGGTAACTATTGGATATGCCTTAGGGTGTTTTGCACATGAAGGGCAACACTAAATACTAAATACTCAATGAAAAGAAAGAAGGCAATGCCTTTCCACAAACAGCCAGGGAAATAAAAGATTGAACCAGACAACAAGCCTGTAGATTCCATGGCCTTCAACAGAATTTTAACAAACCATTAACAGCAGCAAGTAGTTCCAAAGAGGATAGAGAAAATTATGAAGATCACTGAGCAGTAACTAATCCAAGAACAAAACAGCACAGGTCTAGATTCTAGTCTTCATGCTGATCTCTTGGCTGTGGTGGAAACAACCGAAATCCCTGTCAGGGCAGGACTGGAAAGGCAGCCAGTTTATGGGCTGGCAGGTCAGATAAGAAAACTTTAACTATGCCGCTTGAGGCTTTTACTTTCCTATTTTAGACATAAAGTCTTCGACCCTGTTCCGAGAGTACAAAACATACCTACCAGATTTTGTCTACAGCTACCCTAAAGTGCAATATTCCCACAGGATCACTGAAGTTAGCATAAGACATACATTAGGTATTGCTCCTGACCACATATGCTCAGTTTACTGATTTGCTTGTGCTTTTGATCAAGCTAAACCTAGGTTCTCTTCTGACCCTTCCTCATTTCCAATCCTTTTTAATGATCCAGTAGAACAAGGCACAGTAAAAATTTTGTTTCTCACTAAGACATTAAATTGTTTTCTATAGCAACACTTCAGAAATTTTGCTAATATTCTGGGAGACAGGAATTGGCAATTAAATGCATTTTTAGAAAAACTGTCATTTTGTTAGATGAAAATGGGGCTGGTAGGACAAGGAAGACATAATTACAACTACAGGTTAAGGGAAATATACCTCAAACAGCTATTTGGTGGGGGGTTTTGTTTGGTTTTTGTTTTAAACCTCTATTGAAATATCTACTTAATTCAATAAAGGAAGAGGACATCTATCAGCTATTCACAGTAGATACCCTACACATTGGGTCTGAAATGAAACAAAAGGGTTTAAAAGGATAAAAAGGAGACTTACATTACTCGGGGAAAAAGCCACTGATGGATAACTGTTATTGAACCAGAAAGCAATAATGAGGCCATGGTTAGCAAGTGAAAAAGATGGAGTTAAGAATGATCATTTAGAAGACAGTGACACATCGAGTGGGGATCCTTCCCTTCTTGCTCTGAGAACACAAAAGACATAATAAACAAGAAAGGAGGAAGTCAAGTATGTGAATCTAAGAAGAAACATGAAGTAAATTGCAACCTGCAAGACCTGGTCTAATCAGGAAACTGACAGAAGTACTTAACTTTCAGAACAAAGTCTATAGAAAGGATGGATTCTTATATACAGAAAAGGGTGTAGAAATCCATTCTGGAAGGAGGAGCAGCCCAAGGCAGAAGAAAGGAAAGATGTATGCATGCTGACTGCAGCAACACTGCCAATTTGTACTGAATTGAAAGATACATGGTTGGAATATTATGGGAAATTGCAGTAGAGCTCCAGGGCAAGATAAAAAGTCAGACCTGGAAATCTTTAGGAGGGGATAGGAAAGGAAAAAGCTAGAACAGTGAAGGGTTTGTATGATGTACATGCTAGACGGGATAAAAATTGCAGAATGATATTGAAAGGAAGCATTTTTCCTGCGATGCTGTGAGACTGTTCACGACCACTTCCTTGACATTAAGAAATGAACAGAAATCATGTGCTTTGCAAAATAGCAGGTAGCTGATCAAAATGTGATGAAAGCTAACAGGGTTTGAAGTCATATTTACAAAATGGCACCGCAAATTTATTTCATTCTCTTAAAGCAAGTATTTCAGGCATATATAAAATTGAGAGATCTGCCCGAATCAAATCCCTTTTAGAAAAAATGCTGAGAACACATTTATATTTCAAGCAATTCATCACTCAGGAGTGAAACAATAGACAGCAAGCCCAGTGCAACCTCAAGAAAGAAGAGTTGCAGGGACTTTCTAGCTCTCAATTAAAAAAAAAAAAACCACAAAAAAACCCCAAACAAACCACATTCTGTCTGGGAGATGGGACCTCAGACACTGGAAATGCCAATGGGAAAGACATGTGAGACCTCAGAACAGTAATGCTACTGTGTATGAATGGGGGAGCAAGGTGGTGGTGGTAGGGGGTTGCATTTGCAAAGATGAGGTTTATTCTTTCTGCGAAAGGACCAATTCTAATTCTGAATTGACTCACTCTGAGACCAGAAATGTTAGTATCCAGACAACTAGGTAGTACAACCTCTATTGGTAGAGCCCAATTAATATTTTGCCACCTCTCCTAGATTTATCTAAAACCACTGACAGGTATTTGAGGATGTCACAGTTATTTCAGAAGTCAGGCTAATATTTTATTACTGAGTAGTTCATCAAGCCTTCACAGCTTGTTACTTCCCCCCTGCCTCCAACACATTCAGACAAACGAGGACAGTCTGGTAATAGTCAGGGCAAGTGCCAAAGATAAAATTTTCTACATTTCATTTCATCTACTTCACATATGAATTTCTCAATTCATATGTGATAACAAGATTTAGAATATCTAATTTTCAGTTACTGACAAAAACATACAGAAGCCCATTAAGATAGTCTTACTACTGTGGTAATATACTGCAATTATAACTTTGGACTTGGCTATTAAGCAACAGCAATGTCAAATACATATTTTAATTCAATAAAAATAGCATGTATTTATTTTCCTCTCAAATGAAGAAATGAAAAGTCTTTTCACATGAAATGTTTCCCCTTCATATGTTACAGAAAAATTTTTATGTACTTGTTTCCTGCCTGCCTTTCTGCAAAGCTATTTAAAAATCTGTAATCTGTGATCAGCATTCATTCTGGTTATATTCTTACGTCACCATTTAAAAGAAAAGGCAAGCCCTCAGTCTGGAGCAGTCTACCTACCAAGCTGCCTTGGAATCATGAGTCTTAAAAAGCCTGCAAATTTCACCTACCAAGGAGTGATGAGCACAGGTGCCAGAAACCTCTAGTTTGTCAGGCTTTCTATGGTTTGTCAACCTGCCAGGCAGCTTGCCAAAGGCTGAGGCAGGAGAGCCAGCAAGAAACCCAGCAGGAATCTGTCAGAGCCTCAGCTTTGCTGAAATGAAAATGGTCTGTGCAAAATGTTCTGATTTCAGCAAACCAACAAGTTCCAATGAAGCTGCACAGTAATTTGTTACTTTAAAAGAACAGACTACAATGGTCCTTTCTTATATTCCTATGAAGAAAATGTTTAACAAGAACTTTCCTGGTCAGCCTTACTCAAACTAAGCCACGGATGCATCTTCTTCTCCAGGTCACCTTCATATAAGGAAACTCATACTGTATAAACAGATTCAACTCTGTAAGAGAGACATCTTTTTCCTCTCTCACATTTTCCATACAAGAGGGGATATTTATTTTGGTGCTAAACTGTTCTTTCAGACTGGGTCAGTGGTATTTCACACCACCAGTGAACCAGACTCATAGCTTTTCTGCCAGCCTTCTCTAGTACCGTCTTTTGGGTTCTTGTCCAGACTCTACTCTTTGGTGGGAACAAAACTGAAAGTACCAAAAGAAAAAAAACAGCAGAAAATCAGAACCAATTAGCCAGAAAATGAGTAGGGCTTTGACTTAATTCCTTTCCTGCCCAGCCCTTCTTTGCCTTCCAAGTTGCTATTAACTGGTTCATTTCAGCTGTAAAGGTTTTTTAAGCAGAAGGGAAGGAAAGTTGTGAATCAACAGTGGAAATGTATGCTGAGGGCCAAAGGGGGCCAAAGAACAGTCCTGATCCTTGGCTTATCCAGAGTCAGCTTTGTTACTGAGAACAGTTCTTTTTCAACAAGAGTATGAAACAGAAGACTGGAGGAATGTTAAAGCAATACAGAAATAAAGCTTTCAAATGTGCCTTTAACTCAATGTTTTCTTAATCCCAAAGGTCCATGATATAACTTTAAGGGTTTCCAGATTATTTTTTTTTCCCTACACACCTTGATCTTAAGGATTGCTAAAACCTTTGAAATAGAACCAGAGTTGTCAGGTATTAAATTAGCCTTCAGAGAAGACAAGGCACTACAGAAAAAAATACTACCACTATCAAATCGGAAACATCCATTGTGGTATCTATCATTGTTGATACTAGCACTATCAAATTGGAAACATCCATTGTCCTATCACCTGTTACTTGGGAGAAGAGACCAACAGCCACCTGGCTACAGCCTCTTTTCAGGTAGTTGTAGAGAATTCTAAGGTCTCCCCTCTGCCTCCTTTTCTCCAGACTGAACAATACAAATATAATCCTTCATGCTAATCAGTTTATAATACTTCCAGTAGTACAGCAGACAGAATCAATTTGGATGTTTTCATATATATATTCTGCCATGTTTCTTGTTTTGCAGGATTACACAGAGCCAACTCAAGCATCTGCTTCCATGGTACAGCTATGCCATAGCCTTCCACAGAACACCCATCATGAATATACCTAAAACACCGAGTTTTTTTAAAAAGTCATTTTCAGAACCCCAACTTAAGGGAGTCAAACTCAGTGCTATGTTTGCATTTTTGGGAGAAACTCACTTGAGTTTGAACTGCCTTCCAGCTGGTACCAGATGAGTGCCTTGCTCACCCCCTCTTATACCATGCAAAAAGATGATCTTTCATCTGTATCATTCCTTGCTTGCAAAAGACGACATGAAATTCCAGAGACACAGTATTCCTATTGCAAGGGAACTAATACACATTCCTTTTTTACTGACGTGATTCATATCAGATCTAAATGCACTATAGGAATTTGATAAACAGAATGCTAAGTAGTTGAGGAGTAACTTGCTGGTGAGTATCACATTTGATCTCATTTCCTTTAAAATCTTGCATAACTGCAGCATTCCTACATCATTTGGCAATAGCTTAGGTCGAGGCCTCACAGCCTAAGATGTGGGCACTCTCAACATTCAGGTTTTCATGGTCTGGCTTTCATGGCAAACTTCATCCCTGGCCACTGTTGTGGATTTGCACATATGGATATAGCAATGATGGGGTAGGAGGTTGCTCAGCTTTTCCTGAATAAACAGTATTCTACAGAGCTTCCATTTTGCCACTACACTAAGTAGTATATATCCAGCATATCAACATTCACCAAAAAAGGATTTCTAGAAAAAATGGATCTGAAAAACATGCATTTTAAGAGGATGGAAACATATACAGGGATAAATGTGTGTAACAACTCCAAAGATATGTGACAGCATGAAGTGTACTGTGTTGATGAAGAAACATTGTAATTACAAACCCCTGTAATCTGAAACAGGGCTAGCTGATTTCTGTAATGGTGCAATTCTGCTGTTTTTAACATTACATTATGTACCGATGATATCTGATTAGGTAATTTACATAGCGCAATTTGACAGGAATTTTAAAATATCCTTATTACTTTATGTATCTATTAGAAAGGATCATTTCTATTTTACTGTCTAATTATGCAATGAGGCAAGGACTCTGATATCTGTCAGAATATGAATCCAACAGACTACAATTTAATTACAAAGTACTTGCTACATAGTAGAGACTCATGAGAATTTTTTCAAAGTCCTCCAAATACATGATTTTTAAATTGAAGGGATTCAACCTTTTAAATGGCTAAATTTTACTAAACCAGCTCTCAGACTACTCAAGATTTTCTGCTTGTTTAAAACTCTCGTCTGCCCACTTCCATTTACTTTGTCATTCCTTTAATACCACTATAATCCCCTGTTTTGTTTTTCCATTACTGTTTTTCCCCCAGGATGTGTCACAATCTTATTTTAATTTTCATTACAGGGTCCTTCTCCAACGCTCCACTGTATTGTTTTACCTTTGTGCTTTTCTCTAACTGACCTTGCATATATACAATTTTCACCACTATTTCTAAACTATCACCTTGCAGTTCTGTTATCTACTTCTGACTTTTCTTCTTCAAATTAATATTTAGCCTTCCTGTACAGATATCTCCTCCAAGGTAGCACAGGTAATTAAAAGGGCTGATGTCATCTACTTGTGCACAGTTCTGCCTTATGCATGTTTATATATTCAGTGGGTAATTCAGACAGAATGGTTAGGATTGGATAAATTATCTTATTATTTCTCTATCAGCTGTTGCCCGACATCTTAGACTAGATCCCTAGCTTTTAAAAGTAGTTAAGGTGAAATGAACCCTATCCAAAGGTACATTTATGCCAGCAAATGAAGCAGTGTCAGGAAAGAGAGACCACACTGTTAAGGGGCATTGAAACTTACTTGCTTAGACTGATAATTTTTTAAGTTTCAAATAGTTTTGGGATGTAGCAAATGACACTCCCCTAAACAATTCCCTGGCTCTGGAGACAGCAGATAACAAGGTTCATTCACAGAAAAAACATGACAACTTGAATGTTACCCACCTGTTCCTTGACATGGGTTTTTCCACACCAGCTGACCTCACTGCCTGAGAAACTGCCAAAGTACATTTAACTGTACAGATGTAACCAGTAAATCCACTAGTATCAACTATCAATTCTGCCACTTTAAATGACTTCAGAGTTTATTGTGGGGCAAGAGAGAGAGCAATGGAAGAGTAATTTAGAATAAAACAGCTAAGTGGATCTTTAATTATTGAATCCTCAAACAATATCATTTGGGATCAATCAATATAGGAGTTTGCACCGAACATCACATTAACTTCTCCAAGAGCTTTGTCTCCAATGTTAATTTCTTTTATACAGTTTAACCACTGATAGCTTATTTTGAAATGTTTACATATGGAACCAGGAGATAGCTACAAGAGCAGCAAACGTGACTGATGCATGTGAAACTTTCTATCTGAACTTTGCATGGAAATTTAGTATTCATGAGACATAGGCAGTACATCTTTATTGCTGCTGGCATACTGATAGCACAGAGCTATTTTACACTGACAACACAGCACTGTGGCAACCCAGAATTCAGAAAGTTTGCATGGATTCCGGTCAGGACTGTAAGTCTTATCTCCCAGGAGTTTCATGCTGAGCAGTTGATGTTTCAGCAACTCCTCCTCCTCTCCCCACACACCCCCTCTCACACACACACCCAAAATACAAATCTGCAATTTATTGGGGGTTAAGTAATAAGCCCAGCAAACAAACCTTGCTAAATGCTACTCTCTTATTCACTTACTTCATAAGAACTCAATGAAATATATACATCTGATGAACATACCCAGCGTTACAGGCAAACTAAAAGTACATACAGCAAGAGCTCGATAGTCATGTTCTAAACCAGTAATATGCAGGTGTGGAAAGACCTCAGAGGAAAAATATATTCCATGCTGTTTGTGCACAGCAGTTCCACAAGTCTTCACCACTAGAGATGAAGAAGAGATGCATCTGGTGTGTGTTTCCACAGTTCTGTTAGCCTCACCTTTGCCAGCATCTGAATCCTGGCTTACTGCTGCAGAGTAGGGAAAAAAGAAAGTTTCTCTTCTGTTAAACTTCTTTGGCCAATGTCCAAAACCTACTACTGGCAGACTCAGAGGGATTCCTTTCCCCCTTTAGCTGCATCCAAAAATCACTTTCATATCAATTTAAGAGGCATACAGTGAGAGATTCCTTAAGCAAAGACTATGCAGAAGAGGGTAACCCTGTTTAGATCCTTCCTTATCTAAACCTTTATTTCGGGTTGAGGTACTACACTGTTTTAAACTACTTTGGCAAATGAGGGTGAAAAATAGATAGCAAAGGGAATGCAAAACACTCTTGGACAAACAATTCCCTGTTTTGTACGATTTTCTACCAGTGTGCATCCCTCCCTCTATAAAATATGCTGTCAGCATTGTGCCGTACATAATGGGCGACAGGTACAGAAATCGAGTACAGAGCTGTACACAATTGCACATGCGAGAACAATTTGGTCCTCCATGAAAGGTCAAAGGAACTCAAGTGCAAGCTTACGACCAAGAGAAATTTCACTAGCCTCCCTGACTGATGTCCCCTCCTCTCCGTGACAGTACTAGGCTATGTAAAGAGCAAAGCTCATAATTAGTCCCTTAGAGACAGCTGGTACCTTCTCAAAGTTTAGAACACCACATTCAGATCTCTATCTTTCAAAAACCTACATATTCCAGATCTTGTCAAAGAAACCCAGTGGGAAATATCAAGCATAACACTAATTAAAACAAAAGAAAAGAAAACAAAGAGACTGTCCTAGAAATAACTGTGAAAAATTTTCTCAATTTTCTCCAGTCAAAAGGGGATTTGCCAAATTCAAATGAATCCCAAACTAATTAAATTCAAGGCCTTAACTAGCTTTTGAATCTTTATCACTGCTAACTGATAATCACTAAGAGCAATAAAGTTTACATTTACTACTACTAACTCTCATAGCCTGAGAAATCCATATAATTAACAACAGAGTGAATACATCATTTAAATGAGGAACTATGGAAAAAAACAATTCTAAGGTAACCTGAGCCTTGAAAAACTGAATCCCTTAGGAATAAAGTCAACCAAACGTTGAGGCACCTATTAGGGAACAAAGTTCTGACTTTTTCAAATGCCCAACAACATTTCACAGTTTTCACCACCTTATTGCTATTCTGATATTGATTTGTTTTTCTTTACCAGTTTAACTGAAGTGCTAGAATATCTTGCATATTTCTATTACACCTATACCTATTTCTATCACTAATAAGTACCAGGGACCTTCGTTTCTAACATAAGGCTTTCATATTATTTTTACTTTTCTGCCAGAAAACAACTGTACAGTTGCGTTTCACAAATGTTTATCTGCAGTTCACTGCAAAGTTTTCCCAACAGGTAGTGCAGGTCACCATGTCAAAACCAGGTATGGGTTTCAACCTAGATCCAACCATAGAAGATTAGGCCTTGTTTCTGATTGCCTTGCTCATTTTTCTCATTCTGAATTCAGCAGATTTGGCAAAAACTCTTAAGTTCAAGACTAAGGTCCTTCTTAAGAAGAATGAAGTTGCATAAAAGTTACCTACATTTTTTACTTTTTTTTTTTATATATTTGAAAGCTAAACCATTCCTTCTAGCTTAAGAGATGCAAGAGACGTAAGTCATTCCTTTCCATGATTTCCTAATGCATCTGATAGATATTTCTTTTTTAATTGTGGTTATTACTTTTTACTGCCAACAGTGATAGCCCAACCATCTCTGAACCCCTATTGGCAAAATGGGGACACACTGATCATTTTTGACAAACTGAAAGCTAAAAACTGTCAGAAGGTGCTTCTCTGGTTCCAAGCAATACTTTTAAGGAATCACACATTAAATGACAGAGACTACTAAAAGTCAGGAAGAATCATTAAGAATGTTTTATAGAGATGCTATCAAATAAACCATCTTGACTGTCTCAGGACAACTTAGTTCAAACTGTGAAGCTTGTAAAGGCTTTATGGCTACTGAAATACAAATATGTTCCAAGTGATTGAAAATTGAGATTACACATAGTTACTTATGGATAACTATAACTTTATGAAATCAAGTCTTTTGAATAGATAATCACTTTTTTATTGACAATCACTTTTTTCAGGACAGTTTACTATTGCTTTATTATGAGATCTAGAAGTTCTGCCAGCTTCTCTGCTCAGCACCAATGAGGACCAAACCATTAGTATGTTAAGCAGTAGAATTCACTTTCTGAAGTGTTTTAGCAAAAGCAAGCTAAATATCTGCCAATGATACTGAGTTGACTATGGTGAAAGTTATAATAAGTTTTCATCTGTCCCTTCTTACATATTTCTGTCCCTTTCAGAATCAGTACAGGTCACTAACCTATTGTGCTGTTGCTGAACACCACTCAGATGAGCATGGCACTGTATACAAACTCTCTCTCTTCCTTGCTGTCTCTAGGTACTAATTCTTTCTGATACATAACGTTCCCTGCAAAACCATTGAAGAAAATGCCACTGATTAAGAAACTAAACACTGTTAACACTGTTTAATCATTCCCTAGTTTACTGTCTCCTAGGCCAGTGACAGGGCAGCAATACACTGAGCCAAATGCACTTCCTTTTGCTGACAATGCTAAACATTGACCCATTACAAAATTGTAAATATAGGCTCCATTAGGAAGAGTGAGCCATGGCAGTATACTATGGGTTTATACTAAATTCTAAAATAAGCTGGATGGCAATGCTATGGTGACCTTAATTACATAGGGATGTTTCTAGGCTTACTTCTCTTATTAGCACATTTTATTTTCAGTGAGTTTATACAGTAGCATCATTGTATTCTAATGGTACCATTACATGAGCTTATATTGAAAACAAAATTTTTTTGTGAGAGTACAAAGGTTAGCTCTGCCAATAATGCTCTCTCAATAGAAGCACACACTCTAATCCTCTTTTTCACTACAGAGTTGATAATTTCATATACATTCATTACAAACTGCTTAAGGAAGTTTAGGTCCTCAATCCATTATCCTACTGCTCAGGTAAAAATGAGTATTCCAAGAACTCTGTGTCTGTATGTAGCTGACCTGACCAACCATTTCAGAGCTTGGTGCACTCCTTTGATTTGACAGCAGCATTTGACAGAGAACCTCATAGGGGAAGAACACTATCTTTGCCACCTCCCCTTTTCTCCAGGACAGCACTGTGTTAGGATAGGCGTGTTTGGGCAGCAATCCCCAGCTCTGTCTTAGAGGGTAGTGACAAACCAGAACAGTTTTGTTTCATCATCTTGATTTGACCAAGAAGCACAGAACTGACAGATACAATAACCACCACAACAGAGGCCTTAGACTATTGGTATGAAGTTTATAGAATTAAAATATATATATAGACAGACTGAAGTTGCAGGGAATACAGAGTTTGGGGAAATCTTTCTTTTAAGTTTTGAAGGATAAACCAGCAATGCTAGAATTTATTCTCTGCATTCATGACAGATGTTGTAGCAAAACCTTTCACTTGTTCGTACTTAAATTTCAACAGATCAAATGCATTTACAAGCATGTCAGAGTTCTAAGCTGAGATCCAGAGACTGACTTTGATTTGGGTTCTGATGTCTTTCATTTTGAAACTGCCAGGTACTGCTGCTGCATACCAATCAGAAAAGTGCTTGCACTTCATCTTGCAGTAACTTCTAGGTCATGTAACCTACAGGGTAAGAGACTACATTATGAAAACAAATATTGTTCCTACATTAACTGAAAATTTGTGTATACTTTAAGTTACATTAAAGGACTGAGATGAATAAAACGTTTGTAAGCTTGTCCTCAGAATCATGTTCTACGTGACTTTATAGTTTCTGTGGTTTTTTTGATTGTTTTTACTCCACTAAGAGATGTTTCTGTTTAGAGAGTTTTATATAAAATATCCACTATTACTCTACCTTTTGTCCTAAAGGGGATTTTTGCAGTTTAGTTAGACCAAATCATTTCTGTTTAACTGGGTATCCAGAGTACTAAAAAAACATAAGAAGTTATTTTACGTGACAAAGTATTATTCAAATCACGAAAGCCAAATATCACATCCTAATCACAATATATAGCTGTTTATAAGCTATTCTAAAGAACATCTTTCTCAAAAGATATTAAATAGCCAGTGTTTCTAAATGTGTTATTTCTAGAGAATTAGTGAAAACAGAATAATTCAATTGACCCACCTGATGCTTTTTAGATTCCAACAATACGTTTCTTAATAAAACCAGCAAATCCTTTGTTTTCTAAAGTATAAGCCCAAAAGGCTTACAATACAATAAAATATTGGAATGACCCTCCAACATTATTACCAAAGACATTCTGATTTATTGCCTCTGTAGATATCTTCTGAGGCATTCTTTGTGTAGAAGTACTTTTACATTCCAGAGGTCAAAGACTACTATGCTATGCCTTTTTCAGCCCCAGAAAGGAGGCTTTGGAAAGCATTTACTAGTGGATAAAAAGCACCATTATTATGGCATTTTTGTTTCCATCATGCATTTTCAGCACTATCTACACAAATACAGTTGGGAAAACACCACTGTACAGGTTAACAGCAGCCAAGTTAGTAAAAATCCGTTGAATCTTCATCATATATAGCCTGTCATTGATTAGCATTGAGCCCTTCTTTCCAATAACAGTATATTCTCCAAGCTGAAACACCTACATATTAGCTCTCTATTCAGTTAATTGTGGAACATAATGCTTTAGTGAAAGGGAATCAAAAATGAATGTGTGGCCTCCCAGTTCCCAATAGATTGGGTTATCTAGTGCAGGCTTGATGAAAATTGTGTTAAATAAACAATTTTGTCTTGGCTTTAACTTCTCATGCATTATCAAATTTTCCATCATCAATGACATTCAATGGCATTTAATTTTTACACCAAATGTAAAGAAGCTCTACTTTGATGCGTTCGCATGACAAGTTAGAAGCCAAAATAATTGATCAGAATTTGTCCAGACTGTGCAATACTTTCCGCATCCTAAAAAGCTTTATTTGCTGGTAAGGACAGATGCTCTGGAGACAGAATGATTCCAACAAGAGAAACAGGATTTACAGATAACATGCCTAGATAACCATTCCTTACTAGTCACCTTTCCCTCTATCCTCATCTTCAAGAACACTGCCCCATGATTACCAGACAAAACCACTTCTTCAAAGTCAAACATCCCTGCCCCAAAAAAGGCACATGACTGTGGCCAATAAAAAACTAAAAGAATCATTTTCACTTGAATATTTTTTTCTTTTTTTTTTGTGTTTGTTTGGTTGGTTGGTTTTTTTGGTTTTTTGTGGCTACGTTGACATGCTACTTTTGAAGCTCCATTACAGCCAGGCTCCTATATTATCTCTTTGACATTTGATTCAGAATGCAGGCACTAGAGTTCTCATAACAAACACCAGTAACTACTTACCACCTAGATTATTTTTTTTTAGGATTACAGTAACAGCCCTATATTTTCTATGCAGGTATTTCTATTACACATATTATTTCATAACAACATCCTCTTATAACAAATATTTATTATACAATGACCAAGAACAGTCAGAGTTCAAGGAAACCTGCAGAAGATACTTTGCGAGAACAGGCACCAACAAACTAAGTGTGCATGTTTATCTGAATTTACATGTTTTACACTTCAGAATTAGCACACATCATGTCATAAGCCCCTTTTGGATAGCAGGCCCATGCAAGATATCAATACTGTTCCATCAGTCTTAAGTGGTATAATAATGTATTATCAGTACTATCTAGGATGAAAACAAGATATTTAAAGAGTATGAAGCTAGTAGTAAGTAATTTTGATAGTTTCCTTCAGCAGCTACATAATTAAAATTAAAATACCCCTTTGAGAGAGCCATAAAACTTTACAAAGTAAATTAAAAAAAAATGCTTAAGCATATCCTAAAAGCAAGAACAATTATAATTTGTTTCAGTTATATGCCTCATCTTCAGTACAGTTTTACAAAATTATCAGGTCTGGATCTGCTTTAGAGTCCACCATGACACAGGCGTTTTAAAGGACTAGCATTACGGAGACAGGAAGCCATATTGGCAGATGGCACTAACCAGGAACAGAAGCATGCACTATAAATCAGTATGCCGTCAGGCTGCTGATTTTTCAGTGAATTAGAGGGAAACTTTTTTATTTCTACATTTTTGGCTTTGGGCAGTTTGCCATTAAAAATAGAACCAGTGAATCAGTAAAATTTATGTCCCACAATCTGCATGATATTCATGATAAATCTGTCCTCTCTCATCCTGCCAGCTCCTTTAACACCACTGCAAGTGTCAACTTTGTAGATGACTGACACAACCAAAGACGAATTGGAATTTTTTTTCTATCAGTGTTCTAGATAGGATACACTGATCAAATGCTTTTCTTGTCTAACAGTAATTAAGTCCCGATTGCTTGACTTGCACCCAAAATATGAGAAAGTGTAGAAGCTTAACTTAAAATTTCACATTCCCTTTTTAACTAAAACTTTCACAGTGTCCTCATTATTCTGAGCTATTTTCAGAACAAACTACCCACGAGGGAGGAGCTCCCTTCTGGTCAAAACCCTCCAAACTGAAACTAGGTCTTGGTCCTGCTATTTTCTCTGTAATTAATTTTACTTACGAAGGATCTTCAGCAAGTCATTTACTCACTCTGCACTTGTCTTCTTGGGATTGTTTAACCCATGTAACATGGAAAGAAATATTTCAAAGCTATCTTATCCATGAAAAAATATACTGAATTTCTGTTGAGACATGCAGACCTCATCATACATAAGTAATTAACGATGCATTCCCTCAGGCACCTCTCCATAGAAAAGAATGTGTCACTTTCAACTCTTAAGATTTTTGGGAAGGTCTCTGGTAGCTGGAAACTATTTTTTCCACATTCTTTTTTGTTTCTTCTATGATTCAATTTAAGAGGACAGAAAGGGAGTGAAGTTCTACTAAATTATTGCTATTCATCCTCTACTGGCTATAACTGTCCACCCATCAACATGTTAGCAAGTTTCCCCATCATTGCACATATAGTCATAAAGTCTATTTGGATTAGAAGAACATTAGGCACCAGATCCTATTTATCTATACAAAACTTGCTACAGTAAGATGCTGTAACTTGTTTGGGACCTCTCCAGGCAGCTGTAAGGAAATTTGTAATTTTTATTCAATCTACAAAGCATTTTTGATTCTTTCCTAAACAACACACTGTAGAATCAGAAGATTAAAGATTATTTCTTTCTTTGAAGCTTGTATGCAGTAATGAATAAAAGACATAAAGTTGTAGAAAAGAAACATGCAAGAAGAATAAAAGAGCACAGACTTATGCCAAGAATGTCAGTATGAAATAAATCTTCAAACATCAGTAAACCTCAAATTTTCTTTCCAAGATTTATTACCAAGTGTAATAAGTGGTAAGTAATGAAAATGCTCAGAAATGTCAAAGCTGGATACTCCCTTTTTGTCTCCCTGTGGGTTTTTTATTTTAATTGAAATCCATTATCAAACTAGATCCCTAGAAAATAAGATTAAAAGCAAAAGGAAGAACTGCCTCCAGTTTCTTCAGATGCATTGATCGCAAAAAATTTAACCAAGGACTGCTATTTAACATGGCTTTTAACTCTGTACTAAATTTAGAATATAAAGTCCACATTTCAATATTTGCACTATACTGAACTAGAGGGAGTTTTTGAATCATCACCCTTTGAGGTATGCCTATATTCCAAATGTTACCACAATCTAAGAGAACAATAAAATAAATGAGATGAAGCCTATGACAGATCTCAGTAAGACCAAGGATTGTTTGGGAGTCATACAAGATGGATCTAGAAATACAACCCATTCCATAAACCAGTTAAATCCTTGGCATCAGAAGCTAGAAAGAGTAAATAAAAAATTAAGGTCTCCAAACCATTTTCTAATCTGCCACACAGAAATAGAGAAAAACATCTCAAAAATACATGACAAATTTTTGATAACTGATATCCAAACTCCAGATTTCTTAGGTTGCTGTCTAGGCTAAGATACAGTTGTCTATTGCCAATGACCAAAGAATACATTTGCAAAAAATTAAATACTGCAGAAAATGTCAAATAAAAAATGAAAATTAAACCAAATTGAAATGCTTCCATTAAAAAAGAATTTTGCAAATGAGCACAGAAAAGTGACTTGTATGATAATGATCCAGATGGAAATCAGCCAAAATAGCTTCACTATATGAATAAATTTCATACAAATGTTATTCTAAAGAACAATTTTGCAAATATTGTGCTTAATGTCAGACCTTTATAAACAGCTGCAAGATGAAAGAAAAGAACTACTATTCGAAGAAAAAAGCTAGCATATATCACGTGATTTAATACAATTTTGTACATGATAATGAGCTCCTTTATTAAGCTTTATGCATCAAAATAAATTCCCTAATACAAAAAACCTACCAAAAAAATCTAATCACTTTGTTAGGTTAGCATGATCGCTTAAGAGCTCATTCAAGAATTAGCACAATAAATTAATATTTAACAATATGCATTACCCCACTGGGCTCACAGAATATTTCAGAACTAGGAATTAAAGCCTAACAAAATTACCATCAAAATAATGACACATCATCAATGATGAATTAGAGCTATCGTGCAACATGGGACAGTATTTCACAATCCTTTTCTGCAGCAGCAAGACATCACAGACATTCAACTCTTTTAAGATTGCTACTTAATTGCCACCTTCACTTGCAGATTTCTGTACAAGGCAAGGTGGAAATAAACACTTAATCACTTCCTCTTTAGCATCCTGACATCCATCAGAATTATAGGGTGGCTTTGGATGTGAATAACAAGGTTTAATGAATTAACTCATCAAATCCTCCATCTTGTGGGTTTTGGATTTCATTACATTCCCCCCAAAACACAGATATGGATTTAACAATTTTTCTTTAGTAGCTGTCGTATTGGTAGGTACATGCAAGGTAAGATACTCAGAGATGTATTTACTGGCTAACATTATTTCTTAATTGCAGCACTACTGAAGTTGAAGGAGCTCTTAATTCATGGTCTGACATGAAATTGCACTGTTGTACATTACTAAATAATCACCCAGTCTACAGCAAATAATTTTTAACTGTGCAATTCCAATACCGTAATTTTGAGACAGTGAGCACACAGAACTCCTTAGATCTCACAGACATTCAGTCCTACAATATCCACTCTCATAAATCATAGCCTTCATCCCCAGCCTGGATACTAAACTCTTAATATTTGATCAGCAGTCAGAGCTTTTCCTACCCTAACACAATGCCCTGTTCACATTCATATACAGTTACCAAAATGTTTCTTTTTAATAAATTCCCTTAGTTTAATATCTATGTTAAACAGTTTGTTTGTGACAGCAACACTACACAACTCAGCACCATTTACCTCTGTAAAAGACAACTCAAGACGCTGCCTGAGATCACTAAATTCACCTGTCCAGCGATGTGCAGGACCCTTACTTCATTTCTGTTTATGCTAAACTCTGCCTGTCTGGTAGTAGTTATGTTTATAACTCCCTTAATAAAGTAAATGCTAAAATGTACTCATTTTACCATTAGGTTATAGCGATGAAAGGGATTGCATAAAAATAGCAGCTATTCCCAGAGCTCCTTCCTCACCACATTATGTCAGGTTTATGACTGTGTAGCATTCTTGACATCAAAATGGAGAATCAGACACTACCTTCTTCATCTCCCAATAGCTGCTTTAATTAGAACTCAGTATATTAATAATAACTACCTGGTAATAATATTCATCACCTATATGCCATAGTTTTCAAAGCAGTGCACACATTAAGCAATTAATTCTCAAAACAGCTTTATGTGACAAACAAATTTTATCTCCTTTTTAAAGACTGGAGAGCTTTAGACTTGAAGCTAAATGATACTCCCATGAAACATCATTTAGAAGTAAGATTAGACCTCAGCAAGTCACGGATATGACAGTATAATCATGTTTTCATCTTCTGCCAATACAACACAAAGCTTTCAAGGTAAGATTTATAATACAACTATGTTAAAAGACATATAATTTGCAAGAAAAATAAAACAGAAGATTAACAGATTGATTAGCTCAGCATTTCATAATTTCACATCATGATGGAAACCTTGGGCTATGTTTCGGCCTATTACACAGCAGAAACGAACCACCAAGATTTCCCAAGTATTCATTACAATATTCACTCCTGAAGTAACAAGTTCCATGGAAACCACCACACTGCATTTAGTTTTCAGCTTTGCTCCTTAGCTGTTCTAATATTAGAGTCCTAGAGTCTCAGAATATAAGGATTCGTAAGCTACATGAATACCAAAATATTTTCACTACTATGAATACTAAACTTGCTCTGTGAATCTGTGTTACCTGAAGGACGTTTTGATGGTTTTTGGCTAGTCTAAGGGGAAAAGGAACATTGATCTGAGCGAGGCTAAGATAACTTAGTTACCATAGCAATACCTTTCCAGTAGCAAAGCTTTGTTTGAAGTTGTTCCAGGTTCTGCTCTTTTTTACCAGATGCTCTTCCAGCAGTGCCAGAGTGAACAAAGTTTGGTTTCATACATGCCAAATATTTGACAAATGCTTCAGTATTTCTATACCATAGAAAAATAATTAACTTGATACGGTTTCTTGGTTCAGGGTTGCAAGTTTCCCACCTGCTTCATTTGCAGATGGAACTCCACAGTCAAGACAATTAAAACAAGGGTTTACAATCTAGGATGTTTGGCGTTTGTTTGGTTTTTCGGTGTCTTTTTTTTCCCCTCTGATCCCAATGTTATAAACCATGCTTTAAAGTCGAGCTTTACTTGGTGAATCTCAAGTCACCAAAAAGGACTTTGAGCTTGATACTCTTGTCACATATTCGGGCTTCCATAATCACTAACTCCAGCAATCTCCATTACTGGCTGTGACCATTACTACCTTGTTTTTCTCTCCTGTAGTATTTCTGTAACAGAAGATGAGGAATTCAGTTTTCATTGCTTACAGGAACAGAAATAAGCTGAGGACAAACTCAAATAAATTTCAATGGACAACACAAACCTGAAACAGACAACTTTGGCTCATCAGTGGTATGCAGAATCTAACATAAATCTTGCAGTCTTTTAAAAGCAATTCTCAATTAAGGAATGTTGTGTTCTCAAGGTGCATCTTTAGACAGATTTCAAAGTCTTATTCTGTGTATAGGTAAATGTAATTGAAAAAAAAAAAGATATAGAGAATGCATGCAATACATTAAGGAGACTCATATTGAAATGTAAAAGATAGCAGGCTGTCTTAGCAAGATCTATTCAGTGTACCATAATAAACAAAGAAGGCTGACTAGAGGGCTTAGATTGTTCTCGATGTAAGCTATTTACCATAAGAAAGAAGAAAATACCCTATGAAGGTAGGGGACTAAACAAAGATAATGATCATTCCTGGTGAACTGTGTTCCCATTAAGCTGTTGAACAAAAGGAGAAAAGATAGAAGGACACTTCAGGAAACAAGAATGAGGATTCACAGGACAATCCTAGGCATGATGTAACTTAGACTGGGTGAAGGCCAAATACTGTCAGTTTTTCCACAGCTTCCTAAGGATACATTTCAAACTTGCTCAAAAGCTAAATCAATCTAGAGCCTTCAGAGACCAAGTCTCCAGAGGCCACTATGCAGGTGGTAAAGTTATATTTTGTTTTAAATTAAAGAAAACCTCACTGACATCTGTCATTCCACTCCATACCCGAAATTCTGTTGTGTCCTTGAAAACAGCTAGACAACTGTCCCAGAGGTCAGCAGCACAACTTGTTTGCTTTCAGTAAGAGCACAGCACTCCTGTTTTGATGCTGTCTGCCAATTCCAAGTTATTGAATTTGGTGTGTGATGGTAGAGGCTATTCTCCTCCAGCAAAAAGTTCAACGTATGGCCATGAATTACAAAAACAATTTCAAATTTTAGATGACACACCTGACTGGGAATGTTATTCTCTCTCTGAACTTCTACAACCAGCAGTTATCAGCATTGTATGGTTGGACTCAGTGATCTCAGAGGTCCTTTCCAACCATGAAGATTCTGTGATTTTCATAGAGCTTTGAAGTACTGTGCTCTCAACCAAACAGTTAAATGTACCTGTCTCTGACACAGCTACGCTGCATGAACTGTTATCCATCCTATTCATTTCCCCATCTCCTATGATATGCATCTGAGCACAACTACACTGAAAGGACGTAGGATTACCCTTTAATATGGAAAAAACGCAGGAATGGAGCATTCAGGAAGAAAATAAATACACTAGATGAGCATTTGATGGTGCTACACAGCCCATCTCCAAACCTTTCTTCTTCAGATTCAAATGCAGTGGGACAACCATTTTCCTGATTATTCAGCAAAAGAGAGAGTTGCCCATTGACACAAGTGAAATAAAAAGAAACAAGCTTTTGAAACTTAAAATATTAATAAGAATGCTTCTGGCTAGTCTAACAGCACTAGGAAAAGTGCAAGAAAAAGGGAGCTGGGAAACTTGACACAAACTTCTTCCAAACACCTGTTAGCAATGACAGGCATTTCTCTAGGTAAGTCCTCTTAAAACAAATAAGCTGTAATGTTGGTTTACTAGATAAGAAAGCAACTACAAGCTCTGTATAGTTTAGATCAAGTTATCTTTTACTACTTCACCCCGCACATTGTTAAAAGACAACAGTTCCAGCTAAATTAGCGAAACATGATGTAAACTCTGCTCTTTATGCAGTTAAGTGCACTGCTGGACAGGCTATTAACTGTCCTTAAGTGTCCATACAGACACTTATAATGCAGCTGTGTGGAGCAAGGGGACTGTAAGATTAGAATTGTACTGAAAATAGTTAGCTCTCTTTAAAGGCTTTGTGGAGCTTGGGCACAAGGGGTATACCTGAAGTTCTTCTACTCCTTGCTTGAAGTCTGGCTGAAATACCTACATGTCAGGCAGGAGAGGCTGAGAACAATACTCAAGCCTTTGGGATGCCTTTTGCATAATGACAGCAGCTGTGTCCTCTCTACAGTGAAGTCTGTACTCTAACAAGATTTCAGTGATATTATCTATATCCAAATACTGCATTACTGGGCAACTGCAGTACTAACGTTTATGTCAATGAAATGAAAGGAGAGATGCTACACAAAAATCACAGTTCATTTGAAAAGAACTGTTATAAAACAAATCTTAATTTATAAATATAAATGCAGCTGTAGAAGTGCAAAGATGTTCATCCTATAAAATATTTCCTTACATAAATATGCTCCACAATAGAGGACACTTTGGAGTATCAGGAATAAAATCCTGGATCCAAATTAACAAACCAAACAAAACAGACATGAAAATTAAAATTAATTTAAAAGGCCAGTATCAGATAGGGTCAACCACAGGCATTACACGGTGAGGTGGATTTGGGTTTATTAATGACTACTGGAATATTTTTCTCCCTCAGCTAAACGACAGCTGCACTTAATCTGCCTAAAATATCTTCAGTGTAGAGTAGTGGAATGGAAGTAGGTCAAAGGACAGAGCCAGCAACCAGCTGATAACAAGCTTTAACAATAGCCAGAAGTGCTAGGTCAACTTGATTTTGACCCCAACATTTTGGTTTCTGAAATGACCTGGAAAGCTTTTCATAATTTAAACAGTTTCTTGTGCTCCAGTTCAATGACGATATCATATGAAACTTCATATGTAGAGGGGAAAGTGATACAGAAATTAAATATTAATCAATTTGTGTGAGCAGAGGAGAGAATAATGTGGAAAGAGAAGGCTAGAAAGCATTCACCATTGCTACATCAAACTGGTCCTCCCCCCTGCTTGTTTACCAGCTACACCCCATGAGTACTTCCCTTCGAGGTTTTTCAGTGGAGCCACTTTTCACAGTTCTTTATAAATTCTTTTGGAGAATTACTCATTCAGGGAAGAGAAATCACCATCATTGATCATAAATGTGTCTCATTTCATCATAAATGAGACAATGCCAAGTACGTGATCATTCAAAAGAAACAGTAAGCTGATGCATACCTATAACACCACCCCTGAGTACTCCAATACTTACTGCCCTCGTGCTTCCATTTCTGAAGCTTGCTAAAGTGCTACTGCAATGCAACAATACACCAAAAAAACAATTGTTTAAGAAGTCTGATTTATGGCAATTCCATTGCCCTCCTCACATCTTTCTTTACCATCCTTCCCCAGAGGATTCTAAATGTTTCATATCACAGATATACACACAGACGAAAACTTTACAATACAGGCAGGTTTGTTGGGTTTTTTTCCGGTCAGATAACCTACATGACAGTTAGACACTTTCATAAAACAAAATAGAAGAACATAGAACTTTCAAGAAAACCCTTACAAATGAAGTTTTGAACAGCTCTAGTTAACACTTTCAACCAAACTGCAAACCTCAACTTTTAAAGCAAGAGCTTTCTTTGAGCCTGCTGTCATACTCTATTGTTTTGCTTTTCAGTTTTCCCACTTAGAACCCAAACATTTTGTATTTTATTATCTCTTATGTGTGAAAGACACCTTATCTGTTAAGGTATTTATTTTAGATTTTTGTTTAAAACAGTGGAAAAAAGCTATGCATAAGGCAACACAGTAAGTAAATATCTTCTATGAAGTTCTAAAATTGCTTCAAAAAATTGCATCTCTTCCCACAAAACTAGTGTTCTACAACTAATTTCTACATAGCAGTTAGGAAGCAATTTCTAAGTCACACTCGTTGAGTTCAACAGAAGAAACAGCTTAATACGAGGGCAAGAAAGAAAGGAACTTAACTCTATCAATTCCTTACTATTATTTGCCAAAGTTACAATAAAGGGACATTAAAAAAATAGAATTCCACAATGCTTCATTCATCATTTTCACACTGACACTGAACCAAGTTTAGCACAGTGAAACAGAACAGTTGGGGAAAGACTTCATTATTTATTTTTAGTCATGAAGCAAACAATATGACAAAGAGCAAAGACTTAAAGAAAAACCCAAACAAAAAAGTCACCACCAAATCACAACAGGCATACAAATTAATTCCAAGAAGCAAGGCCAACAAGAAATGTTCATGTGATTATGCTGGCCTCAAAAGAGGCTCTCTCAAGTCACATAAACACCCCGATGAAATGCTAAAGATACTAACCCTTCCAGGTCAGCATTTCCTTTCCATACCGCTTTTACTTAAAGTGGTCTTGTATATGTGTGAAGAGCTGAGTGTCAACTTATCAATAATAGTCCATCCCTGATACAATCTGCACTGGAGACCTAGAAAGAGATTTTATATATTGCATGGAGACTTTAAAATATGATAAATAGTTGAAACTGCAAACTGCAGATTAGCTAGTGCTATTAAAAAGGGAAGCCATCCTGAGCGATGTTTTGTACAGAAACGTTTAGCAACTTTCTATTTCTTTTCCAGCTGAAGCAAGATCCAGCAAATCCCTGACACTAGGATAATTGGGATGTAGGAAACTTTCATTAGAATGACAATCCAAGAGCGCTTTGTTAAAATACAAAACTCTATTTGCATTTGCTGCTCAAAACAGTATTGAAAACAAACCAGATGTTACTTTCATATTCAAAATTTGAAGACTTTTTTTTTTGAAGTAGCCACACACTAGGATAAAAGCTCACAAAATAAAACAGGAAGAAAAAAAAAAAAAAAGAAAAAAATCTTCCACCACCTGACAAGACAAAAAATTCCTATTTGCAATTATGCTAGGCAACACATACAATGAAATTATGTGGTATAGAAGACTTGTTTGCCAGAGCATCCAAAAGTATTGTTGGTACTGCAGAAAGTATTGCACTGAGTAAACAGAAGATTACAAGGGACCACCTGGGTCCTCAGATCCCCTGCTCTTCCTTCACTTGCCCTCACCCACGCCCTGCTCAACAGGGCCAGCCAGATTTTTCTTCATCCACTAGTAGGCACAATGCCCACAGAACTGCACCCAACAGCACAATACAAAGAGAAGGCTAAAAGACCTATGATATGCCTAAGGAGTAAAGCAGGCAGGTTTATGGGCTCTACCAGTGCCCAGGCCCTTACTACTGCAGGGAGTAAGCTAAAGAAACCTGCTGTGCAGCTCTCACACAGGACAGCCAAGCAACCCCAAAGGAGAATTTTTTTTAAGAGCTCCAACCAAGGCATCCCTGAGAAAAAAACAGACAAACAAACAAAAAACCCCAAACCAACCAACCAAAAAAAAAAAAAAAGCCACCCCACAAAACCCACAGCAACAAATTAATTTTAATTCAAACCATATACACAGGACAACACCCAGGCAACACCTCAAACATTACCAAGGCATTTTAAACTTTCAGTCAGCCCGAAGCCATGCTGATGGAGTCACCCTTATTCAAAAGTTCATATTGCTACCTCTAATTAAAGCAGCAGTCCGGCTTAATTAAGGCAGGAGCCTAGCACACACCCGCCTAGCTAGGAACACGACACCCACCGACAGCGTGTGGGAGGAGCACGCAGGTGGAGGCCCTTCCCCTCCCGTCCTCTCCTCGCACCTTCTGCCGCCGCGCCCAGCCTTCTCCTCGCAGAAATTACCGAGAAACTCCTGCCGCCGCCGAGCCAGCTCTGAGGGAGGGAAGAGGCGAACGTTACCTCAGGCGCATTTAAATAGCCCGCCGGCGTCGCGCGGCCCGGGCGGCCGTTAACCGCCCCTCACACACAGCTGGCCTCCACCTCAGGTGTCAGGTCTCTCCTTCGCAGGCCTAGGAGGGCAGTACCTGAGGGCTTCCAACGTTTTTTTCTCACTGGGTGGCAACAAACGCTGAGAAGACTGCAAGTTTTAAGCTGAACTTGTTTATGCTTCTGGTGTGGTCAGAAATACAGCTTTTTGATCTTTGACAGATCTTAATACGTGCTCGCAGCAGAGTTCCAGTTTCATGGTGTTAGGTGGCGAAGCTTCTGTGTTTCATGAGGAGATTATGGTGTGCTTTCTCTGGGGTTATGCAAGCAAGATGAACTGCATGGCATTTGAATGTATTTAAAAGCTGAGCCAAGTTAATTTTGTCAAAAAAGTGTGTGCAAAAGTCTGACTGGCTGAACGATGGAAAATAGTACACACAGAAGACAGGAACCAGAGCCACTCCAAGAAAAACTTCTTGAAGTCAGAGGGTCTTACTGACAAGCCTAACCCAAAGATTAAGTAGATCATGAAAAACAGCAGAAATCGTTATGAATAAGTATATGGCCATAAAATTTTATGTTGTAAAATAGGAAAGGGCAAAGTACAGAGATCACTTTCTCTTCCCTGCTCTGCCCCCTTGTTCCTCGCGTTCCGTGGGGCTCAAAAGTGCTCAAAAGCAAAGATGCCAGTAAGATGGTCCTTCCTTGACACTTACCTTTTTTACTCTTTTCTTGCTTTGTGTTTTCCCTTGAAGTAAAAATGACTCACCATGGAAACGTACAGCATTTTCTAGGTATTAAAAGGGCAAGACTTAGGGCTGCGTGCAAGAGGACCTCCCCTTTATGGTTTTTTTCCAATATTTGGGCATCGCTCTCAATCACAAAACCCACTATCTAAACTTATTGATGCTTAAGTTTCCACATGTGAAATTGCAGAGGCTCTTAGGTTTTGCTGCTCTGCATGCACACAGCCATCAGTAGTGTGATAGCATAGACCTGCCTCGTGTCTAGATTTCCCTTAAAAGCTCCGCCAAAGCTCATAAGAGGCGTGTGCCTGCCTGTTGTGTTTGCTGGATGGATTCAGCAGTACGTGGACTGCAGTGGCTCAGGAGCACAGAGTTAAAAGGGACTTCCTGACCCATGGGGCCATGGCTCCAATGCCATTCATTAAAAATGCCAGCAATGTCTCTTGCAGACAAATCCAAGCACTGTCTCGCAGTGCTTCCTTGTGCCCATTCAGAGGCCTACTCAAAGGTGCTGCAATTTCACACAGATGGAGCAGTAATAATAGAGTCATGGGGCTAATAACATCCCTGTAAGAGCAGTGGCTTTGCTAAATAAAGCTCCCAGGTGAGCCTGGTGTAAGATCATGACTCACTCTGGAGGGAAGAGTAGAAAACAAACCTTAATACCTGCTCATGATCTGATGCAGAGAAAATTCCCATCTGGCTCCATATCTGTGCTTGGCTTTATGCTAAGTGGATTAGCAAAACACTAACCAAACACATCTGAATTTCATGCTCTTTGCTCTTTCTGTCAGCTTACTAACACATTCTCCACAGAATTCAGATTTTCTCTTGTATGAAAACATAATACATCGAGTGCAGATTCCTGTGTGTACCTTGCCAAATTTCTACCTGTAGCTGGAGCCAAGCCCCAATGCTGCAGAGGTTAGTAGAAATAATATCCCAAAGCCAAACAGTATATCAAAATAAAAAAAAATAATTTCTTCCTGATCTCCCACGAGTACATCCGCAGAAACCTGGAGGCCTGAGATTAACACAGTATAAACACAGTTCAAATAAACTGTGTGATTGAGCCTTCCACCATAGTTCTGCAGACATGCAAGTACAGCAGAAAAACTAAACATTACCAAGACAGTCACCTTACAGGTGACAAATATTTTCTTGAAGAGGGCAGTGTTTGTGAGAAAAAGCTCGTAGCCCCACTTCTCTTATAATGTCCTTTCCACACCTGAATCTTCTAAATTGTCTCTTTAATTTTATGCATCTGCTGGATATGAATGCCAGCATTTAATCATCCAGAGGTAATCTCTGTAAATCAGGCCAATCTCTGGGGCTATGCTCTCTCAAGAAGTTTTGGGGATGGTCCAGTCTGCCTAGCAGCACAGCCAGCCAGACCCTA
Organism: Tringa tobata; assembly: GCA_033628505.1. Taxonomy (NCBI): domain Eukaryota; kingdom Metazoa; phylum Chordata; class Aves; order Charadriiformes; family Scolopacidae; genus Tringa; species Tringa tobata. The sequence continues at coordinate 6,443,964 of JAHREE010000128.1, forward strand.
CCCCTCAGAATAAAGGAGAGAGGCCCTCCAGCTACTACCCCATTACAATGAAAGGATGGATAAGGGGGTAGCAACCTATACTTGAATTTTGCACCCATTTTTTACAGCTACAGATGGTACATGCAGGAAGCGGGTAATAGATGGGCCAAGCATACAGCAAGAGCCAGCAATGTGTAGATCAAAAGATGTCCCAGTCTCCCATCCCAGCGGTTGCATGCCTTACGGAAGCATGAATCTTATGAACTTCACTGAACACTGAGAGTGCTCCTAGCCAAGCCATTTGCTGTTCTACTGGTTTGGTTGACCACAGTTTAGGAAAGCATCCAGGAAGTCAGAATTGAACGCCTGGGGTGACAGCCTTTTCCATGGTAAACTTATTATTTGGCATACATTTCTCAACTAGAAGAAGGCCTGCTGTTTCAGGAGTTTTTAAAATATTCCTAAATAATTATACAGAGTTTATCACTATTTATGCTGAAAGTTCTTAAAATTTCTTTATCTAGAAACAGTGTTTTCTTTCAGAAGCTTTGTGTTCAACCTATGGTGTACTGAGCTTGGGTTTGGTCAATGTATTTAGAACAAAGACATTCAGCTACTACAGCTTTTGCTGATCAGGAATTACTAGATGTCAGCCTGTTGCCAGGCTGACATCTGAATGAATCAGTGTGTTACATGAGATTGTTCAACAGATGTTTTACTGTGCAACCATTAGTCAGAGATTACATCCTTGTAATTCTCTGGTATTCCTAGAGGATGATTGATATCCAGTGTCATCTCACATAAATTTCTGTTCCTTGTTCCTCCATGTTTGAGGCACTGCATGTTGTGAACCACAACAGAATCTCCTAATACCTGATATTGGACCCATAGACCTATTTTAATAGAATTACAAAAGGAAAACTAATTGACATAACTTAAAAGAAAACAAACTCTCTCTGGCAACATTTGAAAATTTTTGAAGTATGCTTCTGTTGGATAACGCGCTATCTTTAGACAACCACATTTTTGGAGAGGAAGAAGAGAGAGAACAACCATCAGACTTCAAAGCATTTCTAGTGTTTGGGATGAGGCATTGCATTAGGAAGCCTGTTGATCATTCTTTTCATTAAATGCTTCATGAATATTACTTCCTCTTCTCTTGTAATCCATGCTTGTTTCTTTCAGAAAGCCTTCCCTTCAGCTGTTTACAATAGCACAGTGGCAATGAAAACAGGCTCAATTAGAGTTTGCCTATTTCTGAATAGTTGCTTTCATATGTTTCTATTCTTTGTGGAGTCACTAAACACCAGCTTCTTTCCCCCCCCGCCTCATTATTGTTATCTCGTCATTCTTTCTTATGTTTATTGTTTGTCTTCCTAATTAAACATCTTTCACCTCACACCTTTCTGAAGTTACAGAACTAAAGTGATGATAGTTTGCTGATGATACCAAACTGGGAGGAGTGGCTGACACCCCGGAGGGCTGTGCTGCCATCCAGCGAGACCTGGACAGGCTGGAGAGCTGGGCAAGGAAGAACCTCATGAGGTTCAACAGGGAAAAGTGTAGGGTCCTGCACCTGGGGAAGAAGAACGTCAGGCACCAATACAGGTTAGGCGTGGACCTGCTGGAGACAAGTTCCGAAGAGAAAGATCTGGGGGTCCTGCTAGACAGCAAAATGACAATGAGCAAGCAGTGTGCTCTTGTGGCCAGGAAGGCCAATGGAATCCTGGGCTGCATAGGGAAGAGCATGGCTAGTAGGTCAAGGGAAATCATTCTCCCCCTCTACTCTGCACTGGTGAGGCCACAACTGGAATACTGCGTCCAGTTCTGGGCTCTCCAATTCAAGAGGGACAGGGAACTACTGGAAAGAGTCCAGCAAAGAGCAACAAAGATGATTAAGGGATTGGAGCATCTCCTTTATGAATAAAGGCTGAGAGAGCTGGGACTCTTTAGCCTGGAGAAGAGAAGGCTGAGGGGAGACCGTATCAATGCTTACAAGTATCTCAAGGGTGGGTTGAAGGAGGAGGGAGCCAGACTCTTTTCAGTGGTTGCCAGTGAGAGGATGAGGGGCAATGGGCACAAGTTGGAACATAGGCCATTCCACTCAAATATGAGAAAAAACTTCTTCACGATGAGGGTGACAGAACCCTGGAACAGGCTGCCCAGGGAGGTTGTGGAGTCCCCTTCTTTGGAGATTTTCAAGACCTGCCTGGATGCAGTCCTTAGTAACATGCCCTAACATGCTCTGGGCAATTCTGCTTCAGCAGGGGAGTTGGACTAGATGATCTCTATGGTCCCTTCCAACTCTAAAAATTCAGTGAAATTCAGTGAAAGTGATGTTTACTAGTGTCTCATAATTCACTCTGGATGCATTACATCCATGGCCACTCCGTACAATCTGTGTAGTACTTAGGACAAGCTAAAGGGGCTATCAGGCCTCACACAGAAAGTGTGTGTGAATCTTGGTAGATGCTCCTTTTGCTCAGAAAGAGAGAATCGAGGGGCATGGCACTGAGAGCATGCAAAGAAGCCCACACAGTAGCAGAGGCCAGGGACTGTCCTGTGTGCCAGAAAAGGGATTAAAACTCCCAATTGTGCTCTAACTCTAGTCTTCTCGGGGTTCAGCTTTAGATCCTGCCAACTATTCTGGGATAAGTGCCTTGCACAGGAGGGCTCAGTCACCGTTGCTTCCTAGGCATTAGAGGAATTAATGCAATCTTTAATAATCTTTGCAAAAATCAGGCTCTGATGTTTTATCCAGCATACATGCTAAGCACTGAATCTGCATGAGGAATCATTTTTCAGAGCTGTACATTAATCTGCTGTTCTGTATGGTCATCTTTTTTAATACTTAATGGAGTTTTGCTGCTTGTTTAGCAAAAAAACCTGTCTGTAAGGCATCACCTGCAGATCTTGTTTGCTATGTTCTTCCACATTGCTTCTCTAATGCTGCATTGTACCTCAGCCTTTCAACCAGGTAGCCTGTAGGGCTGAGCTTTTGAATGGCAGCTGCATACTGGGTTTTCGTCACCGGGATTTTAGGGTAGCTTTGCAACCCTTAATTGTGGCTGAAAGACGGAATTGGTTCCTGTGCGCTTCTTTAAGGTGTCATACAGATTAAGAGCAGTTCTGATTTTTTCATTCACTTGCTTCCCATCAGGAGAGCCTGCACAATTATTTTTTTTATTCCTGTACACTGAGATCAAATCTATGAGAAAAATACGTGCTCAGGTCACCCTAATTTCAGCTGATATGTAACACCGTCTCCCTCTGGCATTTCACTAACTTCAGCCTCATGCAATTAGAAGACACTTTACCAGAGTAAGAGAAGGAGACATGTACATGCAAACAGACAAATACGGAAACTTTAAAGGATTTTATAGACCCTAATAACTAAATTTAAAAAAAAAAAAAGAGTACATCTGAAAATCTAAATTATTATTATGGACTCATTTGATAGGTGAGCAAACCAAATACACAGGAAGAAAATGATTTCACAGCACACATTGTACTGAGAGAGTGTTAGCAAGAACAGAATTCTAGTCTCCTGGCCCCCTCCTCTAACAAAGAGATCAAGAAATCCCTGGGTTAGCTGTTTATGAATAATTGTACAGATACAAGCCTTTTGAATTAAGTCTTCCTTGATTTACATCAACAAATTCATCTTTGAATTACTGCCCTGAGGGATGTAGTTTTAGGTTTGGAAGTATCTGCTTGTATTAGTTCAAGTCAGTGCTGTCTGGGAAGCATGAAAAACCCAGAGAAAAAGCATCATCTACTGATTAGTCCCAGCTGTAGTGTAGGTATGGGAACTCATGTGGACTAGTGGGCTTCAAAACCAGCATTTTCCTTCAATTCAGTCTCCACCAGCTCACAGTCTCTCCATGATCACTCCCTTAGAATAGACACGAAGAGAAGTAGTGGGATCAGATACAGACCAATTTCAGTTCGAAACACAATAGCTCCCCTGGAGAACTGTATCACACTAAAATTAGCCTATGTAAACCCCAGGAGCTTGCTCTCTTTCCCATCAAAATTAAGCCTCTTTTCTTCACCCTGAATTCTTATCTTGAGTCACTTCCTCGTCATTATTTTCACCATTTGTGCTTTGCAATAGCATCAGCTTATTTTGCTGCCATCATGCCCAGATGCAAGAGCCACTCTAGTGTAGTCATAAAATGTCATTTGTGGTAGCCTGCCAGTGAAGCAGAATAGAGTGGGTCTTTCAGATAATTCCTGGGACACTTCTAGAGATGAAATGGTATTTCATGGCTCTTTTCTGGCATTACCTACAAGTCTATAGATTGTCATGATTTTACAGTAAAACCATTGTCCACTAGAAAATAAACTGAGACTTCAGTTGCTTATCCCCAGAGGAAAATGAACAGTTCTACTAGCTGAGCTGTCTTCACTTGTTTGAGTTCAGACCAGTCATAGAGAGATAAAAGGCCTGTATCCCTCTGCTAATAATTCTGTCCACCTCAGTCATCAGTACCTTAATACCTCCTAAAGAAGCAGAAAACTGCCTCTCATGACAGCAGATTGGAGCTAATGAAAAAGCTTATTTGTCTCAGAGATGGGAAAACCTTGAAAAGGTTAAGCTAGCAACAACTGAAAATGCAATTGTATTTATAACAAAAATAATTATATTAGTAATTGTATCTTGCACAGCTTTTTCACATTTCATATTATCAGCTTGTACCTACACTTTAATCAGATTAATGATATCATCTACATACTTTAAATGCCAAAAAGACTTTAATAAAACAGTCCCAGAGGAACTAATTGAAGAAAAAAGGAAAAAAACCAAAAAAGATACACAGTTCATAGAACTACCAGAATACGCTAAGGCACAAATGGAAATATACACTCAAGAGAGAAGGCAAATGAGTTGAGAAAACCAATTCTTTTACAGGGGGAAATACATTTTTTTAATGTACTGCAAATCTAAGCATTCCTAATCTTCTGCAGCCTTTGATGTCAAAGAGATCAGGTTCTAAAATCAAGTCTGCTTTGCGTTACAAATGCAAATGCTCCTTTCCAGTAGAGATAGTGCCAGACAGCATAACTTCTCCAACAGTCCTTGAGTATTGTCAGTGGAGAGACGGAATTGGCCGACCAGCAAAGCTGAGATTGCATGTCACCAGCCTGGCCTGAGGTGGGCTGCGGGGTCCTGCTTCACTGCATCATGGGGAAAGCCAGGCAGTTCTCCCACAGTTACAGCAGGCTTAATCTGAATAAGTGAAGAGGCATTTTCTTGAATGTAAAACCAAATCTGAGTGAATTACATGAGCAGAATGAGGGAGCACTAATATAGGAAGCAGCAGAATAAAAGAGCAGTCCGAAGTGCCCAGGGCTCGTCGTAAGAGAGAAGGAAATCTTCCATGCATAGCAAACACTGGATTTATTGAAATGAATCTGAATTATTTAAGAGTGAGAATTTAAAATTATGTTTCTATATTTGCCCCATTAGAAATAGCTTCCCTCAAAGGTTTCAAATAGCTGTTTTCAAAGAAAACTGTTGACTTTGAATTTCATCTCTAAAATAATTTCGTGTCAGATTTAGATACTTGCTACATATGAAATTGAAGATGAAAAGGTCAACTTCTGGTGGATTTTCTCTCTGTAGCAGCAGGTAGAATTCCTGGAAAGAAGTATTGCTTTATTAGAATGATAGTGCTAGGAAATTTAGATTTTGTTCTCATAGAAGCAGAAAAATATGTTTGCTGTCTCTAAACTTTAAAAGAAATTTTAAAGCGCCTTCTGTCTTTGCTGTTAAAAGCATCATGTCAGATTCATAATAATCCATTTTAGTTTATGGTCCTTACATTACTAAAAGGAAATAGTACTTCTAAACTTTAGCGCATGGGAGCTTGCATGACAGAAATTTGACTTTGCCAGAATAGCATCTTCTGTCTTCTTTGCATAATGCATTCCGTTCAGATGCATGTTGCTCTTTCTCCTGGCAGTTAACATGTGCAGCGGTGTGTTTATGCAAGTTTGACCTTCCTGTTCTTCCCTGTCTCATTTCTGTTTGCGTGAGCACTGTGAGCTGATAAAGCGAAATACATTTTTAAGGTCTCTTCTACTTTGAAAAGCCTTGAAAAGAAGACACCTCTCTCTTTTACACAAAACTGTTAAAAATAGACCAGACATATTCCTTCCCAGCACAACCATGAAACAACAGTTAAAGCGCTTCATTTGTTGAAGCAAGGAAACAAATAGCATAGAATAGATTTGCGCTATGCTTAGCAAAGGGTCCATGAAACAAAATAAGTTAACAAACCTGCCCACTCTGCCAGGTGGTGACTGGCTCTCTATAAACCCCCAGCCTCGAATGTTTTAAGGACAATAGTTATCTAATACTATAAACCCAGGTAACATCATAACCAAGGTTGACTTACTATACTAATCTTCCAGTTTTTTTCCTCTTCAAAGAGCAAAACATTTGCTCTAAGCATAGTTGATGCCATGCTCCTACACACTTAACCACCCAAAAGGAGAACAGCTACTATCTCACTTGATTTGATCAGTTTCAAAATTATTTTTTTCTTTAGTTGACAGCTGAATGTCCCTTTCTCCAATAAACAGTTACTCCCATTAATTAACCAGAAAATTAGAATGAATTAGTTTGCACCAAGTAACATTACTGTAATATTGGCTTCACAGTTAACTTTTCAAAAGCATGCTAAGAGATACTTTGCAACTCAATGAAATTAGCTAAATAAATAATGGTAACTTTTTTCCTCAATTTTAAGCCAAAAATCAGCAGACAATCACATTTATGAAAGGAAAAGCCCAGCTCTAGCTTTTTTAAAAATCAACATGAAATCATGAGAAAGGTTTAATTTCCAAGTCCACATAAATTGAATTGTAATTTGTAATTGAATATTAAGCTCTCCCACAGGAAAAAAAACCAACAAAACAACTCACATTCAAAAAAGACCACGTTCCTGCAGACTACCTCATAGGAATATAGGGATTGGTCTGTTTGTTTAAATCAGCTGGTCTTCAAATCACCTCTCGTATCTTGGAAGCATATTTCAAAGATGGATGTAACAGTCAATACTACAAAAATATAGGAAATTAGCAATGCTGAGGCTAGCTTTTCCTAACTGGAGGTTATTGATTTAATTGAACTTCCAAAACCAGCAGATTTCTAGTGATATTCTCTAACACTGTCAGTTATGGGAACCTGTTATCAATAGCTTATGGCTTTGCCATATTTTAGCATCATATTTCCAATAACTTTACACATATTGAGAAAAAATTCTTCTGTCCTTTACCAGAAAGATTCTGGGGGAAAAGCTTATAGATTAACCTGTAACATGAGTATTTTCAAACTGCTAATTAGGAAATTTAATACCACTGTAGTTTGTCAAATGGACTTAAAAAATTGTGACCTGTTGTGGTTTGGGAGGGCTGTTTTCACCAGAAAATAAGACTAATATGACCTCAAGTTTCTGACCTGTGTCAGTACATGCTTTCATGAGAGAGTGTTTCATTGCCTGCTCGTATTTTGTTCACATGAGCTGTAGATTGTGGTCAGAGTGGTGTAATGGCACCTGTATCATTAATGTTGCATTTGTTGCAATAATGTTTCAAGTGAGACAAGGATTAAAAATGGTTATGGTTTAAAAGGATACAGGCTGCTCTGGAGAACTGCATTTTAACTCTGCCAAAAAATTACCAAGTGTGTATTGTTGGGCAACTAATGAAAACCAATGCTTTTCAGCAGGTGCTTATTAAAGTGCATTTAATTCCTTGCGTCTGGGTCTGGTTTGCAGAAGGACTACTTGGAAAGTAGCTAATCAGAACTGTCCACTGAATGAATTCATTAGTATAAATGGTTAAGGTATGTCTTGTAAATTGGATATCAAACAAACAAACCAACCTACCTCTGCATCTTTTAGTATTGCACCTTTGTCCTATCCTTCAGTTCCTCATATGTAAAATGGAAAGAATGTCTCACAGGTGTGTTATGAAGATAAAGACATCAGTTTATGTTAAGTGCTCAGATTCCATAGTAAAAAACCACAAATAAAAGCCTCTGAAGGCATTAGTGAATGTTCTATCCAAAGGGAGTCAGAGTGGTGCAGTAAATAAGGCACTGATGCTACATAATGAATGAGAAGGATGTAAACAATTATGTTAAATAGCTAGCCACAGAGTGAGTGTAGGGCATGAGGAAAGAGGTCATAAGCCAAGAGCATGGAATGAGGCAGGAATCTGTTGGAAGAATAAAGCAAATTGATTTAAATGGTGAGTTAAGTGGATACAGTGATAATTTTGATAGTCCCTGATTTGTTAGCAAATTCATTTTATATTATTTTCTTTGCTCTATCATAATAATGTCAGCAGTGCTATTTTCTGATGGAGTTTGTACAAGAAACACACTAGCTGCAAATGGTTTTCAAGAAATAGGTCAAAGAAAGTATAATAACAACATTAGACTCAACAAATGCTGTAATTATATTGTACTTCAGGAATAATAAATCACTCTTAGAAATGCTTCAGCATATATATTTTATTTTATCAACTCCTGCATTTAGTGTTCTTGCAGCACTCCACTCACCAGGTTTTCTTTGTTAATGGAGAGCGTGAATAAAAAAACCAAGCAAGATACAAAAACCACATTTGAATTATTCACGGTAGTGATTTCACACCTAAACATTACATGAAAACCACTAACTATGCTGTTAAAATAAAAGGTAGCATGACTTACTAGATGATTCTGAGAAAGTTTCACTTGTGAAAATGGATTCTGTACGTATTATTTGATGCAATATAACTGAATATTGCAAAAGTTTAATTCCAAGGTTTTGGGCATTGGAAAGCAGTGGCAGGCAGTGGGCTTGCATTTGCATTCCCTTAAAAACCTATGGACAACTGTACAGAAGTCCTTAAAAGAGAAGGCAGCCTACTGCCGAATCGCCCCTGGATAATTTTGGGAAAGTTAGAAATCCTAGAAGAGAACTGGAAAGCAGTAGTTCAGAAGACCTGGCAACAGGTAGCAATTTAAAGGGCCTGAACTTAAAATCCATGGCCCAGCCTCATAAGCATATGACATGCCTGAAAGTGCATAAAACCAAACGTGGCTTTTAGCACAAGAATGTCAAGTTCTTATGCATTATCTCAATAACATCTATGAAAAAGTTAATTCTAGTTCTCATTGCAGATGGGAGCTTAAAGATGAGTGGGCTTATAACTTACAGCATGCTTGTAGAAGGCTGGGAGAGTTGGGGTTGTTCAGCCTGGAGAAGAGAAGGCTCCAGGGAGACTGTATAGCAGCCTTCCAGTACTTAAAGGGGGCCTACAGGAGAAATGGGGAGGGACTCTTTCTGGGGGACTATAGCAATAGGATGAGGGGTAAGGGTTTTAAACTGAAAGAGGGGAGATTTAGATTAGATATTAGGAAGAAAATCTTTCTTGTGAGGGTGATGAGACACTGAAACAGGCTGTCCAGAGAAGCTGTGGATGCCCCGTTCCTGGAAGTGTTTAAGACCAGGCTGGGTGGGGCTTTGAGCAACCTGGTCTAGTGGGAAGCATCCCTGCCCAGGGCAGGGGGGTTGGAACTCGATCTTTAAGGTTCCTTCCAACCTGAACCATTCTATGATGATTCTGTGATCACCCCTAGAGAGTGTTCTGTGTTTTTGTCATATATGTTCAGACTTCTAAGTTTCATTTAGCACAGCATTTCCTACAGAAAAAGACATCCCTAACCTACTAGTGGAGGTGATCAAAATGGTCTGCAAGTGCAGTCTTGCTCCCTGTTTCCAGTTCTTTTGTTAGGGTAGGTACTATAGCATGAAGATGAAACCAATGAGAGGGTTCCTCTAGGTAGGAGTTTGATTTTTGTATAGCATCACAGCCCCTCACAGGCTCTTTGATACTGTGTCAGTCAGGAGGCTGAAGTGCTATCACTATCCTGATGGTATATGGGACCCAGAGTAAAATCACAGGCCTGGAGTGGAAATGGTTGCAATGTTGGTTCCATGGTCTCCTCTGTTTTATCTTCTTTTCCCTTGCTGAATCCTGGAAAAGAGCTTACATACTCTCTTTTGGCTTTCAGCAAAATGCTGTAACTGAACTATTTTCAGCTTCCAAAAAATTATGTTTTCAATGACAAATTTAAACTAATTGCTGTTTTTGCTGTTACTTCAGAGCCTTGCATTTTGTTTGATCAGCTCTAATATTTATTTGTGGGTGCCACTCAGGAAACAATTTAGCCCATCATCACTTCTACAGTGAAGTGCCACAAACTTGGTTTTAAGCCAGAGGTTACCATGCGCAGGGTAAGTAACAAGCACAAGTGATGATTTGGCTCAGATGGAGCTCTTCCTGGGATGCTGGCTCTTGCACAAGAAGCAGTACTTTTGCAGCCCTTGAAAAGGACAGCCCTAATTTACAACTGCAGGACAGCAGTATCTGTTGAAGCTTTGCACTCTCCCTCTTCTTCTGTTTCAAAAGGCCTGGAGACTAACTTGAACTTCCAGGTACAGCCACAGAGCTGAGCTGATTCCAGATTTCTCAGTTCTGTAAATAAAACTGAGTTTTGCAGTGGTGGTGGAATGGGAGAGAAAGGAAGTTAGGGCTGGAAGGGAGGAAAATTCAGATTTAAAACAGGGTTTTGGTTAAAGGAGCAGTGATACAGGCAGCTGACTGTGGTTCTTCCTCTGCCTTAACATTTGACGCAGCCTCTGTTACAAACCACCCCTCCTCGCTCTTCCTGACCCAAGCAGCCATGTGTCCCCCACAGCTGTGCTTCCCTCATTCTCAAATGTCTCTTGGCTCATGTTCACAAGGGAAAGAAGGAAGTTGGTTTAGGTCAAACTATCAGAGGACTCCTGCTGCTACTGGTCTCACCACCTGTGAGACCTGACAACCTCATCATCATCCATCACAGGAGCAGGTTAGAGGTGGGGGCAACTTGTCAGGTTAAAATAGCTGATTCCCTATAGTTTGCAAGCTGCCACCATTTTTTGCCTATGCCTGTGGAACCTCCCTTACAATGCAGGACACTCAGACCCTTTTGGGCACTTCACTGGACACATGTATGGTCCTTGCACTTGTGTGAGGTTTGGAGCAAGCCTTCAGCATTTTAAGCAATTAGGCTACAGTTTATGTTCCTGTATGCTCAGATCTCAAGGCTGTTTTCATTTGGTTGTTACTCAAACAGGCTGCCGCTCATAGCGCTGGGAGCTTGCCTTAGTGAAAAATATCTGAGGGAAAATAAAGTACTGTTGTTGAGCTCACAGGCAGGACTGAAGGACAGCAGAAGAATGATGCTTAGGCATCTCAATGGAAAAATAAAGTAACACCGTTTGAACAATAGCAACCTCTATAGGCTCTCCTAATTTATGGTGGATATATGCGCCATTTGGTTTTGGAAAAATTTCCTTCAATCCGAACTAGGAGGAATTTAGCACTTTCAGTAAAATGTACCATCAATTCTGTTGTGACTGAAAGTGAAAGAACGTTTCCTTTTTATGTTTCTTTTATATCTTCTTTGTTTGTTTTTTTTTAATAAAAAATTCAACATGCAGGAAAGTGAATAAAGAAAAGAAACAAGACCCTTATTTTAGTCCTTTTTTCCTGGTAGGTTTTAAAGTGAAATAAATTAAGTTTCCTCAGACAAACTACAGTCCTCTGTTTCTTTGTCTCATTGTGTATAGTGTGTGTATGTGTAAAGGAAAAAGAATTCTTGACTGAGATCTCTCAGCTGAAAATTTGGGCATATCATTGGAAAGCTGCAATTTTTTTTCTTTATTTTTCGTGTGGCAAAAAAAATTTATACACATTGTATCTGGCATTAGAGAGACTAAAATGATACCTCACTTGGGCTTCCCATTCAGCAATCTAGGACAGGAAACAAGGTGGCTTCTTAGCTGTAGGCAATGTCACGCTGTAGGATAGCTGTGCATGACAGTAGCTTAACTACATCTGTGACAAAATACAGACTGCAGGATTTTTTCGCTAGAGGAGGGATCAATAACACAGACTTTGATTACTTAAAAAGAAAATAAGAAAAAAAAAAAGTTGATAAAGCTAACTGAAATTTGGAGAATTGCCTGCATCTATATATCCTATAGCAGAATAGGAGAGAAGTTTGCCCAGTAGCCTTCTGCAAAAGGAGGGTGAAGTTTATGCAACTGTCATGACTCCCGTTCGTCCTTCAGAGCTTGGAATTCATATTCTGCCAGACCTCCTTATAGCATGTCAAATCAACAGGTAGATACAGGCAATGAGTACCATCAGGAGTGCCTGAGGTACTAGTGCTGCAGGCTGGGGAAACATCCTGAGGCCTGGGAATGTCACGCCGTGGTGGTTGTAGTGTGTACAATGGCCATGTCAGAGATACTTGGTAAATACATATTCCAGTATTATATATATATCCAGTATGTATCCAGGATCAGATCTTCCAGTTGTAGAATGCCTGAAAGCATTTTGAACTCCAAAGGGAGAAGAGATACTCTGTAATGTTTGCCTCTTATGCTTTTCTGAAGAAACACAGTTCTCAACACACATTCAGCCAGAGCAATCTGCTGTTATAAATGGTCTATCTGTGCAGGGCTTTGAGTGCAAGTCCAGATTTGAGAAAGACAGAGAGTGAGGCCTTGGTTATTCATAAAACCCCAAGGAAGCTTTTTGGGTAGGACTGCCCAGAAGACTTTAGCCCAGAGTTTGGCATTTTCAGAACACATCTGTTCAATCCCCCCCCCTGGGGCTGTGACTCAGCTCTATTCTTGGGGTGAATAGAAGGCAGTTATCATTTTCATACCATCTTAAGTCATGTACATGTACATCTCTAGTACCATCCCAAATTAATGGATGCCTATCTGGGAGTTGTATTTCTTGATAGAAGTTATTTTAACCAGAAAGAAAGACACACAAATTTGGTGAGGCTAATTACTTGACAAATAATTTGTTTACTTTCTTATATGCCTGATAACCTTTGTAGTAGGTGCACATGAGAACATGGCATTTTAGATTAAGAGGAGTGTCATTGTGTTTAGCTCAAATGCCTCTTGGCAGGCAGTGAAATGGCTGGCTGTATATTTACATGCAAAATGTCATCTATATAAATCAAATCCTGAATACAAATACCTAGAGATATTGTTTTCCTGTATGCAAAAGTTCATCATGATATTTTGTGTGTTCTTGAGTGTGAGGCATGAATTAATTATTTGAAACAGCGTTCAGGAGCTGAAGAGGGTCACTGCCCCTCTCTTGGACAGCATGTAGAGAAATGGTGAAATCTGTCCCCAAACCAAGGATTTTAAGATTTTATGCCAAAGTGTCTACTGTGTGAGAATGTCTTGCAGAGCAGAATCCTCCTCATTTAGGGAATCTAAGCTGGGAAAAAGTTAATACCATAAAAAATAGTTGGTCAGTCTTGAGAGCTAAAAATCAGAAAAGAAAGACAATGGAATATCTGAAGTGAAAGAAAACGAGACAAGAAATAATGAATTACAATAGTATTTAAATTTCTCACCTGGGATTAAACTCTCTCCTGTGACCTGTTGAGTCAGAGAAGGACTGAAGGGTATATTTTTTGAAAGGCATGTGGAAGCTTGAAAATAAGCTGGTGGCCAAGGCATTTACAAATTGCTGATTTTCCTTGGAGCGAGGCAGTTAGTTGACTCTGGATGTTTTTTGATGCCTGTTTACTCTGAAAAGGGTTTATCGCTGTTATTTGGAGAACATTTCATAGTCATACTCAATGTATATGACAGTGTCTGCTCCTCAGTACAGAAGAATCTGAAATTTAGCAGCATCTTCTTCACATGGCACTTCAGATTTCGTTTTTCCCTAAGAGTCATTCATTGAAAATGGACTCCACCAAACTACTGTACGGTGCTGAGCACAGCGAGGTACGGAACAGGATCTTTTTTGTCTTGTTTATGTCTGTGATTCAAAAAGTCACCTGCAGTTTTCAGAGACAAACCACTGTTGAAATCTGTGGTTATGCTTGGTATAAAAATAAGCCCTTCTAGATTTTAACACTTCTCCATCCTCAGTAGTGTAAAAAGCTGGAAAACAATCATTGGGATTCATCCCAAATGGAACTGACTACAAATCTGTTAGCAGGGAAAAGAGAACTTAGCTTTTCCCTTCCCCGTAGGCTCCTCCAAACTGCCAAACAATAAGATAGAATAAAACATTTTTGTTTCAAAGCCTCTAGAAAGGTCTGCAATAAATAAGGCTTGCTGTGCGGCACTCCAGCCTTCTTTGGGTCTGAAATACCACAGGTACTCATATAATTTCAGCCCAAGTTAGAGGCATTCTCCCCCTAAAACCTGCTTCCTGTGAAATATTCAGTGATTCCAAAGTGGATCCAAAAGCAATGGGTGATGTTCAATACTCCCTGTCTCCTTAGTGAGGAAAAATGGAGAACTGGAACACATTTGAGCAGGTGGAGAAAAGTTACTGCAATCTTAATTTCCATTCTCTGAGAAAACCCAGAGGCCTGATATGAGTGAGTTTCAGTCAGATTTCCACAGAGAAATCTGTTGTTATTTTATCCATCTGACATATGGAGAGATTGTCTTGTCATGGTCGTTTCAGTCACGGACATCCACTCTTCTCTCTGCTCCATTTGATTTTACAAAATGTCTAGTTTCTGCAGGAAGATTGGTTTGGCTTTTGTTTCTTCAGCTGAATTTCCTCTTGCTGCCGTAAGCAATTTTTGTTGGAGAAGCTGGGCACATGGACATAAGGGATATTAACGGTACCTCTGTTTGCAGGACGCCTTCCTCATACAAAGATTCAAATTGGAGATTAGGTGACTTTATGACATTTTACGACGTTTTTACATCCTTTTTTGTGTGTGCTACAGTGTGATTGCTATCAACAGATTTAGTTCATTTTGGGGATCTTGCTGTGCTATATTTTATGGGGAGAATTAATAGGTTTTGGCCATCCAATATGGCTGGAAAATAAAAAGATGCTTGCTTGGGCTCACCCCCTCTTTTCAGAGCTGAAAAATAATTTGCATGCTTGCAGTAAGAGCCCTAGCTATGCAGCTGTCTCTTATCACATGCTGTTCCCAGCTTTAAAATGTATGAACAAATGTATTTGGAGTGATGAATAATAAATAACCTTTATCTCAACACACTCTTTTATTCCACAAAGTCTCAAGGTACTTCACAAAAAGTAATAAACTTTCTATAAAGAATAAGGACCAGCGTGCTGCCACCTCCACAAGGAGAAGTGGCAAATCCTCAGCAATACACAGCTACTCTGCAGAGGACAGATACACACTCACACACAGAGCCTTTGCCTATTGAAGCATGCATAAAAAAATAGGAAGAGTTCTCAGGGTTTTGCCTTATGCCCACAAGCACTTGTCTGCTGATGAAAAGTAAATGGGAAATGAAAGATAAGAAACAACAAAGGTTGCATTATCCTGATTTCTGAAGTCTTAATTGGATTTTAAAAAGAACAGATATTAACCCATATTTTGCAATGCCAGGTGAACTTTAAAAATAAAGTGGGACTTACCAGCTTGGAATTTGCCCAGAACACCACGTTTGAGACACTTGCCCATTGGGAAAGCACCCAGTCACTGTCAAATGTCTTGGTTTCTCTGTATGAAGGGGCACAGGACCTCCACCGAGGGCAGTGTCCTCTCCGGATTCTGGGCATGTGCTAAGTGCCAGCTCACAATTTCCTGACAAAGTTACTGCACTGCAGTGTCACGCACTTGTCTCACAAATTTGTCTTTGAGTTTTATGCTGCAATTCTTTATGTCGTTGGGGCAGCTAACGTGAATTGGCTTGGGGGATATAACCTTTCATAGCCTGTGGCTGGGGGCTTCAGCTGTCTGTGAGCCCCAGCCTACTTTTGCACAACACAACTGTTACTGTGATAGAGTTTGATAGAAAAATGCTGTTAAGGTGTGAGAAAGCCCATGAGTTAAAACCATGCAGGATAAGAAAGTCAAAACAATAGACTCAACAGTGTTTGCTGAGATGAGGTTACTTAAAGCTCAGGGATTCAAGAGGGAAATACTGACATGAAAAGCTGTAAAATCCCGGGGAAAGAAAAGCAAGAATAGGAAGACAGCAAATCAGCAATATCAAAGGTCAGCCTACACCGAGGAGCTAGAGGCAGACCCATCCTTGCCTGACTGATGACTGCCTCTTCAGCAGAGACCCATCCAGAGTCACAAGAATATTTGCATGGCCCTGTAGCATGGTAGTCCTAGCTATCCACTGCATGCAAATAAACGTTATGTACTCTGAAACTGTTTTTCTTGCTTGTAGACTCAAGCACAAAACAACCCAAAGGCAAAAGGCTAAGGAATAAGTGAGCCTTTGCACAAGGGACACCAGGTTTCATTCCTCTTCCCCTCATTAGTTCCCCACTGCCCATTTTCTCTGAGAAGCCCAAACTGTCAACTAGCTCCATGTTCCTGGCAGCTGATCATGTTAAGGGAAGAATACTGCTGGCTGAGGAGAGGAAAGGAGATACATTAGACAAGCCTTTTCTTTCACCTTCCTCTTGGCTAAAGAAGAAGGGCACAATTAAGTGATAAAGGAAAAAGAGCAGACATAGGGAGGGAATCCAGCAGGATGAGGTGGTTCAGAGTAGAACTGGAAATGAATATTGCTGCCTTTGGTATGATGGCTGTGTTGACTCTCGACGCACGCTGGTACTGATCTAACTAGGCTAGAGCCACATTTCTGTTTCTGAAAGGAAAAGCAGGAAACTTAATCTATATTAGATGTTCCCTGAAAAACAGAAAACAATGCTTTTTTCTCCTAACAGTTTCTCTTCCCATAAGAAATTCAGTAGCGCAGTAAAACTTCCATCTAGTCTGGGCAGTAGGAGCTCAGGCATTCGTTGCCAGCACCCACAGGCTTCCAGTAGCCCAGAGTTGCATAAGCAAGGCTGGGGAGAAAGCCTGCTTCTAGAGAACTGACACCACTAGTTTCGGCAGTACAGACCTATTCTGATCCACATCGGCTGTCAAGCCTGGCTTATAGCCCAAGTCGATAATCCTGCAAGCAATGCAGATTTTCTAGTACAATGGAAGTGTTCCTTTCTTCCCATTTTTATTTTTTAAAAAACTCTCTTTTTAAATCAGGGTTAAATCACAAACAAACAAATGCTAATAGAAAAGATCACATGCATAACCCCCACAGTGTATTTACCTATGTAAATAACATGTAATTTTCACTATCTAATTACTGTTTCATGTCCCATTTCCTGCTGTAATCTATATTTAAATTGCATATTTGCCTCTATCTACTTTCTCATAATGTGTCTTGATATGAATATTCATACCACCATTGAGTGTTTGATTACTTCTGTGCTAACCTTGAAAACACTACCCTTGCAACACAGCAAACAGCCGGGTGCTGTGGTTGTGTAACAGTGAAGAAAATAAAATACAATGAAAAATGCTCAGACTGATTTAACAGCACTGTTTGGGATCAGACCATATTTTCCTTTGTTTTTTTCCTCAGCAGGTTTTTTTTCCCTCCTCTTATAAATTAAACAAAGTTAGTCCTTACTATAGGTCCCCAAATTATAACTCTAGAGACTGGATTTCCATGGAAAAGGATTGGTGCAAGCAATAGGCAATGCAGAATTCCTGCAAATTTTTCAGACAGGAGAGAAAAACAGTTTCTATTGCAGCTGGATGCACATTCCTTTTTCATCACATGAAATTTCGAAGAGCATTTTTGCTGTTCAAATCAGAAAAAAAAAAAAAAACAACAACCAAACCAAAAAGAAAAAGGCACATTCTGGAGGAGTTCCCTGAGGACAAAAAAAAAAAAAAAAAAAAAAAGAGAGAAAGATCAACAGAATTAAGTCTGCTGAAGCATTCTGGAGCCAATCTGAAACAGTTTACTTTCATTATGACTGTTTTATATCAAGAAGTTTTGATGTCCAACTTATATTTCAAAACAAAGGTGTTTTTTTAAAAAAATGATCATGACAATTTCATTTGAAAAAAGGAATGAAAAGACAAATTATTTTTAAGACTTCTTTGTTTCATAATTCAAGATCTGGGAAGAGAAACAGGCTATTTCCCTGCTCTCTTTTACAGTTTAATACCTAGGACTGAATGAGCCATGCCCTGGCACTGCCCGTTTCCCTGCACTGGCTCTGGAGGAAGTCTAGAGCCACTCTGAGGCTGCCAAACACAGCAAGGTGTGCCCTGGGCTGGGTGACTCCCCATTACCAAGACCATTAACTTGTGAAAGACAGACAGACAGACAGGCTTGCAGGTGGCAGGGAAGGGTATTATTTTATGACAATGTCACATTGACTCCTGGCCACATACAAAACTTTTCTGGTCTTGTTTTACCCCCTTTTGAGAGACATCTACACATCACAGTTTCCCACCTTGCACAGTTAAGCTACTTGAGGGCATTTTAAAGATGCCTATGTAGCAGCTGCCATTCAGCCTTAAAAGCAGTGAGCTCACAGCTAGCTAACTTGTCCTGCCTTTTTTTTTTTTTTTTTAAATTTTTTTTTAGAAGAACCCGTTACTTATACATTCACCTCTGGGGGTTTCTTCTAAGTATCTTCACACTGAAGGCATCATTCTCTAACAACTTTGCAGTTATGAGTCAGTGACTTCAGAGATTTCCAGCCTACAGAAGAGGGAAAGCTGGTCTGAGCTAGAAAGTCACTTCTGTGAGAAGCCATGGGGTGTCTCCTACTGAGACACGATTTTATTTCGTGGCCTCCACGGATTTATCATGTGCTACAGAGTAGTTAAGGAAGGAAGCTACAGCTGCTGAGAAAACACAAAAACTTTAGGCTGCTAAAGATCTACAGCTAATTAAAGTGTAGCGGCTGAGAGTTACCCAACTCTCCTGTTTGCTGTCTCCATTGCTACTTATAGAAGTCAGGCTTTTTAGATCTGCTTCACAGAGGCAGAATATATGCACTCCTGTCCACGTTAAGATCACAAATGGACACGATCAGCATGGCAAGATTTTGATAAGACAAACTTTCTCCCGGTTCCTAATTATCAGCGTTGTTACAGTACTGGCTAGGGACCAGGCTGAAATGTATCCCCACACTTCTGCACGTGGGGGTTTCATGGAAGGAAGAACTCTAGGATTAGCTTAATGGCACTCTCCAGAGCCATTTATTAATTTCATCAGCAATGTTAAGAGCCAGTGTTTGATAGGGGCTGAGCTCCCAAAAGGTTTGGGGGGACTGCGCCCCATATTGGGAGATGACAAAGGTAGACTCACAGTCAGAGCCCATTTTTGAAAATCAGATCTTAATAACTTCATTTTATGGGCAGATGAGAGCATTATTCACCGAGGACCACTTCTTTCCCACACAATGCATTTAAGAGAGTTCTACTGGGATATAAAAATCTAAAAATGCAATTGCCAAAGTTATTAAAATTAGATCGTTGCTATGTAACATGCTGCCATTTTTTAATCTATGCAGGCTGCATCTTGCTCTTGGACACAGTTCAAAGCTGAAATGGACAAACTTTAAGTAACTCTATAAGGACCAGCAGGAAACTATAAGATCCCAGAACTGTTCTGAGCTTTAACTAAGTTTCACCTTTAATGATTCTGTTCAGCCTCCAAATAAACTGAATAATGACTAGAATCTAAAGCTTATTTAGGAAGTTGCCATAGTAACAATTAACTACCTCTAAGCCTTTCAGCTTTATTTTATCTTTTTTCACTGAGGTGCCCTAAATTACTTGAAACCTGAATAGCTACAGTAATATATCCATGTCTTTGAACTAAATGACATGGTTTTTCTAGAACTCTCATTATGTGAATATCGATTGAATTTCTAATTGGGACTAGGCATCATCTTGCTGACAGCATCACTGAGAAGAAGCCATGTGAGAGTGAGAACGATTATTAACAGAAAAAGTAGGGGCGAAAAAAAAGAATGCTGTTTCCACTAGGAAAGCAGATAGTCTGATCAAGCTGAAGAAACAGTGAATGGAGTAGAATTAGTTTAAATGATTAAGTTTATATGGACTACACACCTCTTCCCGATGCAGTGCTGTTTCTTTCTGCTATTATCCTCTTACATTCTATTACATATAAAAATATCAGAGGAATCGAAATTCTGATCTGTGAATTACAAAATTATTCATGCCAGCGCAAAGGGTATATTAACCCTAATTATTCTAATTTAGGTGCATTTTCCACTCACTTTGTCCTGGCATGAACAATCCTGAAAGTATAAATCATTTTGTGAAATATTGTGCCCTATATTTTCCTCTGCCACTTTACCTGTTGTTATTTGACTTTATCTTTGACGAAGCAGAGCTACTGAAGTGAAAGTTCTTCTAATGTAATTAAAAATAATTGACATATTCTCAAAGCTTAAATTGTGCCCAGGCAGCCATTCTCGGTGTTTTTCCTACCAACTGGCTTTAATCCTCAGATGCATAAATCTGAGCCGTGGAGGTTACATCTAATCCGGTGCATTGAGATTTTCCTTGGACTGAAAATCTCTGAAAGGCTCAGACCAGCGTTTTGTTTCCTTTAGAGACTTCAAGCGTTACTGAGGGTGCGCTGCAGGAAAACGTGCCGTGCAGAATACCCCTACCCTGCGTGTACAGCCTCTGTGAGCTGGTGTTAATCCGTATGCTCCATGCACGTTCTGGTTTCTAATCACCTTTTTAGTTTTTTCTGTTGATTGTTTTCTCAGGAGTCACTGTAGGTGCCTGGATTTTTCTAAGTTACCTCTCCTGGGCATGGCCAGAAGGAGCCACAAAGGACAAGCATTTATCCATATTTCTTAGACAAGACTGAAGTCTGTAGCATTAACACATGCTGCTATTCTCATATCTGTTCTGTATTCACAGTATTTTGGTTATCCATCTTTCAAATCAATCCCACTTGTTTTGTGCACAGCCCTTATTTATTTATGGTACTAGAAAAACAAGTGTGTTTTCATCTTGTGCTGTTTTTTTTTACTATAAAGACAGTACATTTCTAACTTCCCAAGTGAAAGTAGGGAAAAAACCCCACCTATCAGTGGCACTATTCAGAAAGCAAGTAGTCTTTCTTACATCAGATAACTACAAGCAGTAACTGATAAAAATTGAACTTTAAAGGAACTGGAGCAAAATAATTCCAATTTCGCTTGATGGTATGCCTTTTCTAAAGTTGGTCCTAAGGCAACATGGAGAAAGCAGATGACTTCACTATTGCTTTGATGAAAACAATATTCATCTGGATTACCCTTAAACCTGTCCTGGGGTTTAATAATTACTTTAACTGCAGATAGCTTAAGAGAAATAGCTCAATCCTAGTTTTGTATTATTTTTCCCGCATCTTGAAAAGAATCTCTGCAAGTCTGCTGATTGCCTCTTTTGATAATGAAGGAACAATATCCTAAAGCAAAGATGTTAACTCCATCCCTATATCTGACAGGAAGAAACACAATCATAGAATGCAAATAAAACCTAGAACAAAAGGATAAGATATGGTCATTTTTGAACCAGAGAAAATGATTCAGCAGCCTTAGATTTCTTGTCTGCACTGCAGTTCTCAGAATTTTCATAATTTACATGACTAAGAGATGTTTGGCTGCTCAACCTTGTAATTCACAGGGAAATAGCATCTGGCTATTTACACTGTTATATTGACCTTGGAGAGCGTCCTGTACATATTTTTCTCTTGCAAAAATGCCTATTGCTATCACATAAAGCAAAATAGCAGTGACGCCAGTCTTCAGAACAGTATAGAGCGTGAAGTAGACTCAGCTCCTGGGCCATACACTGTTTGCACTCCGAGTAGGACAGGATAGTCATAGGGAATGGAAGAATGAATAGACAGAGTTTCCAGCCACCACTATACTCTTTGCACACTATTTACCGTGCAAATTTGGACAGTACAAAAAGGTATCTATCACCCACACACCTTCCAGCCAAACCACCTTTCTCCCTTACAAGCCAGCTGCTGGTTTCTATCTCCTCTTACTCTTTTGCTAAAATTCTCCTAACGGACTGGTAGGATGGGCCAGCTGGAGGTGGCTGACTGTGAAACTCTGACTTGCATTACAGGGAAGATGGATGAGCGGAGGAGGGAGAGCCACCAGGGCTGGGGGCAGTGTCAGTGCTGCGCTGGCTGTGGCTATTACTCACTGACGACCAGCGGGCTGCCTTATTGACTGGGGGATGAACTGGGCTGGGGAGGCTAGAGAGTAAAAGCAGCATCCCCTCAGTGGGTGCAGACGCAGGGCTGGAGGCTGCTGGGAGCAGACTGACCACACGTCAGCTGGCAGGTGAGTAACTGCCCACCCACTCTCAGCAGCTCTGGAACAAACATCACTCCCATAGGCAGCTTCTGCGAGGGCTGCTCGCAAGACAAAGGTGAACAGCTGGAAAGGCAGTTACAACACACACAATGTCTATTCAGCAGCAGTTTTCAGAAACAGCTTCTGAAAGTGCCTACCCCTCCCACCCAGTTTTCTTCCCAGGATGGACACAGTGCATTTTCCAAAGACATCTCACTTTGGGAACAGTTCTTTACCCTAGGCACTGACCTCACAGCCACCACGTCTTCAGGGCTTTCACCTCCTGCTCCTGATGCCCTCTGATGCTCTGTCCTTCATCGCCTCCCTCCTTCTGCTTTGCTCATATGGGCCTTGGACTTGATGGGGCAGCTGTTCACCAGTCCTCTCCTGGAGACCTGTGCAGCAGCAGAGCAGACAAACATCACAGCCCCAGAGTCTGCCCCTCTCCACACCTTGTTTTCAAGGAAGGCTCTGACACCTCCCATGAAGGGTTTCCCCAACTCTTCCTCTGGACTGTCTGCCTTTCTCTGTCACGCTGGATGTGGCCTCCACACCGCATCCCACGCCACCTGCAATGCTCAGCACAATACCTGAATGTACAAACACAACACACCCGCTTTCATACATATGCTTCATTCGTTCAGCCCTATTTAATTCAGACACATTGATTCATGCATTTACTTTCCTTGGAGATATTAATACCAGCTCATACATACAGAATGAGAAGGGAAGTAGCAATAGCATTGAAATTGGCCTGTAACAGATGTTAGCAAAGATAGCTATAATGTCTGCCTGGCATACATCTTTGTTTCTTGGATGATGTGAGTGGTAGAGAAATAGAGGAGAAAGAGAGAGAAGGATTGTAAACCTTAGGTGTGTGTTTGGAAATGAAACAATTTTGTACATTCATTGCTTCTGTCTGGAGAGGAGACATCTTAAACCTCTGTGAATTACACTCTGAACCTAAGAAGAAAAAGCTATACCTTTGATTTCTTGCAGAAATGTGCTGTGGTTTTTCTGTAGCAAGCAGAAAAAAGAGTGTGCTTTCAAAAGTGGTAACTGGAGGCAATTACAAAAGAAACCAGCTGTTAGAGTCCAGGTGTCCTAGGGCTGGAGCTTGGTGCTGAAAGGCAAAATGCTCAGTTAAGATCTACTTTGTATCTTCAATTAAAATAGTCAATTTTAGACAAATGCACAGCTAACTTCCTCTGATATTTGTGAAAGCACATTTTCATTTTACCAAGGAAAGTGCTTATAGTTATTAGACACGAAAGATGCAGTAAATAAAAGATTTGTTGTCAAACACTGGAACAGGCTGCCCAGCGAAGTAATTGAACCACCATCCCTGGAGGTGTTTAAAAGATGGATAGACATGGTGCTGAGGGACAGGGTTTGGTGATGGTTTTGGCAGTATTAGGGGGATGGTTGGACTCAGTGATCTTAAGGGTCCCTTTCAATTTAGACTGTGGATTCTGTCTTAAGGGGTGATTGTGAGTATGAGGTTTCTCTTTCCCCCCTCTGCCCCAGGGAGAAGTTCTGAACTTCTCAAATCCCCAAATAATATTTAGTCATTAACAAAGCTATGTAATCATTTCTAGACTAGACCGCTAATTTACTTGTCATTACCCAAAACACACCCCGACACTATTAATGTTCAATATTACATACAAAGGCAGCTGATTTTTCTTGATGCTTTTAATATTGTCTTATTTTGTGATATGTGGTATAACTTGTGGGGTTTGTATCACATTCACAGAAAGACAGAGTCTATATTCGTCATGATGTCCATTGTAAAGGTCTTAGTCTTTCTGATAAAAACAACTTAATTGTTTTGCTTTACTAAGTCACATTAAATACTTGGTTTGGGTTTGTCCTCTGCTCTACACTGACCACTGAAATAAGTTCACATCCAGTATAAAAAAAACAAAAGGGACAAGGCACTGAAAGATGCAATGGAATATCGCAATGCTTATAGTTATCACATATCTTAAATCTCCATAATTATACTATTTTTCAGAACCTCAGATCTACCATTAAACCTACACCCACCTTAAGCACATTTGTATTAAAAGTAGTTATTCAATAGATTTCAAGTTCTGTTCCCTAACTGCTAAAGAAAGAAATTACAGAAATATGTTAATTTCTTTATGAACTTTTTCAGAAGGACTGCACATATCTTATAAACAGATAGTTGAGAGCAATTTTTTTTTAATTATTCAGTGTGTTCTTAGTATTTAATAATATGATTTACTATTTTCACTTGACTAATGCCCACAATTAGTTATTATAAATAATTATTTCTTTATATTATGGCATTTTCACCAGTGTTTTTGAGTTAAAGCTTTACTGATTTTCATTAATTTTAAGAGCTCAGGTTTTCTCTACATACGTACCCCTGTGTATTGCTACTGGGTTGGCAAGGCTGTTTTACATGTCTGCTATTGGAAAAAGAAAAATATCTCTGAGTCCGTGCACTAGTTCATTTATTTTGTGAAGCCTGGTTTTATCTTTTGGTTTGATAGTGTAGCTCATGCAGGCAGAAAGTATCTGATTTAAAAAAAAAAAAAATCTGTTCCTGTAGTCATAACAGTGGCACAGTCTAAGGATATAAGGAAAATAAGAGGTGAGCAAGGGCCCAAAATACTTTCTGTTTTGCCACCTGTATGAATTAATTTAATAGAAGATATTACTTCAATAAATTTGATGAACTCTTAAGAAGGGGCCTGGTGGCACTTTAAAGAGAAACGGATAGGGAAAGACAAATAGTCCATTGAAGATAAGCAAATTCCCCAAAGCCTTCTGCCTAACTTCATTTTATACTGTATGATGAGTCAAACATATGTTTAGGCTTCTGTATTTTCTGTTCCCATCACAGGAACAGAGAAGCACACTTTCAAAGAAATATGTTTGTCCAAAAAGAGACCTCTTCCTACAAAGTCTAAGACATCCTTGAGAACTGAAACTTGAAAGATTTGGCTAAGGCAGGCTGAGCCCTGAGCCCTGTCACTGCTAAATTGACGAGCTCCGAGGAGTCAAATTCATAAGCTGAACATGACCACAAGAACTTCAGATAGCTTTATTGCAAAGGTAATTGTTAAAAAGTTAGAAATAGAAATCCATATGCTAAAAAATCCCCAACTCTGTACTATGCAAACAGAAATCAGCATTTTTATAAACCTCAAAATGTTTCAGGGAAAAAAAGAAAAAATCGTACATGAGCTCTCTACCCTTCAATACTCTAAACACTAATCAATTCTTCCTTATACTAACACTAGATTAAAAAAAACACAAAACACATCAACTTCACCTTAGAAGTCTTTTTTCATTGATAACAAATCAATTTTCAATGACAACAATTCTCTAGAGATACCTATTGAACAGTTATAACAATCGATAAAATCATGCAACACATTATTTCCTCTGTTTAATAAGGAGGGATTGAAGACAGGGTTGTTGTGCATTAATTAGTAGAAGTAATTGTTAAAAGCTCCTGTTCATCAGATTTCAGAGGTTTTGTAACAATAGAAGCTATCTAGTGACATTAAGTAATTCAGTGTAGATAAGGTCATAAAATACCATTGGTTAGGATAAAAGCTCATGCTGATTTCTTATTCTGTAGGTTCAAGGACGAGTCCTGAAATATTGCACCTGAGACAACTAAGTTTAGAAAAGCTGAAGTTAGAAGTTTAACAAAATGCAAACAAGCCAGTTCAAGAAAGCATGCAGAGAAGCAGAACGTGGGGTTTTTTGCCCCAGAAGATTTGCTCTTAAATCTAAATTGCTCTTAAATTTAGTATCTGTAAAAGTAGCTCTTGACTGTTTAATGTGATAGGCTTATCGCAACTAGGTGAACAGCGTTCAAAATAGAGTGGTTTTATTCTACATACATACACACAAAGTAATTCTAGCATGCTTCTGCCCTCAAAATGAGCTAAGGAAGTAGCTGGACATTATTGCAGTAGTCTTCATACTCCCTATCCATCAATGGATGTGCAGTATCTGCACTGCAAAAATTTTTCTGCTCTTTAAGTTTAATTATGAATAGGTAATATATACGAGTCTTGCTAGCAAGTTTCTCTTTTATGTGATCTTGCAACCTATTTAGAAAATAAAGTATTCCAGAGGGAATAGAGACATTCATGATTCATGAAATGCTTTGGGCACAGACGCAGAATGACACTTACCAGATCTGTGCTGTATACCCCTCCCTATTCAAAATGCATCAGTTCAGACATATGCTTCAAGATCATAAAATTCAATAGGAGTTAAGAACATGCTTGAATACTTTACTAAGGAGGAAGGCATTCTTTGGAAGCATTGGGCTGCAAACTGTAACTTCTTAAACTAAAAATATCTGGCTATCATTTAGTGTGATATCCATAGTTCAGGATTCCTCACAACATCTGCAACTCTTCCCACTAAGGTCTTTGGAGCAGAACCTTAGTTGTCAAGTGTTTAAGAACAATTTTAACATTAACAATGGTCTCACAGAAATCAAAGCATTACCAAATATCAATAATTGATGACTAGGAATAGGCATTACCAGGTGCTTAAGAGCCTTGCTGAGTCTGAGTGTGTGAGAAATTGTGGCCACTAAAAGGGCAATGATGCAGAGGAAGTTTGTTTTCACAGCAATTAATTTGCTTAGAGATGATCTTTTAAATAGAGCTCCCTGGCTGATACAGTAAATATTTGGTTTGGTACCTAAAACTGTATATCCTAAGAGGTCACTTTGTATTTTGCCTTTAAGTACCATGAATTCCAGTATTTGAACAGACATTCTGCAAATCAAGATCCATTGCTTTACATCAGAGCTTGCAGTTAAACACACTAAAATGGAGATAACGAACTGTATAGATACATATTTCCATAACTTACCTTCATCTGCAAAGGCATTGACAATTGAAGTAGATTATCACACTGTGCTCATGAGTTAATGACCAGAGTTAGAACTGATGGAGTCAAGTGAGTCCTTGATTTGATACTTACTCTGTTTGTACCAACTTTTGTCTTACTTGTACTCTGCAGCTGTGGCAAGATATTTCTCTTTTGCTAATTACTTTTTTTTTTTTTATATACAATCCGTAGGTGGTTTAGGGTGCTCATTTACCTCCAAAGTGAAAATAGCTACAAGCACTGAGAGGCTTGTAAAATGATGTATTGCAACCCTATAACAGTTGTGGGGAGTTATTTCATTGCATCTCATTTTGTGTGAATCTGCATTCAACAGCACTAGAGAAGGCTGTCAGTGCCACTGCACTGCTTGGACTTGCCAAGGCCTGAACACAAGGGCACAGCAAAGCACTTAAGTGGTTTGTCAGATCTCACCAGTGCCACAGTGCACTCCCAGTCAGGCACAGCATAGAGCGTTTCTTCAAAAATTCATTACCATGATCTGCATGCCATTTTCCATATGCTTTGAATCAAGGCTTACATACATCTGCTGAGCTCATCCCAGATGGGGTTCAAATCATCTTGAGATTGAATTCATAAAACTGACATCAGTTGCATCTTGCACAAGTTGCTTAGTAATTTCTTGTTCATATTTTCACATAGATTTATATTCACATCCCTAGTGACTATATATTATAGGCTAGATAGATTACCGGACTCATCTGGGAGGGCATGTTTTATGTCCATATGGATAGCCTTCCGTCAAGGCAACAGTAGCTCCCAAAACATTAAGGATATTCATCTCAGAAAGATGTTGCTCCTCTCTCTGGGGAATCCTGTCTTCCACACTGCTTTGCATGGCAAGCCCCTCTATCTGTTACGAGCAGGGGAGAAGCACAAGGAGAAGAGTGAAAAGTTATCCTTGATGGACTTTCTGGAGTTTTTTTAATGGTTAGCCTCTGCAATGGATGGTACCAACTTCAAGTTAGTTCTCTATTCTAATTTCCGTGCACCTTAGTTACCCGTAGATGATAAATAAATGCTTCACAGTGAATTGATAGAGTATATTGGGACTTGAACTACAACTGCTCCTGCTGTGGGGTATTGAAATATAGATAAACAGTAAGTCAAAAGTGATACAAGTCAGTAGAACAAATATAGTGGCAAGATACTGTTTTTAACTATATAGCATAGAACAGATCCTAAATCACATCATATCTTTATTTGCTTGTCTTGGACTGCATGAAGGGAATGGGTGGCAGACAGCAGCTTACTCTCTTTTCCTGTTCTGTCTCCCACAACTCTCTATATTTATTGCTGAATGACCCTTCATAACTTGAAATTTATACTAACAGTTGCGTGACAAGTAATCACTTGCTTGAAAAGAAAATGGAGGCTGGCAAATTATCCTGAAATTGTTTGATTTATCCTGTAACAACAGAGGTGAAAACCTTTTCCATCTCAGCATGCTTATAATACACTTGTATTGTAACTGGGAATCCTGGAAAAGATAAAACCAAATCCAAAGCAGAGAGTCACTGCTGGTTTTGCTGAAAGGCTATTCATTTTAAAAATGAATGTATAGTTTACATTTTGCAGTGCCTACCTAAGAACCACTTTATGGGCACTCCTTTCTGGTATTGCCTTGCAAGGATATTATGGTTGCCGTTGGGAAAAGTAAGGTAAAATTCCGCTGCTCAATGTACTGAAGTTCGAGTGTCTCCTTTTATTATAACTGGTAGTTTTCTTAATATGCAAATGTATGGATCACAGACTTCCCTCACCCCTCCTATTTGTATTCCTTAGCATCTACTGCAGCGTACAATTATGTTTCTAACTCTACCTAATATAAAGCACTCCAGTTGCCTCATTGTAAATTTGGTTTTGGAATGCTGACTGTACTTCGAAATGACTTTCCTGTTGATGTTGTACACTGTACAAAATAGACCATTCAATAACATTCTGATTTAGAAAGATTCACAGTTTGCATAAAGTAATCCAAACTGGACAAAGAAGTAGCCATTCAGATCCCTATTGCACACTGGTGAATGAGTTTTCCATGTGGGAAGGTTCATATCTCATCCAAATTCAGAGGTCCCAGTAGCATTCAAGATACCAGCAAATCAGAACTACACCAGAAGTCAATCAATGCTCTCACTGTGACTAACAGCAGAAGTGGCAGTAGCTCCCACGAAAGCACAGAAATTAAAGAGAAAAAAAAGGGGGAGTGAGATACTGTTAATGGGCTCTTTGGCATGTTACCATTTTCTACTGAGCCAAGTTTCAGACAAGAAATTTCAATGCGGATAAAATGTGATAAGTTAGTTTTAGATGAGATATAGAGAAATCATGTTTCCTCATCTACTTGCATAAAAGTACCATCTTAACATTAAACACACCCAGTCTGAGTGTATCTACAATTTAAATATTTGAGAGCTTACTATGGATTAAAATGTTATATAGCCTCAAATGTCTCACCTCTGCCAGAAGCTTCTCGAGGAACCTGAAGGAGATGTCAAATGGTACAGTGAATTGTATCAGCATGTGCAGATATCTATGTACAAGATTTAATGCATCTTTGAAGTACGTCTTCTCCTGCCTAGAGAAATTCTGTGGCAAGAGGGAGGGGAACCTCATGAGAAATCATTAAAGAGGATCTGATGATGGATGAGAATCAAAGGAGTCAGTCTGGAGCTCAGTGCAATCATTTCTAAAAGCTAACCACTTTCTGTGAATACTGACAACTTTGGAGAAATGCTGCCTGGATTATAGATGAACAAGAACTTCTGTTCTGAATAGCAAAGACAATATCTGGAGCAATAATGAAGGTCAGGACATGCTTGTTTCTGTTTCACCTTAGTCTGTAAACAACGGGTATGTGGGGTTGGTATGCACAAATTCTTTGAAAATGAGTCCATGGATTCATTAGAACGTGGATCCAGAGCTAGTGTTTTGGCAGATTGCTCTGCCAAAACATGTATATATGTATGTAAGCACGCACATCCAGTGAACATTACTTATACATTACACTGCTTATTGTTTTTAATATAGCAGACTAGAAAAACAGAACTTTGAGGGCATCAAGGTCATAAGTGAGAGCACGACCTACGATGTATTAAATGATCTCATCATGTATTAAAATCACAGCCTCCTTTAATCTCTTAAAACGAAGAAACCAAAGTAAATCGTCTTGTTTGACAAATCCTGTATGTTTTCTCCCTCAACTCTATAGTCTCCATTCTCCTCAGATGACCCACTGGCAGGCTAAAATAAAACACGGTGCAACAACTGGAAGATTGGTCCAGACAAGTGCAAAAACAAACACACAGCACCGCTTTTTAAACATGTCAGCAGCTAACCATTTGCTGCAACAAGATGCAAAACAGATTCTGTGGTTCTAGAAGTCTTTCAGCCAAGACCAGATTGAATATCACCCCACGAACTTTGCTCCAGCTCAGCCAGAATTCGTGCTCTTGATCAGGACACTGGCAGCTGAAACTCTCTGGTTTCTCTATGTAGAAAGTCTGATTTGATATCATAGTAGTCCCTTTTGTTCTTAAAATCTATATATCTGTTTTCAACCATGTCAAGTGCTCTTCATACAAAATGGAATCTCTCTTTGCCTTTATTCTCTTGACAATGGATCCAGCTACCTAAAATTAAGTTTGGCAAATGAAGAATCTCTGACTGACATAGTACTTTTTTTTTTTTCTGTGGTTTTTTTTTTTTTCAGACTGCCTGCTGAGGCTTGGGCTCTGTGTTAATTCCAAGAGACTGCCCTCTAGCCAGCCTTTGCATTTTTTCATTCCATCTTGCATATAAATATTTTACTGTGCTCCAGTATGAAAATTTGATAGAATTTGAACTGAGGAAGCATAGATGAGACAATGATATTCAAGCTTATCTTTATAAAATAAAAATTATTTTTTTCTTTGCTCTCTTACTAAAGCAATTGAGAATAAAGTATATTTGTTGCTCTAAGTTTTGGAGGAAAAGATATTTCATATTCTCATATTAATCAGGAAACATATTAGAAAGTAGATATATATACCGTAATAGCCAAACATGACAAGTGACTGACCTCAGTGAATAACAACACAAGCAATGGAATCTTTTCCAATGCCAAAAGAGAGATTGTTAATCTGTTCTGGGCGATAACAACTTTAAAAAGTCACACCCACAGAGCATCTTTTCACTAAGACGGACATGTTAAGAAGCCAAGCTTTTGTATAAAATTATACTGATTTACTAAATGTCTCTGTGATAAGATTTTTATCATTTCCCAGTGAGCAGAACAGTGGATGGAAATGGTAAAGACTGTTTACAAGTAAATTGGTTATGAATTTCTGGGTATTTTGTGAGCAGAAAGGAAAAAAATTATTACCTAGTAGGTAGAGAAATATATTCCAAGCTTGAAAGTATGGATTACTGAACTGAAAAATTATATCTTCCTGACTATAATTGCACAGCCCCTAAAAATAGCTAAAAGTGTATTTGGAGTGTTGGGTTCCAAAAGTTTGAAAATTAATGATGAAGTGATGTAATTTGGTGCCAATATGTTTCAAGTTATCAAGATGTGAGACATGTCAGGATTTTTCTAAATAGAAACTGAAAAATGCTACCCACCTTGCAGTTACCATCTCCAAAATAGCCAGTGCTATAAATAGTAATACAAGTTTATGAGTTATCTCCCTTTTAGTAGAAGTTTTAAATGCATTAGCTTTGACACCATGCCCATGCTTCTGTCACTTAACTTTGGGTTTTCCATTTCCAAAACCAAGATGCCTGTACTGGAAAATCTGCCCATGATAATCTCTTAAAACGATGTTTATTTTTATCCTATTAATAATTTTTAAAAATCAAGTCAAAATACTTCCCAAACTGCTCAGTGCTGTTAACATTCTCTTTTTAGCTTTGCATCATATGCAACAAGCATTTCATTTGCCTAATGAAAAACATATTTAAACTAATGAGTACACAGTGTTTTTATTTACATATGCAATTAAAATTTATCACTATTAATAGCTGACAGAGGGGAAGAGAAAGTGTGATTATTCCAGTAAATGCACACTCTTTCAAGAGGGTAATACTTCATAGACAGCACTAAAGATAGAGATTAAAAATTGGCATTAGTGTGGAAAAAAATAAAACTCGAAAGTCTCCTGATCCACATGGTCCATTTCTGCAGAGAAAGCAATTAACACTTTCCCCCTCCCTAGGTGCACCAAAATTTATCATCCTTTTATAGAGCCCCCAGCTTGCCTTCCTCTGCTTCCTGGAGGAGTACGGGTGGGTTTTCCCAGCACAACCCATTTCGTATTTTATTCTGCAAGAACAGAGCTGCAGGGGCCAGTCAGACTCGTGCTTCTCAGAGTCTGGTGGAAGGTCAGTTAAGTAAGAGAATATGCTGTTCTGCAGATACGCAGGAGAGAAAAAGCAACAATAAACATGCACTGAGTGAGGCAGGAGAGCCGGGGTTACTTGCTACCAATGGCACAGGAGTGAAAAACCTGAAGATGGGGCTGCCTTCAGCAGAAAACAGCTATCTGGCATTGACATATAGACCGGGCACAGTGAAGTGAGATTAATCAAAAAGAGTCAGTGATACAGAGATCTTTAGCCCACCCCATTCTTCTTAGAAAGAGAGTTCAAAGACAAGCACTGGACACCAGCTATCACCGCATGGACAAACATGGCAAAGAGTGCTAAATCTTCCACCTTTCTGCTGTTATCTTTCACAGGTGTTAACAGAACATGCCAGGGGAAAGCAGATTTTCTGCTTAAAGCTGCCCAGTGTGCAAACATGCTCTTACTAAACAGTGCGGTTACCACAGCACACGTTGTTCTGGTGAGTGAGAATTTTACAAGCAACACTAGAAAGGCACTCAAATCTATGGGTTACAACATAAATCCTTGATAACTGATGTGCACTGATACTCATTTTTCTAAACATTTTTTGAATAGTGCCAATGTAGCTAGGACATGAAAAATATTAGTATTATACATTAAAAGAATCTTACTGCAGTTTTACAAGCATTGATAATTTTGCTTTAATATGAAACTTTGGGTTGAGCTGTCCATTTTCTAATTTAATGGAGGACATAACGAAAAGACAGCACGAATAGAGATGAAGATTTAATAATACATGTGCTGAATAGTGGGAATCTTTTTTTTTTTTTTAAACAGGCATTCTTGACCAAAATCATTTCAAGTGGAGAGAGAAAACACAGTTGAAAAATCCTGAGTATAAAAGCAGTACCTGTTTACTGGAGTTGAAGGTTGGTTAGCATGCAGATTGCTGGCTCAGTCACTCTATACTTGTGCGAGATCTTCCTGTTTGCAGTGGGAGAAGGGTCAGCAGCACTCGTAGCAGGGCTGAATGAAGTAGTCATTGCTAGCTTGCTTGCACAGAGACAGAGAGAAACCCACAGGTTGCAATGCAAAAATGATTTGAAAAACTAAAAGTATGTGAAAAGTCTAAATCTTACTGTCTAAAGATTAATGGTCACTGCAATAATTTTTTGTAGGGTGGATAGTTTTTTAAAAAGGTTAATACCTGAGTTGTGAAGTAGAAGTGATTAAAGACATTAGGGATAATTTTGCATACACAATATCTGTGCAAATATCTGGACACAACTGTAGCTAACCACTACAGATCCATAGTTGGATAATGAAATACACCAGTTGTATGCGCTCAAATGTGTGGGTGCAGATTTAGAGGCTGTAACATTTCTGTGTCTCCAGATGGTGCTGTTACAAATTGAATTTTACATTCTGTTTATGTGAAAAGGCAGGATTTAGTTACCTCTTGGAGAAACTTGTCAGTTGTGAAGTTCATTGTAAGAGCTGAAGAAGTTACTACCTAACTAAACACTCAACTCCTAGGTGCTGTTGCTGTTTACAGCATGGTTCATACAAGGAAGCAAAAGGACTATCCAATGCCAAAAGACTAGAGTATCAGTTCTGAACTTAACAGTCTTTAAGGAAATATGCAAATGATATAAAATAAGCAAACAAATCTGTAAACACAGACTAGAGGAATCACCAAGTGCTACATACATTATAAAATCAATCCTCTTAGTCATAATGCCAGAAGACAGATTTAGGATCCTGCACTTAATAGTCATTTCTTTCTTTCTTCCCCTTCTCTCTTTTTATTCATGGCCATAATGTATGTGTTAGGGGGAGAATAATCAAGAGGGTAGCTATATAAAAATACATACCTTTTTCTGTACATCTTTGGTTTGTCTGTCTCTTTCCGATTATACAGTACCATAAAGCATGAGCGGGGTTGTGAGCACAACAGAGTCAATATTTCTATGCAAGACTAAATTGTACTCTTTTCCACCTTCTGCTACGTTAACAAAATTGGCTGGTAAGTTCTGATTCTAGGACATTTGCAATTTGGAGTAGCTGCTGCTGAATAAAGCAGAAAGAACATGTTAATTTTTTAACTGGATTCAATTGTTACAGTAACAATATTTTAAAATTATTTTTTCCAAACTCCTAAAATTCATACTGGAGTGCTCTAACTATATTAATTATGGAATACTGAGATGTTATTTTAGGAGAGTTAATTTTCTAACTAATCGCTGCATTGCAAATGTAGTTATTAGATGATTCTAGAATCTTCCCCTTCCCTCCCCCCCCCGATTTAATTAGTATTTTGAAATTAAATAAATTGTAGTGATATGGTAAAATGACTCAGCTAGGTTTTAGAGGGCTGTAGCTGCTACAGCTGCAGTGCCTTTGAGTTCTACTGACAGTCTGAGCTCTCAGGAGAAACATTAAAAAGCATCTCGGCACATGCTTTATGCCTAACGATCACTGAGTTCTATTAAAACATATATATACCAGTTTGAAGAAACACAGCACATGAATTAGTACAAAAAGGCTTTCAAAAAGAAAAGAACTAATCAGTGTGTGAAGGTAAGTTTAGGCCTCTGTCCTTCCTTTTCTTTTAGTTTATGGATTTGGGTTTTATCCCACTCGGGAAATTCATTGAAGCTTTTGCCTTTAAAATTCAGCATATTTTCACAAGAGTAATTTCCAAAAAAACGTGTGAAGTGTACGACTCAAATGTAAGGATACTGCACCCAAAAAAACCCTGGCCAAATAACGTAGCTGCTCTGATAGCCAGCAAACAGTGTTTGCATCAGAGCAAGTAAGCAAGCAGGATAGAAAATGAGATTTGGCGTGATTCTAGGAACTAGCATTCTCCATTTCTATGGTAACATTGATAAAAGCTTGTAAATAATAATGATATATGTGCAAAATAAAAATAAGTAAGCTAAATAGAAAGACACCTATTGTAAGCTTAAGTGCTTTTCCCCTTTTAATAGGAAACACATGCACAAATTTGCACACATCTAAACTTCAGTACAGCACAGACTGATAGCTTAGTTTGTCAGCAAGACAGGTGTGTGATGAATACGTATTTGA
The DNA here is from genome assembly GCA_033628505.1 of Tringa tobata. Classification (NCBI taxonomy): domain Eukaryota; kingdom Metazoa; phylum Chordata; class Aves; order Charadriiformes; family Scolopacidae; genus Tringa; species Tringa tobata. The sequence continues at coordinate 6,479,532 of JAHREE010000128.1, forward strand.
CCAAGGATTCCTATAGAAAGACTATTAAAATAGACAAATGTATACAGTTATTATGGTTGTTCAGCAGGCATTTTGTAGAATCATAGATTCATTACTGACTACTAATGAATTCTGGGAACATTAAGATTCTTGGCAGTTTTTCTCTGACAAGAACGACACAATGACAAAATAACACAATAGAAACTTCCTCAGCTAGGAAAATTTTGCCTAACGTATTTATATTCTTACAGAGAAAATAATTTGCTTTACCTTGAACTACTTTTGATACTGCTACTAACATAATGTCTTAAAAAATTCTTATATCTGTAAATATATGCATATTCTCATTGGTTTATAGACCTTTATCTAGGAAAAAAAACCACAAAACTTTCTCTTATCAGGGATTCTCAAATCTCAGTTGCACTGGAAAGAAAATCACAATTAAACATAATGCAAATCTTACCATCCCCTCCCATTCCTTAGTGGAAAAAATGTTCCTGATGATAAAGAGAAGTCTGATGCCATCATCAAATAAATCAAAATCCATTATGGGGAAACAAGGAAGAGCAGGAGGGATGAAGAATAATAAAACCTCATCTTCATGTTAAGCTTTGCTTCAAATATGATCTGAATGTGCAGCAAAGCTCTACCAGCTTTATATAAGCAGGGCTTTTCATTCATTTTCACAGGGTTCTGTACTTCTGAGTTCCTGATAGAAGGAAAAAAAAAAAAACACTGAAAGTTGTCAAGTATTTCTAGCTTCTGGGTGGAACTGAATGCCTGATCTGAAAGACTGTGATTTAGCAAGGTTTCCAGGGCAGACTCATAAAACTCAAATAATTTAGAGCCCCTGTGTGGGAGATGAAGCATCTCAGTGAACCAGCAGAAGCAAGAGCAGTTGGGGGCAAGTATTGTCTAAATCAACTGGAGATAGGACTAATAAAACACATAACACATTATGCTAGAGGAGGTATAAAAACCATTGCCCCAAAACAAATGATATTTGGACAAAAGATACAGTACAAAACATGACAAAAGCTGCTCAAAACAGCTACAGTCGATGCTGTTAGTGAGCACATGTCTCAGCCTGCATTCCTCGGGTGCCCACCTTCAGCTGTCTCATGCTTTTGCTTCCCATCCTTTGGGGGCCAGACCCTACCCCTTACCTTAGATGTCCTCAGGTCTGTACAAGGGTTCACACTTGCTTCAGATTTCATCCCTCTGGGTAACTGAATTTTAAAACTCTGCGTACAATCTTTTCTGTTTGATAGACTTAACCAGGAGGCCTCTTTGAAAGTCCCAGCCAGGAGAGTGGCTGGATGACCACTGTAGCTCCCTATGAAGTCCAGCCTGCTTGCCTTGCCCCCCAGGCATACCACCAAGCTACTCAATTCAAGGTAGAAAGTGAAATGCTATGTTACGTATACTTGTTTAACATAGTCGCATAAAAAAAAAAAAGGTATTTAATTCTGCTGGCTATTCCAGACTGTAGCTATTAGAAGGCATCAGATGACCAGCACCCAGCAGGTCATGCTTACCTGAACATGCCAGAGTAGACCTGTGTAGGAGGTAATACCTGTCTAGATGAGCTGGAGCAGACCGGTCCTGACCTGTGAGAAAAGAGGGTTTGAGCCCTAAGACCAATTGGTTTTCTCTGACAGAAAAGGGTATATAAGAACCATGCCAGCATAGATTGGGAAAGAGTGAAGACCCACACTTTGCTCCTGGATTTTCTCATGAAAGAGGTCTTGAGACTGGCTGTCTTGACCTTGGAGATTAAAGAACATGAAAAATGAAGCCATTGGAGACAGAAGTACAGCATCAGAGTCTTGGTATTGTCACTTGACTAACCTGTTTGATTAGTGCTTGCTTTTTTAGCTGTTATAATTTAGATTATCATGAACTCCTTGCCAAACAAACACCTGCTTGAAGTTTGGAGGTTTGCCTGGTTTCTCATTCTATCAGAATATCAGCTATCATGGGTATCCCCCAGTTCCCTGAGAACAAGAGTCAGGAGAGTATAACATCAGAGAAGCTTTATCTCCTTTCCCAACCCCTATCATTAAAAAGCAGTTGAAGTTAACGCAAAAGGTAAGAAAATGCTGCCAGGTCTGGAGTGCCTTGTGCTGGCCCTCCAAGCCCAAAGCACATCACTGGGTGTCAAAACTTTGTAGGGATAAAACTTTCAGCAATGAGAACTACTTAAACATGTTTAGTAAAGGAATTTTAATCTCCACCACTTCCCACTATGCATCAGTGCCGTGCACCTTGTTTCTCACTTACAGTTTCCCCAGGGAGAACACCACCTCTTAAGGAAGATGTTAGGAAAGGCTGGGGGCAGGGAGAGTCATGGCAATTAATATCTGAACTGTTTGAAACCAGAATTCCTACAGAATTAAGCTAATTTGAGGAAAGCAACAGAAAACCGAAATAACCATCTTCAAGTCAGTGAAAACATTTCAAAAGACCATCCAAAATGCTCTTCTGAGAGGGACGTGGAACATCATTTAGATGCCATGTATGTTATGGTAGTTATTTTGGAAATTTAAGCTGGAATTTTCTCTAGTTGTAGCTGTACACAAATCAAGATAATTAAAAAATTATAATGCATAAGGATATGGGTCTTCCTGGGATAAAGAAAACTAATTTGAAGGGTAATTTTCATAAAAATGAAACAAAGAACAGATTAGAAGATGTTCAATCCATGAAATATTAAAAAGTTTCGTTTAGGTACTTGTTATAGGACCTTAACTTCAAAAAATAAATAAAAAAAAAGGTAATTTGAAGGGTTGACTGGCCTCAGCTTGAAAGATGCAAAAACATTTGGATTATTAGTTCTGATGAATCCTTCATCTTTTTGTTTCTGCAGCTTCATACTTTTCCAAATGTTAATAATTTATTTTTTTACAGAATCTTTTAACTTGTTATTAGAATTCTGTGTGTAGAGAGGTTTGTATTGAGTTCATTTATGCCCCAAACAGGAAAAGACAGAATCCCCTGCCTTTTAATATTACACTGTAAGTAATACAAAGTGTATTCACACTGCAAGTTCTAACCAGTGCCTTAATTGGTCAATATCCTTCCTTTGTCAATTCAGCTAATTAACAAAAAACAGAGCCATGTCATAACCTCAGCACTATTTATGGAAAGTACTGAACAAAACCAGACTAACAGGATTGACACAAGAGGTAAAGCAGAATCTGTCATTTATCACTTGCAGTATTTTTTCCTAACACTTCTAAAGTTGCTCATTTGTACAAGGCAGATGCTTTTATCCTTGTATGCACATCTGTCTCTCTATATATACACTGATCTGTAAAAAGTGTTTATGGTTCTATAGATAATAATCACACTTTAATATTTCACTAGAACAATAATTTTTCTCTGTAGTGCCTGTATTTATTCCAATGCTTTACCTTAAGCATACCATTCTGAGGTGCTTCTTACTAAATATATTTCTTCGATCATTTCCCGGCTGCACTTGTCTCGACATAAGAATTCATAAAACCCATGCATTAAAAAAATTCTATTACATCAGTGCTTTTATTTACAAACAGATTGAAATTGGTACAGAATTGTCTTTTGCTGTAACCAGTGCCACCAAGTCTAGATTAATGCCAGGACTCCAGCATAGAAACGCAGTTACGACTCCTAACATCCTAAGTCTTTTCTCTTTTTAATCAATTTTGCCTTTAGCCAAAAATTGTGGTAATGTAGAAATGAACCTGTCAGATGTAATTTCACTTCTCCAGTTTCTCCGTTGGAAAGCACAGAGCCATGCTGTTCATCAGTGAGAGTATAGCTGCTTGAAAGCCTTTAGCCAAACTCCCTTTTTCAGTGTATCTCTCCTTGCATGTTTTAATTTAAAAAGAGAGTATTAAAAAAAATAATCATTCAGATGTAGAACTCTTCCTCATATTCGGAAGGAAAGCAAGGATTTCATTGCTTAGCTCTTGCAGCATATTCTGGTCATCGCATTAAACACAGGTCCCAGAATGGGACATTTTTAAGTGTGCATTGATTCACTTTTCCAGAACAATACATAGCCATGATTGCTTTTCTCATATCGTTTATCCCTTTAACTAAAAATCAAAGTTATTCACCAACTGAGATTTATCAAGCCTGACCACTCCTGGAGCCAGCTAGCAATATTACAGAAAGCCCTCGTATAAATAGAGGCCCCTCTGGTAAACCACTGGATAGATGAAAGCACAGAGAACTGAAATGACTTGCCAAAGAGTTTAAGAAAATTGCTTAAGTGATTTAGGAATAAAAACTGGGATCCAAGGAAAGGATTGGCTCACAGTCCCATTGGGCTGCTCGTGTGCCTTACGCTGAGGAGCAAAATATTGCTCTTCCAGGTGTATGTGCGACTTGCTCTGACGGGGTTATTTGAAGCCCTGTGTGGTACATTTTTTTTGAGTAAGAGCAAACACAAGGCGGCTGATTCTGCCAGCAAAGGCTGCGGGGACCCTCCCGCACATGATACTCCCGGGGCTACGTGCCAGGGGCCTGAGCCCAGCCTTTCCCTCACAGGGCAAGCACCAATGCTCTTCACCGAGTACCCTCAACCAGGAGTGCAGCCTAAGAGGAACAGGGTAAAAAACACATGAAAACATTGCAAACATTTTAAGCTGTTTTTTTAATTTTTAATTCTGGGCTGAATGCATACCTAGCAGTAATTTTGGAAAAATACTGAAGGCTAGTACCTTTGGGCAGTCTGTCACTGCTATTCTTTGTGCTTCAGCACATACTTTCAGCCCTTTCACACAGCTTAATCCTTATCCTGGCAAATCTTAATGCATAGGGATTTACAGGAAAGAGATGTAGGATTCCTTAGTTAGGGCTATGTCATATGTATAGACTTCTTCAGGAGTCCCTTTGAGTCTCCTTCCAGAAATAGTGCAACGCAAAGAAGCAACGAAAACAGACAGAATTTGGCCCCAATTTACCCATCCTGAAAGAAAACCAAGAAGCTACACTGTGTACTGAATTCCAAGAAAATAATCTTTGTTTACTGGATTAAAGCCTGGAGATCCTTACTTGATACAGAGAATGGAAACAGTTTTGTGGCGAGCCAGCCAAGAAAAACATCCATTGCTCAGCACGACATCCAGCTAAACTAATCTTTGTTTTCCACAGGAGATGCTTTTTCAGTAATTTCTAAGAGCTAAAGGACTTCATTAAAAAAGATGCAAGCATTGATCCAGATGTTAAGCCTCTCCGTACAATGAGAAGCCCTCTTGGAAAGCAGTAAAGAACAATTGGTTCAGTGTTGTCTGGTCCTGAGAAGAGAGAAGAATATTGCCTATTTATTTAATGTTACTATACAGAAGAATTTATTTCATTGTTTAGATACCATTTGAAATGCATTTAATTATAATGGTTTTGTGTAATTAAAGTGTGGGTAAATTCGCCTTATTGTAGCACTGAAATTCGTTATTGTTGCTAAGTCTGATCCAAAGGAAAGCATAACACAAGAAGTGAAACAGGACTCATTTTTAAACAACTAATACTAAGCAGAAGTAATGTTTCTCAGTTGCTCCTTACAGGCTTTTCTTTAGCTCTCATTTTTAATATTATTTTTCTATAAACTTTAACCTTGGAAAGTTATAATCTTTTAAAAATAATTCTTAGAACTGTAGAGAAGACCTAAATTGAAAAGTAATCCTGTTTGTGATGCCAGAGAAATTTGTTGCATGTTAACTTTGTTTCCCAAATTTCTGTATAGGCCTGGCAAAACCCGTTGTCCTTTGCCAGTTTACTTAGACTTAATAAACTATGATTAAGGAAAAAATAAATTCCAAATAAACCTAGCTTTGAAACCTGAACACTGGGTATCTTAAATGGCAACAGTTTGGGGGCAAGTTCTCAGTATCTCGGCAAGTTATTCTCTTTCTGCTCTATTAGTGGAGATTACCATGAATTTCCAGGAGAGTTATGCTTTGATCTCCACTCTCCTTTAGGTTTGGGACATCAATCCTCAATCCTTCCTGGAAAGCCACACCACCTCACTACGGTGCTTGCGAAGGAGCTGACAAAGCAGGTGCCTGATGCCAGGTCTGTTAAAGTCAGTAGAATTATATCAACATGATTTTTCTTCTTATTCTTTAAATGAAAAGAAAAATCTGCACTATCATGTCACACAACACGCTTTGATGAACGTCTCAATTCCCACAGTGCTGCCCTGATTCTTCCTATACTACCTTCTAGCTAACCTGCATCAATGGTTATGTCTATAAAACACACTGCCTTGCTCTCCCAATTCCTAAAATACTTCAGTTATGTCCAGTTTTTAGACACTTCAGCCCAATGTTTAGCCTCCAGAGGAGGTCCACTGCAAAGCTGGAGATTGGCATTCAAGAATCAGCAACCTACTGTTCTTTAGAGATGTTTTAAAATTTAATTATGTGACATGTCCTGATGAGAAATATTTAGATCCCAGTCTATTCATGTGAAAGTCAAAAGCCCTCATCACTGTGTTCCCCACAGACAGCAAATTAAATTTGTAAGTAGCACTAAGTCCTTCTCTTCCTCCTCTGCAGATTTGGCACAGCAGTGTACAAAGGGAGAGGAGGAAAGCAGGGTCCCTGTGACTGCCGGGTGTGACTGAGATTCAGATGATGTGAGACTTCACTAAACATTTCTTTGTAGGTCTCTGCCATTGCAAATGGTCATAATTAATGGTCTTTTTTCTGCTGAATTTACAGCAATTTAGTAGGGAAATGAAGTGAGGAGGAGGAAAGGGTACTGCTGAAGCTGTGTCCTGAGAGTGGTTTTGTTGTACTGAGCATGTAAGACTTTGACTGGCTTTTGTGGTGCTGGACCTCAGAGATCAGGCTTCACCAAAGGCATGTTTTCATGGGAAAAGCCAACAGCCTGCCTTGACTTCTTCAAGTAGGGGAAGTTTTGCCTCCACATCAGATACCAGGTATCTGTTTTCCTTTGGGGTATGGAAAATAAAGCAGATTTTGTCCTATTATCTGGATAGCAAACTTCCACTGCTAGCATACTAGCATGCTTAATTCTGAAATATGCTGTTCATTTTAGTTCCTCTCAGCCTCAAGAGTTAATGGATTGTTTCTACCAAGGAAATTTTTTTTTTTTAAATCCTAATTTACTGTGATCTTCGATTGTTACAAAGAGCTGAACTGAAGGTTGAGAGAAAGTATTTTGACATGAAGAAGAACAGATCATGAATTGTAATTGTGTTTTAGCTATGCAACGTACAAAAACTTAATTTCGTTGATTAGGATAACCTGTGCTTTCAGTGAGCTTGAAAGTACTTAATTGTAAAAACCTGCAGATAGGGATGTCATCTCGATGGAAGAGCACCAAGGCCCTCTAGGAAGGCTGAAGATATTCAAGCACTCCTAGAGGTAACATTTGAATGCTTGGATTATTCAGGTCACAAAACCTGAACCACCCCTTGTTATATCTTGTACTCATCTTTTCACCACAAAGGAAAAACTATTATATCTGCAAAAATAATTCTAAACATACACTTATAAAAATATTTTACAAACTTTACAAAAAAACTTTACAAACTTCATACATTTTTCCATTAAAGAAAATAAACCGTCTATAAATAATAATTTTACTTAAATAATCCCCTGTCCATCTTCTCTAGCCCATAGTTATTAAGCAGGAGATAAAAATCTGCAGTGGTATTTTGTCCCTTAGAACTTAAACTAAAGATACTTGGCACTGGAGCGATCTCCTCACTGTTATATCATTTGTAAACTCCAAAATTAACATTTATTGATGTTGAAACCTAATCTGCACTTAATTTTAAAGGGCTCTTAGAAAGACTTTATTCAGAAGACTAGAGAGCCTAACTGTGGGTCGCACAAGCAAACTATTTGACTGCATGCAATCATTTAATGGTATTTTCACCTAGCTTTTATTGCCTCAGTTTGCCTTTATTACTGTTTTTATTACCAAATTATTAGTGAATCAACACTAGTTCCATACAAAGGAAAAATAAACCAATCAACCAGCGCATCCATCTTAAAATGGGTTGATAAAACCAGGGCATTTTCACACTAAGGAAGAAAATCAATTTTTTAACTTGCTCATTTCTGAATAAGACAGTGATGCTTTGGGAAATTTCTCATCATGTTTATAAGGTTCCAATTGTCTATATACTTACGTCACTAAGATTATTGTTATTGAATAATTATGGGCTGGCACTGAAACTACCAATAGAAAATACTAAAACCTTCAATCCAATAGAGTGTTAAATTCTTGCCTATTTTGAGCACATAACTTCAGGAAGTTAATCAAATGTTTCAAGCTAGGTAGATACATTTTCAGAATGGGAACCATATTTACTGTCACTTCAAAGATATTTTCAGTAGCAACAGCTTAATCAAGATCATCTCAAGCAAATAAGTTGATAAAGTTCAGGAAAACCAAACACAGAACGATTGCATTAGACAGTAAAGAGAATAAGGAACATTTTATCAAAACACAAGATTTTTCTTGGAATGTTTTCTAGTTCATTAGTGCACAGTTTTGAGCCAAAGACCAATACTAAATAAGCAGTACCCTAAAGGCAAAAAATTACACTCATTAACCCTAGGTCAGGTTCTCTATGAATTTCAGAGAGAATAACTCACCAGGAGAATAATGTTCAAACATCCACAACTTTCATATTTTCATTTCTCTTTCTGTTTCTCAGACCCTTCTTTTTGTGGTCAAAAGAGCGCTTGCAAACCAGCAGCACATAAACTTTAGCAGAGATCAGGAAGAGAAACATCAGGCAGTATGAGGCCTTAATTTCTTGGACACTGAACAGTGATATCTCCAGCAGCCACTCACCACAAGTGGGATCCTTCTTTTAAATAGATGGATCCTTAAATAATGGGAACCTGCTCTTAAATAGATTTGTCCACCATCCACATTAAAGGTGCCTGATACCTTGCTGGAAAGTTGCCTTTCAGAAATTTGGGAGTTCTTTCAATGTGCAGATCTGGACATCTCTTCTCATGGCACGTGCTTTTATTTGAAGGTGGGGTCAAAAAACATAAGAGATGGCATGGCCAGGTCCAATATCTAAGTACCATCTATGATTAGACTTTCATCTTCACTACTTCTTTATTAAGAAAACAGCAGAGTAATATGCTTAAAAGTAATGAAAGAGAAGATTAAGGGACTGAACAAATACAAAGAAAACAAAATTGTTTTTGTAATTTGTAAAGTGTGCCAGTCTAGTACACTAACAGGCAGTTTAGAAATGCTTATTAATACAGGCACAGAGACAGAAGGAACAAAAGGATAGATCTAGAAAGGCTGTGGATATAATTATGGGTGTCCTCAGAGTCTGACATATTAGCAAATTTTGAAGCTCGTTCCTAATGAAAATCCTTTTAATGAAACATATTCATGAAATCTGCATTGATATTATTGCAAGCATCTAGGCAGAAATTTACTTAGGAGAATTACTTCCATGCCAGTCAGTTTTTCCAATTTAATTTGGAGCGGCCTGAATTTACTGAAAAGTACAAAATTGATTGATTTGTGAAGATCACATCTTGTAGTAAATGGCATTGTTCTGTCTGGGGAAGGAATTTGCCATCATTTCGCTCATGTGCTTGGTGGAATTGGATCAATGCAGCTTCAGGCGAGAGCCTTGACTCTGGACTTTTTCCTGCAGAGCTCTCTGGAGAAGGGCCGTGCCCCCGATGCCAGGGGCTGATGGGCAACGCTGGTCAAACAAAGCTTGGTCTGCAAGCAGAGGCATTCTATTTCTTCACAGACACAAACAATATGAGCAGATTTGAGCTTTCCATAATTAATCTGGCCTTTCAGATTTCTAGCCTTTTTAGATTACCTAGAAACACTTCAGAAGGTAAAAGTAAAGCAAACACAAAAGAGGCTAAATAAAACTGCGTTAATTTTGGGGTTGGGGAAAAGATCCTGTTCTTTGTGGTTAGATCATTGTCACTATTAAACTTGAACCCTAAGCCACTTCTGATTGATACAAAATAAATGATAACTGTTGATAACTGTCAAAATCTAAAGGAAACCCATTAACTCTTCTCCCATCTCACTTCTAACCAGAAGAAATAGTACCAGGAAGCCCTTCATAGATCAGCAATGCCACAGTAGATTCAGGGAGCCACATCACTCAAAAACTAAGTCATGCAAATACTATGAAATGAAGTTGACAGCTTTCAAAAATGGCTGAGTGATGAACAACCCTCAAGCTATCAAATACCTCATTGATGACAACACACAGATATAGGCTATTTATGGCCAACTCAAGTCTCCAGCAATACAATGGTAAGCTATCATCACATCCCTGTATTACATTAACTGCATTGTCAGAGATGCATTCCTGAAAAGTGCAAGAAAGAGAGAGAAATAATGCTTCTTTTTTCTAACTGTGTGCTCTTTTCACCTGTAGATCTGCTACAGAATTCAAATAGGTCCTGTTAACTGAAGGAGTAAAAGTCTCTCTAACAATCCATATCTATATTGAAAATATATTTTTTTTGCAGATAACATGGATGCTGAAAGCAGTTTAAAAGCATTTACTAGAACATATTCATTCACAAACAATATTTTCTAGTTTTCAGAAACATTCTTGATTATGGCTCTGCCCTCTGCATTAGAAGGCAGATAAGTTATAAATTGTTTGGATAGGGTTCTAAATATTGTCTCTCTTATTCAGAACAATTTGCTCCTAATTCAGGCTGCACACATACACACATGTTCATTTTTAGCTTGCAAGCAATCATCCTGAGACACTCCTCTGCCCTAGCTAGTCGGCTATGCTTGATGCTTGATTCCCTTGGCAGTACCCTTCCATCACTTCTGTTGTTTCAGTTCTTACAAGAGGCTTTCCATTGACCACAAAGAAGAAAAAATTCACCCGACACATACTTTCAAAGAGAAAAGCACATTTGTTACCATAAGAAATACAAATACCTCCTCTACTTCAGACTTATAAACTGAATTTCTATTAAAACATTTTCTTCACCTGACACTGGGAACTGCAGCCAGAAGGGATATTGATTGCCCTATACAAATGCTTCAGTGTTGGTTTTAACAACACTGTCAGCCTGCTTCACCTATCATGCTAATATATTTAGCAATACCCAATCTGCAGTCTGTCATTTACACAACCACTGCACATTCTCTATTTTAAATTCTCATTCTATCACATTTATACTGTTACCTACATAGTCCCCCTTAGAGGACACGAATTGCTGTATCCATTTGAATTTCTGAAGCAGGAAGAAGGCAAGGAAGCCTAAGGCAAGGATTTTAATGGAGCCACACACACAACGTTAGTTCCTTTGCCTTTTGTTGGAAACCCAGCTCCATCCCTCCATCTACAGTGAGCCTTTGGATGTAGGTTTTGCTGAGCATCAGAGCTCTGTAACAGAGTGGCACTCCACCATTCCTGCTTTAAAACAGAATGAGTTAATCAACTGCACCTAAAATGGTTCTTTTCAGCACCTGCTCCCTTGGCAGGGTCATGGAGCCAGCCCGCCTCTCCTGCCACCCACCACTTCCCACAGCCCCATGACTTTTTCTTCTTGTGCCATGTGACAGAAATAGTGACATTTCCAGAGAATTATTTGCTCTGCACAGTTGTTTCATGTCGCGTTTGTGTGATCAACTTTTAAAGCAGGAAATTATTTATAAAACAATCATCGTGAGGTCTGAGGATTCAGTAATTACTCAGTGCAATTAGTCCCCAAAGTAACATGAGACTGTTCCCGGGTGATCCAAGCTACAGAAACATGACAAGCATCTGAAAGGAAATAATTCTATCTAAAAGAGTTTGAATAGGGCAAATGATCACTTTGGGGAGGGGGAAAAACCAAAGGAGTGGAGCTAAAAGGCAGAGCAAGAGAATTTGAAATTACTTTCCTATCTTTGAGTCCTCTGTCTCCTCTAGAAGTGGACACCTGCCATAAGGTGATGCTTTTGCTACAGCAACAGTTGAATAATAGCACAGAATTTGATATGAAGTTAGACATTATTGAAGCAGAGTAGAATGGTTTCATGCCCCTGAATACTGCTGCCATCTCCTCTTCAGTGGGCAGCCACCAGCTCACAGATTATTTTAAAAGTTTTTCCATGTGAAAGTTTCATTGCAAACATCTCAGCAAAGAAAGGATTCATCATGCCAGAGACTGTCCAAAATTTTATTTGTTTTTCTTAATTAAAATGTGCTCTCCTACTTGCTCTCAGTATTTATGACAAAAAGAACATCAGACACAGCACTTTTTCCTTAACAGATGAAGGTGACAAGTGGTAAATCTTCCTTACCCCATCACTGAAGAAATATGGCAAAAGGAATTTACGAGTGTCATGAGGGCCACTAGCTCCATGCCTTCTAGGACAGCACACTCTGTTCATGGTAATGCCTGCCAGGGAAATGCAGGGCATCCGCCCTCACGAGAGCAGACCCAGAAGAGCACTTTTAATCCCTCATTCCTTCTCAAACCCGCCACTGTGGGAGCCCTGCGGGAGGTTTTAGGTCTCCTGTTTGCTCTGATTTGAATCAGCAACAGAGATGAAGCATCTCCCCCGTGGTACCTTGCCCCTCCCAGACTGCCTCTGCCCCATCGGATACCCAAGTTTGCTCATCAGTGAGCAAAAATGCTCTGTCAACAGGCAAAGGAGAAGTAGTGCTTTCTACTGCTGGGATGGTGAAATAGCACTGGAGAAGATGAATCAGTGAAACGTGGGTGGCTGTTTGGGAAAATGTGTTTCATCTTAAGTGTAGATACCTGCACTTAGATGAGTCACACCCCGTTGTTTTCAAATCAATAATTTGAACTAGTTACTTGCAAGCAAGATAGACAACATCGGCTCTCAAGGTCTAGACAAAACTCTGAACCAAGTGTGGGACCTGCTATTAATTTTATGACTTTTTTGATCATTACCTCAGGGACCTCATCTCTCAACAGCAGCCAAAGAAGATCAGGTGTGAGGGCTGTGAGAAGCACGTTCCCACAGCAAAAGCCTGAGGGAGGCGAAAGAGGTTCAAGGTTTTTTTAAACAATATTGGCCACCAGAATGGGACAGATGTGTTTCCCAGGGGAATATCTGATTTTTAATACCCCCAAAACATCTAATCTAACTTGAGAAGAAATAATAACAGAATTAATTAGGACTGTATTAGAACTTAAATCTTGACAACTTGGTCTGTTGCTTCAACTTTAAAGATTTCTATGTTTGGATTTACTTACAGAAGCCTACAGTTGATAGGTCTGTACTTTGCCACAGTCCAAAAGCTATGTAGAAACTCAGAAACATGTCCTTGTGGGAATATTATTTCATCTGAAGTGCAACTAATAGGAAGGTCATATTCTACCTTTTTTCCTCCCCCCTCTCCCTTAAACACCTTATTTGCTACAGCCACAGAGATTTAGAAAGGAAAATCAGGGCATCATATAATGATTCATAGCCAAGCATAGCAGAAGCATTAATCATTCACATCTTTAACTCTAAAAGCATATAAACTTCCAAGGATGATCAGTCAGTGAGACACATTTATATTTTAGCTGGAAATCAAATTTAAAAATGGAACATCCTGAACTCCTGACCAGAGAACAAAGTATATTAAATGCCACCGAGCCGTTTTCAAGGAGTCCAACACATGGCTACTACTCATTTGAAAAGGTATCCTTTCATATAAGCAATCCTATTATTTGCAATTCAAGTCATGATTCAAGAAAATATCAGGAAAGATGAGCCAGAGGAGCAGAAAAGAGCCAAGCAGGCCAGGTCTGCCTGTCTCTCTTAACAAGAGCACTAAAGGAGGGATGCTGATGCTTGATAGCAGAATTGAGAACTGGAAGACCTAGTGTGATTTATCCTTCTGTCTGAATAGTCCTCAGTGATCTTTCTAATGATTCTCATACATTTCTAGTAGGCCTTCTGGAGCTGGAAATGATGAAAGTGAAGGCACTGACTGTAAGATCTGTACAATGATACATGGCAAAAAGAAAAGGCATTGAAAACATCCCTAGGAAAAAAAACAATAATCCAGCAGACAAGTGACCAGCAGTGACAAAAATCTATACAAGTAATGAGCATAGGAGGCACACTATATGATATTTTTACATGTATAGTAGCATTTTATAAAAGAGTCCACAGTCCAGAAACTAAAGAAAATTCTCTTCATTGCTTAGAGTCAGGGTTTCATTGTGATGGTGGTACAGGGATAAAGGCAGGTGCCCACACTACCATCACTTTCACTGCAAATTCAACGTGTCCTTTTTGCCACTCTGTATCTCCCTTTGTATTCTTTACAAGAAAATGAAATGCCTTCATATTCTCCTTTACAAAAAGCAATATGTTTTTCAATCTCACAAAATAAAAACATTTTCCCATAACACAAGCTGAATTTCTGTGTAAATTAGAAACTATCAAAGTTGTTAAACTCTTACAAATTCCCCAATTATACAAAATTCATAAATAATAAATATTAGGGGAGAAGGAAACAGAAAAGGGGATGGCAAGACCCTCTTCACAAAAAAATATAAAAATTGGTTTTGTTAAAAAGTTTAGATTCCTTTAATATGGGTAGTTTTCAGATAAACCAAATAATAATTATGTGCCATTTGCATTATTTAACTTCAGACAATCTGAAAAAGTCATATTAAAAAAGCAAACTATATCTTTTCCTTTCATCACTTTTAGGTTTATTATACCAGTAAGTTAACATACCATGAGTAATATCTGAACTCTGAGGCGATTCTATGTATTTAGTTGCCACAACAGTAGCAATAACTTCTGGGAATGAAGCAGTAGGAAAAGAATTTTAGCAATAAGAAAAGATTCTATTATACTGTTGATGAGACTATTTCAGAATATATGCTAGAAACTGAACCAGGACTGGTGAAATTAAGAGCACGTTTGAAAAGTAGTAGAAGAGAAGCTGGCAACAAGCTCAGCTTTGTGGATTGGAAGCCTTGGGAGCATGTTTCATTTTGGACACTGTTGATACTCCCAAAGCAAACACCTCCTGGAAGACTTGATGCTCTGGAAACTGGGGGCAGAACTCCCCACTAGCTAGAAATCTTGCTTTTTTGACTGTTCTTCTGCATAGTGAAAAATGTACAAGGCAGCATCCCAGTTAAACAGCATCTTGCATTCTGCCGGAGCGGGAACCACTGCTCGGCATTCAGAGAATGGGCACCTCCCACCCGCAGATGCATTACCCACATCAGCGTTATCTATGGAAAGTCAGCTTGCTTCTGTTACGGAGGAGAAACACTTACAGGATAATAAAAGTCACTAATACAAGATAAGATCCGTTAGCGGGAAATCATTTGTTAAGGCTGAGAAGCGCCTTGGCAGTCCTGTCCTGCCAAGCTGGTTGCTGGGGAGAGGTACTGCTTTACATAGCAGATAACTTGCAGGACACGGGGCAGAAAGATCTATCTGTCAGGACGGGTGTTATCACCCACTGTTTTCCAAGTACAAGTTTTAGCTGTACTCTCACTGATGCCTCTTGTCACCACGGTTCACAAACAGACCACAGCAGACACCGCATACAAGAAATTAAGAGTGTTTGGCTACTGCCAGTCCTGACCTGGCTACCATCGCAGCCTTCTGGTCAGACAAGCTCCAGAAGGGCTATGCCTGCAGACCAACCCAGGTGCAAGTACCCCACGGGCATATGCCCCATTGCCGTGGGGCAGCATTCCAACCCACACACCCCAGCAGTGCTCTGGCAAAGGACAAGGTTGCAAGAATTTGTGATTTTTCCTTTCAAGTTGTGCTTCATCTCTCTGTGCATAGTAACCTGTGATCTACGCTTCTTCCTCATCTATGAGAAATCAGAATATGGTAAGATGGTAAATATACCATCTTTTAGGATGTCACTCCATACTCATTAATAACACGTCAGAATTATTTAAAGGAAAATGAGAAATTTTTCATTACCTTTATCATAAAGCTTGCCAGAAATAAAACCAGGATGGCCCCTGTGGGGGGGC
Organism: Tringa tobata; assembly: GCA_033628505.1. Lineage (NCBI taxonomy): Eukaryota > Metazoa > Chordata > Aves > Charadriiformes > Scolopacidae > Tringa > Tringa tobata. The sequence goes on from JAHREE010000128.1 coordinate 6,495,482, forward strand.
TAGAGAACAGCTAAACAAAACAAACAAAAAAAGCAGGCTCTGATAGCACATTATTGCCAACAAAATCACTTTTGTTACAAGTAGGTTTAGTGGCACAAGGTAAAACCGTGGGCCAGGCTAAGAATATACGGAAAAGAAGTCATACAACCTTCATAGCTCAAAACAAAGACCTGTATGTTAATATGTTAATATTAGTGTGCAGTACAGGGCATTTTAAACATCTCTGATGATTTTAGGAAATCAGGTTTCCAAGATTCAGCTTGTGAACACTTAAACCCAAGGACCTGTGTAAGTGCTGTTGGTAGTTATTAATTCCAATTAAAATTACCCCTGCTCAGACATTGGGGTAGCAAAACAAAACAGCAAGAATGCCAGAGAGAATCCCATTTATTAAATAACTAAAGCAAAACATAAAGTAGGAGACATAAAAATTACCATTAGTGTTTCACATGCCTGAAAGGTGCATGGTCGAATGTAATTTTCTGCATTTATATGGAAATCAAGACAGCCTACTGCCTGAATGTATTATTGCATTCTGCTTTAATATACTGACCCTTGGCTTTCTGCTGCTATGAGCTTCGCCCCAGACGAAGCTGCCGTAATGGAAATCTGCTCTCGAGGCAGCAAACTCTTTTTAAATATCTCCACTCAGGGCATGACTGGTAACCAATTTGAAAAAAGCTCCAGAAACTTGCAAAACAATGGTTTTCCAACAGAGAGGAGAAAGCGGCTTGCGTACCTGTGCGGGAGGGGAAGGATGGGAAATGATTTTGGGAATAGGCAGGGTGGTGGGGGGGGGCAGCAGCACAGCAGCATTCACCTTGCTCATCAAGCGGGTCTGCGGGCGAGCAGCAGCTGGGGCTCAGCTGACCAGCGGCCGCCTCTGCACGACCAGCTCTCTGCTGTGATTTAAAGCAAGAGTCCTTTTTTGTGCTTGCCAAGAGAAATCTCTCTCCGCTTGCTCAAAGCTCAGATGAGCTACTTCAAAAGCAAATAAGCATTTGTTGTTTCCTCTCTAGCAGAAACATACCCCAGAGCCTCGGGTTTATTACAGACTCCTGTATTTGTGCTCCAGCTCCTAATAACGCCCATGGTGAATGGGCTCTAAACAAGGAAAGAGCAAAACAAAAGCAAAATGGATAAAACCCCCTGAGCAGTATGCTCATTAACAGCGTAATCAAGCACTCCCTGCTGACAACAGGTATCTTTTGAGTGATTTTGCTGGATTCTTGCTTGGATTTCAGTCTTTGACACCCCAGCAAGTACACTTGGGAGGACGGAGTGAAAGACAGGAGGTACACGTTGGCAAGCGTGACAGAGCTGAGGAGGACAGGGACCCTGTGCCTGGTGCCTCCCCAGCTCAGCTGGCACAGACGGTAGCAGCATAAGCCAAGAAAAGGACACAAGAAGAAGCTGTCAACCCCAAATTTCCTGAACATGATCAAGCTCCAATGGCTCTCTTCTCCTTTAGCCTCACCTGAGAGCATCACAGGTAAATAATGCAAAGCCTCAGAGACAAGGCCTAGTTGGTTGAAAGTTCTCAATATCCTAGTCTCTCTCTCTCTTTCCTTAATTCTCCATTCTTCTTTAAGATTCTTAATGTGGTACCAAACACTTCTATGACTTAATAACACACACCTTTGTCTTTCCTAATCCAACCATAAAACAAAACTCAGTTCCATCTGACGGGGTTGTCCTCTTTGTGAGCGGTTGCGTCTCACACAGGGAACAATTCCTGTGCTCAAATACACCTGGGGGGGAACTCCAGCACAGGAAAATCATTTGAGCACATGAAGATGTCCTTAACTTTTTACATGCAGAAGTCCTATCTGTTCTTAAATGTAGAGTTAAGCAGTTTTTGAATATCATAACCAGATATAGATTTTACTGCACAGTTACAAATAAAGGATCTTTAACATAATCTTTGTATTTTTACAAAGCAGGTGTGTTCTCAGCCTTAGTCAAGGCATTGAGTATCTCCCCATATCTACTTTGACTGTTCCCCTGTTTGCATGCCTTTAGAAGATCCCTACATGAATAAGTAAGTCAGAGGCAAGTCCCAGCTTCACACTGCTAATGCACTGAACGCTGCTTTTATTTCTGACTGTTCAAGTTGCATATGCAGGAAGCAGCTGGACAAAAATAACTCTTGAGATGTACGAGACATTTGGGAAGGAACTGACACGTTGATAAGTAAATCCTGCAGTGTGTGCCAACTACTTTTTCTTTTTTTAATAAATCGACAGTATTAGTGAACTAAGTAGCAGTTTTTTCCGTTGTAAACTTTCTCCTTGCAGCTACACAGCACTGTGAATAAACACCCCATCACGAAGCCACACTTTATGGCTTGTCGATACACAGCACAAGAGTTAATGGCAGCTTTCAGAAATGCCACTGCATCCCAGAAGGGCCAGAGCAAATGCATCACCTCAGGCTGTACACTTGTTAGCTCTACCCACTCCAAACTGGGGAAGCAGGAGGGCACAAGATCTCCCTGAAAAAAACCTGTTTGTCCCTAGCACAGTGCCATCCTGCTCGCATCGCAGGATGAGGAACCTGAAGGAGCAAGGCTGCAGTTTACCAAGCCAGAGCTACAAAACTGTAAAGACCCTTTCCAGAGCCTGCCACTCATTATTCACACCACTGTTTCGCTTTGTACTGTAGGAATTTCACACATGGAAGCAAGTTGTTTTTATTGCTATGCATGGTGTCAGAATGCTGAGTGGGTGCATGGGTTCACCTACCTCCACAGCTATGGTTCAAGCCAATGAGATTTAGTTCATTTTTTTTTTTTCTGTGCCCTTCCTATCCTGTTACCTCACCCTTAAAAGAGCCGAGTACTACAGGGAAATATGCCTATCGGATTTTTATTTCTTATCTGTTTAGTCTGAACAACATAATAGAATTAAAACAGTAAATTATTACAGAAGCAGAGCGCTTATTATGAAGCTGTTATGGGACACAGGAATTAAACAGCCTTTGTATCGTCTTTACAAGCTACCTGCAGGAGCAACAGCAGGGAATTAGCAATGACTGATACTTGGCCTTTGCTCAGCTTTCCAGGGCAGGTTTCACCAAGTGCCTCCTTATCTGGGCTACACTGGAGCTGTATCAAATTTAAATTAATTGATGTAAAAGCCCAGTTTCCTGTGAGGTTGTTATCTTGGCTTGAAAGCAAACCAACACAAACTACATTTTAATATAGCCAACTATACAATCACTGACAATTTGCACTGCTGTAATTAGAGGCTTCTAATGTTTCTCACCCTCTTAAAACAGCAGTTCCTTTCATGAGGCATGCAGGCTTTGCATATAGCTTATACAGCCTCCAGAACACCATTCTTTCAAAGCCTAAAACACAAGCAGGAGAGATCTGTTTATGAGCTTGTGGTTGCACTACCTAAGAAATGAAGAGACCTGAACTCAGCTCTAACTATAAATAGTCCTTCTCATCACACTTCCTGTGTTAACAGCCTGTGTGGAGATAGAAAACTCCACAGTATGAATATGTTTTTCTAATGAAATAATTTCTCAAAATACTGGATTGTGAAAAACGTGTGCCATTTGATAGAGCCGTTTGAACGGCCACAGCATCCTCTGCAGACTTTCAAAAATCAGTCTGTACTCGGGAGGAAAAAAAAAAAAAAAGTCTTAGGAAAGAGAACTCCTCATCTGTGATCAAGATTGTGAATGTGTGTGCTGTGGGCAGAACAAACTGATAAATGCACACTTGTATAAGGGGAAAAACACATTAGTCAATATTGCTGCGTGAGAGGGAGTTAGAGTCCTCATAAATTTATAGCTAGACATTAAATACACAGAGAAGAGGTTTCTTTCTTACCTGAAGTTATCTTTGACTGATTTACATCTTGAAGTATGAGCAATAGATCCTGCCTCCTGCTCTGTCATGTATCCTCTTCACCTACATCACTGTACTGACACTACAAAATACCTGGTGGAGGTTTTGCCCAGTGGAGGAATGAGTCATCCCACCGCAGCTTTGAACCTCAGCAAATCATGCTTGAATTCTAGAGGAGAACAGGATTTGATGCCTGTGCAAGGTGATGCATGCAGGCACTTAGAGACCAAATTAGACATTTTTTTTTTCCAAAGAAAAAGAATATAATTCATAAACTATTGAATAGAGCAGCAGGTTTTTAGCTGTTCTGTTCAAGTCTTAAATTAATTCAGTATGAAGTTACCTGTGGAAAAATCTTCTGCTCTCTGCTTTGGTTATGGAGAATCACCCTGTGCTGGGGAGGTCCATGCCCCTCTTCTGCACGTTCATAGCTCTGGCTAGATTCCAGTGGTGTCTACACAAGTACCTGGGGGGCTGATAGCACCCCAGCAGCACGACAGGACTGGGTTAGGATACAATAGCAGTGTCACTTGCTATTTCCACTAGGAAAATTTACATAAAAACATAACGGAAAAAGCTCAAAGCTCCTGATTCCAGCACTTAAAGCAAACGTGACATGGTTTCTCTGAAGCAATCTGAACAGCCCTTTCCCTGGGACAGCAGTGACAGAGACACTCTGGCTGTGACTCCAAGACAGAAGACACCGAGTACCCCTGTTAATCAACACCTGATTTCCTTCCATCCGCCTTCTCTGCTAACACTCTGCCAACATACCTGGGCACTTGGCTCGTTGTTAGGAATGGCAATCACCTGCAGGGACAGCTGAAAGCAATTCAGGGTTTCTCATAATTTGAATTCAGCAGATCATTCCTCTTACATTCAAACAATGACATTTAATTCTCACTAGATTATGCTGTGCATGTTTGAATTGTGGGCTACTGAGCAGTCCAAAAATGGGAAATAAATCCATTTCATCTCTTTTTTTCTCCCTGTGCTGTAAAATAATGCTCAGTTCATCAGCCAAGAGTCATTGTTGTGATAGGGTAGACAGAGATAAGAACAGATCCATGTATAGAGTAGGTACCAATATTTGATCTACTTATTAAACCAAAGTCCTTAAAGGTTCATGAACAGAAATGATACCTTCAACATATAATATACATGTCATGCAAAAAAGTAAAAGCAGCAATTAATATGCATTTCTTGATATCATCCTAGTCTTATCCTGAATATGAATTAATCTTCAGACACTTGGAAAAAATGCGTTTGCTTCTCTAACTGCATTCAAAATATTTTTGACATGCTTTCAAACCTGATTGTCTGTTGATGGGAATCTAATGCTTCTTTCAGTTCAACAATATAAAGACAAACAATTTCCTTGTATTGAGGCAACACTGTCTTAAGCGAAAACAGTTAAAAATATGAAAAGCAAGAGTAACAAAGAGAATTACCCAGTCAATAAAGATTATTTTTTATGTTTAGGAGGTTTTCACTGTGACAGACTGTTTCATTTCTGTGCTTTGTTTCACTTTCCTGCCTTTCTTTTCAACCCAAGACAGAGAGAAAAAACAAAATAAATAATAAGTACAGTGCAGCTGCCAGAGACTTTTTAAAAAAGAAAACTGCTGGAGTATTCTTGCCTTTAAACAGACAGCATGTACCACAGCTGGAAGATTCATAAAGAAAAGAAACATAAAATGACATGTAAAGAAACTTGACAAACATCTTCCATCTACAAGTGCTCTGAAGCCCGATTTCTGCAAACATAGCTTTGATACCCTCACAGTTGTAGTCTTCCCTGATAATTGTATTTGACAGAAATTCTTTTAGAAGTCAAAATGAACCTATTACTAAGCACATTTGCTACAGGGGGAACAAAAATGAAGCCTTTACTAAGCTATTCATTTTTCTTGCATATTTTTACCTAAGTGCCTGTCTCTCTAAATCTGTGCAAACATTTGGAGCCCAGTTTTGTTGTGTGGTTCCATTCCCCCAGCTCACTGTGCAAGGGAGGATTCTGCATTTCCCACTGCCAGAGTCACTCCAGATTAAAGTACCTGGAGGACAAACATAATCTCACTCTCCCCCGAGTCCTCTACTTTCAAATGCTAGCTGTATCATTACTCACTTGGAGCAGTGCTTTAATTCTTGTCTCAGGGGAATATTTACAGATAACTGTCAGTGCAAGTGGTACCCTGAGCTTATTTTTGTTTAGCTCCATCTTCTCCACCCTAAAAACCTTGAGTCTGTACATTCATTATCATCTGGAAAGAAGTTGTGGGTGCCCATCATTAAAGATATGCTCTAGAAAAGCTTCAAAGGAAAGGCAAACTTTCCTGGTTTTTCTTTTCCTTTGCTGTACGGGCTCCCTTGATGGAATTTAACAGAGGTTAATTTATTCTGCCTCTGGATGCTCTGCCTACCATTTCTTTGATTCTCTGCAACAAATTTGCAGTCATAAAATTTTTGAAATTGGCCGCTAGCCAGAATCTGACAAGGTTTCCCCAGGTGATTTTCCTCTCCATTTAGCTGACGTATACCAAACAACACAGTTTGCCTACATGGCATACACATCCACCAAAAAAAAAAAAAATAAATCAGAAACATATAAGCCCTGGGAGGCACCGGTACACTTACATATTCATTTTAAGCAAGCCATTAAAGTAAATGTAACAAACATCATTCTATATATTGGAGATGAGTTGCGCTGAGGGAGCTGGTCATGTAAGGCATGTATCTGGATCAATGGACTCCTGCTCTACAAAGCCTGTTCACAGATTTGGAAGCCACTAAGGCTAGCTGTCTTTGGCCAATAAGGACAACATGTTTATGATCCCGTGAGCCACAGAAATAAGCTCTCGCTCCACCAAAAACATACGCTGACAGAGGTGTGTTGTGCAGGGAGAACCTAAAATTCTCATATCACCTTTTTTGCCCCAACTCAGTTGGACATAGTTTATCTGTGAGGTTCAGAAGCTGCATTTTTGTCATCATAATGTTTATATGACAACACTGACCTTCAAGATGAGATATAAAATGGAGCTTTCCCCTTTTAAAATTAATGTTTTCCCCTTATTTCTACAGAATCCATAAAATGCAAATGTACACCATGAGAGTCAAGTCTACTGCTCTGCAAAATATGCACCCCATTGTGGGCTGGTTAGATCCAGAACTGTTCATCTGTCCTTTGCCTTGTTCTGATAACAGAACATTTTCTTCCACTTGAAGTGAAACATGCCATTATTTTGGGGCCAGCAAAATCAAACTTATTTTTCCATTTCTATAATTATTTGTTTCACTGCTCATTGCCCTTTAAGCTCAATGGTCCAGCCAGTTTCCCACTCACCTTATCATCCACAGCTGAGATGTGCTTTGCTGTATTTGCCCTGGCATAGCTGAACACCCTGAGTTAGAGTCTGTTACATCAAATACATCCAAGTATTTCCAAACGTAAAGGATTACAAACACCGTGTAAGAATTGGTACAGGAATACACCGTCATGTTATTCAACTGAATACAGGAAAGCTATGATCAAACACAACTTCTATCATTGCATTGGCAAGAAGAGGACCACAAGCCTGTGTCTTCACAGCTGAATAAACAAACAGCCCTCCAATCTCAAGTCTGCTGTTATGTGGAAATCTGCCAGTATTTAATACTATGATCGCTAATTTTTGACTTCTACATTTGATTTCCTATTAGTTCTCCCCCTCAGAGGTAATGCAATTAATTTTATTCCAGAACTATGAGGACAAAAGGCAGACTCACACTTAGCAAGGTGGTGCCCAACAGCCAAATGGTAGTGAAATAATCTCTGCTTGAATTTCATCTTGTTTTCACTGGTTGATTGATGACTGACAGCAAAAATATATGTATGTGGAGGATTCTGCCTTTTTTAAAAAAAAAAACAACAAAAAAAAACAAAAACAAAACAGACCACATCTCTTAGTCCATTCCCCATTCCTTTTGTTTTCTTCAGCTAACAGTCCAAGGGAAAAGCACAGACCAAAATACATATCGTGACAGTGTTATAATCAAAAAAGAAGAAAATAGATGCGTCTGATTTTTCAGCTTGAGTTCTGAACACAATCGACAATATCTAAGATTTTTAAAAAACAAACTACACACTTTTTCCAGGTCTTTCCTAAAAGTAGTGCTATGAAATCTCCAAGTTAAATTTTTCTTAGCAGCCACAGAAAGTACATACATAAATGGCAACTTGAGCATGAATAGTAAGTCTGAATTGCAAATCACTCTTAAACACAGAAAAATTTGAAAGTGAAATAGAATGCAGTAAGATTAAATTAAGACTAAATTAAAGCATTACAACTAATCTAATACCACTCTTTCCTACCACTTTTAGTAGGAAAACAAGAAGTAACCATCACCTGCCAAACTGCTGAAATAATCTATTTCAGAAATACATGGAGGCTATCTTTTTCTGTGCATGGTCCTTATGTTTTCCTTCCTGTCCCTTTTCCCCACCCCCCCCCCGATGTTACTTCCCCTGTTTTTTGAGATCCTGTCATGCAGCTTTCCCAGCAGGCATTAAGACAATCATCTGGCTGGAGAGCTTCCTAAAAGGAGCATTGAGGGCAGAAGGAACTTTAGCTGTGGAAACTGAAGCTGTAGATCTTCAGCAGCTTCAGTAACTCCATCAGTCTTTCCCTGAAGACCTCTCCTGCATCTGAGATGTAACTTGTACACACGTATCTGAGGTGCAATATATCACCTTGTGCTGTCTCCTCACAGTCCTATGAAAAGTCTAAAATTTGTGAAAAGAGAATGATGTTTAATATTTCTTCTTGGGAACAGTAACATTTTAATTGGGCTTTGGCTACTTGCAATGTTTTGGGGAAGTCAGTAAGCACACATACAACACAACTGCATCAAAATAGGATGCTAAAAGCACACCTGATGGAAAAAGCTATCTTTGGTACTACAGTATGCATATGTTTTGAAAAATCCAGTCTGTTTTTTGAGACTGTGCAGGAGGGCTCTGTTTTTTTGGGTAGTGACTGGTGGGTAATTGGTAAAACTCTGATTAAACATTAATTAGCACCAGAAAGCTCTCTATTAACTACTGAAACAAACTGGAAACTCTGATTTCAGTTAAGTAACAAAGTTTGTCCAAGCTTTTAGAAGCATTTATATCGACTAGACACAACAGCTTTTTCTTTGTTTTGATCATTAACTGGACAGGTGAGATTATTCTTTAGCAGGGTGACTCGGTGATTTCCTACTGACTGAAGCAGAGGCAGCAATAACTCATGTTCATTCTAGGTACAAACATGACATGAACAGTTGTTCCTTCCCAGCTTCCTATCTCCATAGGGAAGTATATATAGTATACACATAGTAATATCTCCAGTATGTAACATGGAACTGGTAAGCCGTGAGAATGCTTAGAGAACAACCAAGTCAAGTGTAAGTCTTTTTATTTTTGTTATTTCCAGTTTTCCCTAAAGCTAGTGTAAAGAACCTTCTTTCCACATTTACTATGCCTTTTTTAGTGTTACTACACATTCGATATCCCAAGATAAAAACTTTATTTCTTGGAACTTCATTTTGTCATCCTGCAATTGTGAAAAGTCTGTGGAAGATATTACTCAGGCTTGTGTTTAGACATTAATCTTTATTTAATGATTTAAAATGCCTAATAAATTGATCACCTTGACCTAGCTAAAGAGCAGTAGCCACATTAAACTTAGTAAAACTACTGCATTTTTGAACTGGAACTCCCACCGGGGCCATTAAAAACTTGAATTCTAAGTACATTAATTAATTTGGAATAACTTTTGTTGGGTATCCATGGAAATATGCTTTTAAAATACACATGAAATATCACTATGGTTTAGTGCATCTGTTCTTTGAAGTCCACAAAAAACATACTTTACATCACATCTTCAAAAAACCAATCTGTGTGTTGCTTACAATACTGCCTGAAGTTTGTGTGTGGTTGCACCAGAGAGTACATGAACCTCAAAGCCTGGTCTAAGTCAGGCAGCAGAAGCATCCACCCTGGGACGATGAGCTCCCCCAGGCACAGCCAAGAGGTGGGGGAGCACTGTTAGTGCTGACTTGTAATAGATTCCTCATGCCTGCCAGGACACTAGCTACAAGAGAACTGCTTTATTTCCCTTGCTCTCTAAATAAAATAAAACTATATGGTTTATTAGCACATACAGGTGTGACCTTTCACAAAGCAAGCAGCATTTCCCTACTGCCTGCCATAGATTTCTGTTTGTGCCACTGCATGTCATGATTTGATACTTGCTAGTGTTTGAGGACATTACCTTCTCTATTCCTGCCTTTACAAATACTTTCCTCGGGTTTTATGGAATTTGTATTAGAAGGCATTGCTTCAGCCAGTTTCTCTCTAAACTGTCAAACATTACCTTTAAGAGCTCGCATATGGTCTGTAAATACTGGAAAAGTTCAAGCACAGTGCCTCTGAGAAAGAAGTAAGGGTGGGAAGAAGGAGGAAGGCCAAAAAGTAAGTTTATTTTCTTAAAGGATACCAGAAGGAGGAAACTATTTGTGAGAACACAGAATAAGATCAAGATATTCCTGCACTTGAATTCATTTATTTAGTTCATTCGGGTTAAGTTTTGTAAGCGTCTGCTTACAAGACGCTAACAAGAAACATGGGCTTGTGAAACACCAACTGTACCAAACCAATCTGATTTCCTTCCCTGACAAGAGAGCAGACCTTGTAGGTAATAAAAAAAACCTAAACCACCAAACAAAAAAAAACCTTCCCAAACCAAACATTTGGTACTCTCAAAACACAGTGGAAACATGGGCTAAATGAAACTACCGCAACACGAAGGCTGAAGTAATGGCAAAACACTTTGCATTCAGTAATTATCAAGTCTTCATTGCCAAAACTGGGGGAGGCATTGGCTGAAGTCTTCCTTGGTGGAAGGGAGTCATGAGGGCATGATGGCTCCAGAACAATGCCTCTGTGGAGACAGGGGCACCTCAGGCTGAGGGATTTGTAGCAGTCTTCAAATAGTCACAGAGCTACAGGCAAAGTGGGAAATGGTAATCTCTGCATGTCAAAGATGAAGAAACCAAATTAAGTAATTGTCTTCACTTGCAGCAAAGGCAATACAGGATTCAAACATGAAACAAACAGAAGAGGTTGCCCAGAAAAATTACACAAGCTTTGAAGAAAAGTTAGATGAGCACCATCAAAAGATATGAAAAAGTTTCTGTTACTGTAGCTTCTTGATGTCCCTTCTCAGCCCTGTTTCCTGAAACTCCTGGAGAGACTTCTTGCCTTAATCTTAGAAAAAAGGTTGGCTTATTTAACAGGTATTTACGTATCTATTCACATCACTTAGTATGAATGAAGCTAAGTGACCAAAATCAGATAATTTCTTAGCCTTTTGCATCTTAGCAGTCCTTACTTAAACAACTCTAATATAATTTAGCATAACGCTGTTGCTGTGTCTCTGGGACTCCTAACCCCCCCAAAATTTATTTTTATTATAGTTAACAGTAGGTTTGCTTTCAAATGTTTCAGTAATCTTAATATCTTCTACAAAAACACTCCTATTACAAATGGCACCATCTCTTTTCACAACAACCTATAAAAGTAAATACTCTTATTCTTTAAGCAAGCCAACAAGACAGCATATGCATCTTTCTGAAATTCTGCCATGTTGGCGGGAGGTTAATATGTGCCTACTCCATTAGCAGGCTGAGACGCATCATTTGTGTTAGATACAGCAATTGTTTATGATTCTAGCTGCAGCTATTTGCACTGATGCTTAAACTCACTGGGCTGATGTCGTTTAGAACATGCTAGGGAATAGCATGTCCCTCTCCATCTGCTCATTTTGACCGCAAAATTAAATCAACTAAAACAGATAATAGCAATAAAGAAATCTAGAAGGAAGTATGTTGGGAGAATATGAACAAGGCAGAAGCACATAAATTAAATAGTATTTTTCATTAGAACAATTGAATTCTTTCTTCAGGTACAGACACAACAGCATAACGACACTCTCTCTTCGCTCAGAAAGCTGTATGTCATACTTTAGAAACATGGCTAACCTGCTCTGTACTTGTCCTGCTCAATGCTGCCCACAACCACTCATTTGATGAATGCACTGCAATAATACTGAAAGAGAATTAATAGCTGGGAACTACCTTGCCCTGTGGTAAACTCCCTCCTTGCTACTGCTTTAGCAGACACTGGATCTTATCCACATCTAGGGGTCTAGGACAGGCCCCATGTCCAGCTTCTGGCCAAACAAGGACCAGCGTGGCTGATGACACAGGTCTTGCCAGAGCTGGGATGCGCTGTCAACTCACATGCAAGATTATTTACTGCTGACAAGCCACCAGGAGTCATCAGATGTATTTCATTGCTGCTTTTGGCACTCCTGCAGTCTGCTGCCAATGCTATTTGCTATGTTTAGAAGGTTTGATTGTCCTCCTGCATGGGAACAGAAACCTGGACTCCTCATTTTAAGATACTGAGGAAGCCATGGCCACAACGTAGCCAGCCAAGCCTTGGAGTTTGCCAAGCCTGGCTGCTGCTCCCAGCATAGTCAGTCTGTCTGCAACATATTTCTCCTCTCCAGAAAGTCACAGGTGGTGCTTCTTCAATTGCCAAGCACACAGATATTCCAAAAAAGTCTCTCAAAACAATGGTACTACCATAAAAAGTCTGTTAATTGTACCACATGCTCCCTGTAGGCAACACGGAGAGGAACACCCCAGTGGAAAGAGGGCTCAAGTGCCTGTGAAAGCCCACCTGCAGGGTGGGAAATCAAGGTAAACAAGAGAAAGAAGGACTGTCACTAATAAAGTGTAATAGAAATAAAATTTCAGTATGTGTTCTGAAACATTGTCCACAGCAGGAACACTCCTTTGATGCTAAAGATTATCAGCCCAAAGAATAAAAAGAAAATTTGGTTCAAACTCTCCTACATACGAGCTATAACAAACCTGATTTGCACAAGCACAATTCAAGCACAGCTCTGCTGCACCACCACCAGCTGCTCCAAGAGCAGGGTCAGGCTAGGACCAGGTTACAGCATGCAGAGAGGTGGGGTGAGAGCACAACTCTATGCACCAAAGAGGGATGCACGTGTGCCAGCACAGGAAGCCTGATGAAATCTCCTGCCAGCTTCAGGCTCAAATACATGATCTCCATGTGCTCTTCTCCCAAGTGACAGGCGATAGGACAGGAGGAAATGGCCTCAAGTTGTGCCAGGGAGGTTTAGGTTTGATATTAGGAAAAATTTCCTCACTGAAAGGTTTGTCAAGCATTGGGACAGGCTACCCAGGGAAGTGGTTCAGTTACCACCCCTGGAAATATTTAAAAGACATGGAGATGTGGTGCTGAGGGACATGGTTTAGTGGTAACTTGGTAGTGTTAGGCTAATGGTTGGACTTGATGATCTTAAAAGTTACTTCCAACCAAAACGATTCTATGACAACAGCAAATACTGCTTTGGTTTGGAGGAGCTCTACTCAGTCCCACAAAATTTTTTTAACAGCTGGGAAGCCACTTGTGTGGATCTGGACATTCCAATACACTAATACCCAACTAATAATGAAAACAGGTACTCAAGACCTCAGCAGCCAATATATATGGCACCCCACCATTCACAGAACCAAAGAGCCAGAAGAGCCCTGGAAGATTTAGTTCTGGAAAGAAACCATCACAACTGGGAAAGTGCCTATTACAAAAAGTTAAAGAGGATTGACAGAAGTGCTTTCCCAAAATGGGAGAAGATTATGGCTGTTAAATCAGTACATGGCACTTAGTCTCAGGTGGTTTCCCACATATTTCAAGATGACAAGAATGTGATTTTCAATACAAGAAATAAGGTAGAGGACTTTCCTGATCCCCTGACCAAGAACCTTTGTAAGTCCTTTATTCTTGCTTTCCCCACCTTCATTAAATTCTCCTTTCCATGTCACCTCCTCTTCAGTCCAGCCTATCATTACGCTCAGTTTGTAAACCACAGAAATAGTTAAAAGGTTTTCTTCAGTTTTAAACTCGTGTTTTTCCCCATACATTCTGAAACAAAATTGAAATTCTATGTCCCTCCAAACCTTTTTGCACATTGCTAGGGGCCATCCTCATTGCTTCTATTTGCTGCTTCTTCAGGAGGGCTGCTGCTGGGAATAATTGCCTTTCGCATGGTGGTTACTACAAAATGACAAAACCATCCTTGGCTTCCTTTCCCCAATCTCCACCTGAATACAGATGAGGTGTATCATTAGTTTATGCCAGAAATCACCATGCTTGGATTACAAAGTCCTCAAGTCTCTCCCACATTCAGCTGAGAGCTGCTTAGAAATACTGTGCTAGGAAATATTTTAGGAGAGGTTTTGTTCAGGCTTTGTTATGATTTTGTCAGACCAATTGCTAACCCCTATCAAGAATCCAAACCAAAATCTGGGTTAGCTGACTAATTTGAGATAAATTCTTTCAAGATTACCTAGTGCTAGTACCTGTGTCTTTGGTCAGCTTCCCAATTCTTTGTTAGCACTATAAAGTTAAATAACCAAAATTAGACTTTTCCTTTTATTTTAGAAAAAAAATAGCATCTGAAAACCAAAGGATAAGAGCTGCCTTCATAATCAGGCATAACTTATCTGCAGTTTGACAGAAAGCCACACTCCCCAAGGTCTCTGGATGGATGGATTCATCACCTCTACAAGTAACTTGATGTATAGTTTACAGTTATTTTAGTTTCTTCTCAAACTCATTCTTATGCTCCCGAAACCTTCTTAAAGCTTTCCTGCTTCTTATATCTTACATAGCTTATTCTGAATTACTTAACAGAAAAATTCTTATTTTTTTGTCTGGCCCAAATACCACAGGGTTGTCCTACACATAAATCATGTTTCTAATCAGTTTATCTTCTTATTCCAGATGGGAACCTCATACCTTAGCTTTCAAACTGACTATCATTTTGTTTGTCTTGCCCAAGATTGTTTTTGTCAGACCACAGATCAGCCACCTGTCCACTCCAGCATAAACTGCTTTGGGATTTTGCTTTGTTTAGATGTGAATATTTTGTTTGTTTTCCTCCAGAAACTCCAATCCTGTCCTTTTTTCAACATGTTTAAGTAGTTACTGATTTGTTTGGCCCTGGTTATAAGGCCTAAGAAGGTATCAGGCTTCTACACTTTCATCAACAAGATTTATGCATAAATACTTAGGTATTTATAACACAAAATAGTAATTAATTTGAATTACACTGAAAGAAGTTTAATCTAAGGAGAAATCCACACACTCTCTAGCAAAATACAGCAAAAGCACCAGGGCAGAGATGCAGAGATACTGTCAGAGACCTCTGACACCTTTCTAATGAGCAGCTACAGCATTAGTGAAAAGACCACATCCAGCCCTTGCTAATCAGTTGCTAAAGTAATGATGGTTTCAATCACCCTGATGAAGTTGATGACAATGATTAAACTGGCTACTTAAGACATCTTCTTGATTAAAGTGATATTTAATTCATAAATCATGAAATTCACTCCTGTTTGGCTTCATGACATACCTTTCATGAAACTCGGGTGAGAAATTTTCCTCTCAGGTGATAGACCGCTTTGGCAGTTCTTCCCATTTGCCTTCTCATACATGGGATGAGGTAGGCTTTGCCCACCTAAGAAATAAGGTATCAGACAATTGACAAGCACTTCACTAACACCTCTTCTTGCACACAACAGCAACTCATTATTTTACAATTCTAATAATACAAACAAGAAAAATTCAGCCTTTGGCATTGTGAATTCTGGACTCTGGGCAGTCTCACAGACTCCAAACATGCAGGAAGTCATCATTTTCTTTTTCCATTATCAACCAGATAAAATAAATGGCTTATGATTCCTAGCATCTAAAAGACATCTAACACATACTAATAGTGAACACCTTATTCCTTTACTCAAACAGGCAAGCAATTATCCCAGTGTGATTATGCAGAGGGGAAAAAAGGAGTACTAGCCTGTTAGGGTATCTTCAGCTAATGCTCTGATAGTACTCATTGAAATTCCCTCTGTTCCCTGTTATTCTTTCCCAGTATTCGCAAGACTTTAATAGAAGCAGTAAATTTCAGCAGAAGAGTGCTAAACCAAAGGACTTCAAGTAATACTGAAGTTTTAATTACTTCAGGCCATATAAAAATAGTAACTTCTTGAGGAAAGGAATTAATAGCCCAGTACAGTAATATAATTAGTGATAGCCTTCTAGGAAAAATTAATTAATTCATGGAAAGGAAGAGGTCTATGTTAGAGAATTTAATCTGTATTGGCTCAATTAACTAGATAGGAATAAAAGATTCATGTCATCTGAAATCAAAAGTTACATCTCTATATCTTGCTGATCTACATTTACAGCAAAAGTTATCACCAATAAAAATCTATAAACACTGCTCAGTTCAAACTGAGAAAGCTCCCAGAGCAAGACATACCCTATAGAGGTTGGGTTGAGAAGCTATTACATCCACTGGTAAAATACAGACTGTTAACAAAAAGTAGCAACCAAAAAGCACCTGATCCCTGCAGTGCTCTGGAAAGCTCACAGCTCAAGCACAGCTCAAAGGGAAATGCAAGATCTTCCTTTCTCCCAATTCTTCTGCTAGTTGCAGACACCCATCCCATCCATCTGTTCCCACCCACCACATTCACCTGTTGGGAACTACATTGGCTTCACATGTCCCATACACTGCTGGTTGCAGAGGGGACAACAGATGTCCATAGACTTTAGTTCACTGTGAAACTCTTCCCTGCCAAATTACTGCTACAACATTAGCTCTTGGGATAGCATTAGCTCAGCAGTGATTTCCCAATTGGTCTCATCAGGTGAGTCCCCACACCCCAGCCTCTCCCCAAAAAGCCCCAGGAAGCTTTTCCTGCCCCTGCATAAACACCTTCACCCAGTGCAGATTTCTGATTATCAGGACCAGCCTCAGGCCCTCCATATTTCCCAGAGACTTGGACAAAACCAGAATCACTTTTTTTTTTTAAAGAAAGTCCTGAATAGCTGTCAAGTCTGGTATCCCTGACATAAATCACAGCCTAGAATAGCAGCAGTATTTTTAGAAAAATAGCAGCAAACTAGCAAGCATGACACAGAAAAAGAACTAGAGCATGAGATACCATAGGAGAAACCCCAAGAAGGACAACTAGAGATACCAAAAAGCAAGTGGGGGACACACAGCAGCTGTAGTGATTTGCATAAGCTATTACCACCACAAGTCCACAGCATTGAAAAATTTTCTGAATAGAGAAATTGTGGGAAGAAACTGTTATAAATGAGTGATGTTGAGTTAAGTGAGACAGGCATACGCATGCATGCAGTACCCTATCTAACTATAGAATCAATACCAACCATTATCTACCATTCCAGGCTACAGAAAACTTCTTAAAAAAAATTGTTTTCCCCAAGTTAGCCCCTAAAATTAAATCCCTGTAACTTTCTCTGGCCTAACTTCAGGAGAAAAAGTAGAGGAAAGAGCCAAACAAATCTCTCAAACTGAGTAACCTTTTTCTAGCAATAATAGTGCTTTTTTTCCTCTAGCCACTTTGATTCCTTAAATAGAAATCACCTCTGCTGGAAAACATCACCAGCAGATTAGTCAATGGATTAATCTGCTTCATCCACCACACCTAGCTCAAGCCATTTATCACACTGATGAGTTAGGAGGTACAGCTGTGGGTGAAGAATACCCAGGCACCAAACATCACAGGTTTTACTTGCAAATCCCTCTCTGGTTTTGCTCTCATGTGATTATGCTGAGCAAAAATTTGTGTTTGGAATCACCTCTTTTTCCAGTAGATAACTGCCAAGCAGTAAAAACAGGAGTCCTGTTTTCAGAGTAGATTCCCCCACCCAGTTTTACACAATAGCTCCCCGTTACTGACCTGGATCTGGCTGGCTGATACCCATCTGAATATGGGGAAGGTTCACAAAGAATTTGTTCTGCACCATTGTTAATACTTGGCACACAGCTTTCCCAAAATGTCTCTTGAGCTCAGGTGAGATTCACCTTTTTCCCAGGCCTTGGCTTACTCCAGTTGCTGTGCTGCAAAGAGCCAGAGCTTCCCAAAAAGTCAGCCTCTTACTTGCATCTTTGTACCTGGCTAAATCCTATTGTAACAGTGCTTATGAATAGCATAATTGAAACAAAAAAACCCAGCTACAAACCCAAGAGAAAAAAGTAAAACCAGAATTTTGTGAGTGGTTGCTCTTTTGCTGCCTGCTCACCTGTGATTTCATATCTCACTGTACTGAGGGAGAACAAGAGAGACAAGCTCTTCTACAATTCAGGTGAGAAAGCATCCAGAAACCATAGACATAAACACAGTATTTTAAGTAGTACTAGATTAGTAACAAACCCTTCATTTTATGGAGCAGTGCTACTACTGAAACGAAACAGCTTCCTGATCATCTTTGCTTCTTCAGCAGTGCTGGAGCAGAGACATTTTGCAAGCAACTGAGCACTTCACTGTGATCTGCATGTGCATATACTCGCTGAGTCCTAGCAAAAAGTATTCTTACAATAATACGTATTCTTATTTTGCATAATACCAGTGATATCTCTATGAGCATTTTGCTAGCAAGTAACTGCAGTGTTTGCCATTAGCAGTAGACATAACTTAAATATAGCTTAAGAGGTACTTGTTAGAATTTTTACAGCTTGCTATGGATCTGTGCAGAGTATGAATTAAAGTATTTAAATGGTTTGAGGAAAGTTTTTGTTCTGCAGATGACTGCCTAAGCAAAGTGGTTTGAATTATTAGGATACAGATTGTCACAGGAAATTTCTGAAGCTGTATAATACATGCTATAGCTTTGCTTCAGAAAGCAGCCATAATTAATGTGTCTTTAATAGTGGCAAATGACATTCCATAAGCACATGAAATTTTAAGCAAGTATCAAACATGACTCTTAATGGGAATTTTATGAGCCACTCTCATTACATTCTTATTTCTTACATTTAAGCTGCACTCTTGAAAGTTAGCATAGTTCCTCAGCATGTAGGCTGCTTGATTGGATGGCTGGACAGTATGCAGTGCCTATTGTGGCACAAACCACCCTCTAAATAAGCATCAAATTCTTCCATTCTGGAGAGCAACAGACAAGAAACTTGCAATTTACCCTTACTCTCTTACCATACAGGTACATTTTCAAAATAATCATCTATAGCTCTGAAGAGAGAGAAAGATTTATGATAAAGCTATAAGACTGTTGTATTCTAATACCTTAATCCTTACGCAGTCTAATAAACTCAGTTACTATGCTCTAGAGCAGATAAAATAACAACTACAGAAAATATCCAGTGAAAAGAAAAATAAAAGCAACAAAATAACAACAACAGCATTTCCTAACAAATGTTTTCTCAGAAATGGCACATTTAGGAAACAAACCTCCTGCCGGAGCCATACCTCCAGAGCTGCCTCCTCTGAGCAGGACAAGACCCTTCTGGTACAGGCACACAAGAGGAAAAGACCTGGACTTGTGGCCACTGGTGGGGAGATAAAGGGTGTCCTCAGTGATTTCAGCTGTGACTGCAAACCAGGTGAACAGCTTCATCCAAGACAGGTGTGTGGGTTGCATGTGGGTGGGAGCCTTACCTGCTGCAGCGTTATACTCCCACCCAAACCTGTCCTTAGCCCTGGGCAAAAGGAAAAACCTTCTTATTAGACCAATGGGTTTCAGCATCAAACTCATCCAAGCCTGTGCCCAGGGGATAAGGTGCCTGGAAAAGCAGCTTTGAATGTAAAACGTATTTCTGCTATTTTGTAATGTCGGTGTGTTCAAAAGCGCTTGGACTAACACCGCTAAAGTAAGGCAGATTTCAAGCAAAAAACATGCATTAGCAGAAGCCAAGTGACAGAATCAGACAGCTATTCTGAGCCACATAAAAAAAAAAAAAAAAAAAAAAGAAGAAAAAGGCGAAGTATTAGCCAGGAAAGTGGGGTGCTGCAGGGCCAGGAGCGATGTGGGGGGAGCTGGGAGAGCCCGACCCAGGCTGAGCAGAGCTGTGGGGCACTCACTGACCTCCCAGCCCTGCACCTTTCTTGCCTTTCTGGTTCTTGACTGAGATTTAGGGTGCCCAGTGCACTGTGAGCGGAGCCGGGGGTGGCAGGAAACTTCAGAGTCTCGAGGCTTCACCCAGGGGCTACCTGACATCAGCTAGAGAGGTGGTTTTGGAGGCACTCGAGCAGAAAGTCTCTTTGGGGTTTGGATGATGAATAAATGTGGCGTGGAGCAGTTCAACACAAACTGCTGGGGACGTGCATGAAAACACGACCCTGGGCACAGGGGGAATGGTAGAGACAAGAGGAAATGGCCTCAAGTTGCGCCAGGGGAGATTTAGGATGGAGATTAGGAAAAAATTGTTCACCAAAAGGTTTATCAAGCATTGGAACAGGTTGCCTAGGGAAGTGGTTGAGTCACCATCCCTGGAGGTGTTTAAAGATGGGTTAGGGACGTAGTTTAGTGGTGGTTTTGGCAGTGCTGCGTTAATGGTTGGACTTGATCCTCTTAAAGGTCCTTTCCAACCTAGACAATTCTATGATTCTCTCTACACAAGGCACTGGGGGCTGCGAGGAGGGGTTGGCACCATGTCCCCTGGGTCCGCCCCAGCTGGGGAGCCTCGGGAGATGCCACCACCCCAGTGCCATGCACTGGACTGGATGTGGCTGGGTGACACTGAGATTTTGCCCCGTCCCTACAGCCGCTGCTGGGACACCTAGACCTGTTTCACTGTGTTCAGGTGGAAGTCATTTTGCAAAGAACTTGTGCTTCCTTTTGCTGGGACTCCAGAATTAAAGATAATAATGCCTCTCTTCTTGGTAGATCCCCCGTGCTAATTTTGACACTTCAGACTTTCTACCTGTTTCATTTAGCCTAAAACCGAGAGGCTTGCAGGCAAGACGGGAAGGACTGACTTCAGCAGCAGAAGACTTGGGCTTTCCAAGCAGGTGCCTCCATGTGTGCCAAGATGCCAGAGACCCCTTAGCCTTGTTGTCTCAAACTCCAGCTAATCCCAGCCAATCCTCCCTCCAGCGAGGCTGAATGAAGAAATCTTTTGTCTTCAGGCGGATGAGTCTCGACCCTCTTTGCAGCTTTGCTGACAAATGAAAGCTCTGAGAGAGATGGCTGGTGACGGCAGGAGCACACCGCTTCAGCAGGAAAAAAGGTCCGAATTCAATAACACACTAAAACTAATTTGTGACACTAAGTAGAAAAATGATACTGTTCACTTCACTTACACATATGGTAAACAAACCTGGGTGCTGGGAGTATAAAAACGAGTCAAAATACAGATTGATTCTGAAATCAGTTCTTTTTTTATCCTTTAAAACCATGGACAGGAATGTACAGCTCCAAAAGAACGGAGGCCAAACATACTGAACCAAAACATTTCCTGGGATGCTGTGTGACAGTTTTTCTAAGGTTATTTCCTTTCAACCACACTCAGTCTAAAAGCGGCTTCCATTTGCAGTTAAATAACTGTGGTACACATTGCACATTCCTGGAAACACAATCTTTGTCATAGGCACTATGATTATTTTTCTTCTGGTTTTATTTCTGTTTTTACTGGTGAAAAAATAAACACAGTTGAAAATAAACACCTTCTACCCCCTTCTTCTTCAATGTGTTTAGGCTACGTGGTTAAGTGGATATTCTCTCCAGCTATTTAGATGAATAAACTTTAAGTTGGAGCATTCTTTTCTGTGTTCTAAAAAAAGTTTGTGTATGTAGCTTTACATATATATATATATTATTCAGAAGCCCTAAATCCATCTCAAGTGTTTATCAGTGACATTACTGACAACAGAATCAATTTTCTTGAAATCAAATAGTTGTCTTATTTCAGTGAATGGTTCAAGACTTTCAGCTGCTAAAAGGAAGGTTTCACAAGACTCGCCCTATGCATTGAGAACACAGACTTCATGTCCACATTCGGTGCTGTTTCATGCACACCTACAGATCAGTTTTAAAGTAAAACTAATTTTATGTAATATGGAAAAGATCTAGTGATCAATAAAGGAAATCATGTAATCAGGTATAACTACAATAAAAGTTCATCTATTTAAATGAAGCCTGATTGATTCTACTTGATAAGTGCTCAGCAAAAAGTCTGAAATATTAGATTTGTGACTGTTAATACTAGTTCTGGGAACCAATCATTCCACTTTTATTTCCGGACATCTTAATGTCCTTGACTAAACAGTGAGGTCTGAAAAAACTATTTAACCAATAAATCAGGCACATGGTTTGCAAAGGCAATTCTTCCCTTGCAGTTATTCCAACTATCCAGCTGGGTATTCACAGTGAACAAACCACATTTTCGTCCCCTTTGTTCCATTTTTAAGTGCTTTCAGTACAGGGATTTGCTCCAGGTAACCTCAGCAGCCAGTGATTGAGGGGTGCAGGGCACTGCCTGGCATTCTCTCGCTGACTGAGGAAGCCAGGCAAAGCGCTGCCACCCAGATCCTACGCACAAGGATGGAGAGTTGCCCATCAGCTGTAGTCCCTTCCTAGAGCACAGGCATTTGCACAGTGAGGTGTTCTCTTTATTCTCTGAACCCATCTAGAGACAACTTTAAATTAACACAAATGCAAAACTACTCTACTATTTACTGGAGAAACTGAAATGAAAATCACAACTTTCTTGCGATCTATATGGGGTTGTAGAGGAGCCTTGTTTTAAAGGATTGTGATTTCTAAGTTTTTTTCCAAGTCACTCTTTCATTTCATTCTTGGGAGAGTTTCTTATTTTTAGCGTGGGAGGCCTCCCCTACTGTGAAACCCTGTTCCTCGCCCGATGAAAGGGCTGAACCTGCAGGATGATCCCTCACAGCCCAGAGTGCTGCCTGCAAGGTTGAAGGAAGGACTGGTTTGCCCTGCTTGCCAGAAAGCCGTGTGGGGCTTGCTGTGACACCCACATCTCCGGCAGTGGGGTGGCCACTGCCACCTATGTCATAGAAATGTCCATCAGTCCAATCAAACTGAGATGGAGGTTAAGGAGAGTGGTAAATGCTGTCCTGAGAACTCTGAAAGTCCATCCTGAGACACTATAAACCACTGAAATTTCAAACAGGCTACCAGTTTACATACATCACAGCCTGCAAATTAATGTGACCAAACCATACACATTACTGATCTGTGCAAATGCTAGTGGAACTAGCTGGAAAGGTTTTTGGTAATTAGCTCTTACTTACACCCCTGTCCGCACTACAGAGAAGGCAAAGCACATCTCTTGCCTTAGCTTTGCTTAATGTTTTAGGTGCTTTTATGTACTCTGGCTCTTAGAAGAAAAAAGGTTTCTCAGGAAGAAAGACAGACTAGATAAGCACACACATGGACAAAACCTGCTCGGAGTAACTCTCCCCTGCCAGGGTGTCAGTTCTTACTCTGAGGTCAGAATTTTAAAGACTTCGTCTCCTGAGCTGCCTTGGAAGAAACCCTGCCATTGGTAGCTGAGATGAAGATGCAGACAGGCCAAATTTGCCTTCACTGCTTCTCTACACAATACACAGAGCAGCAGCATAGAGAATTAAATCTTAAAGTTAACTTTGTAAAATAAAACTAATAATGTGAAAAATCAGCCTGGCAGCTGATCCATGCTTAGATGTGAACGTGTACAATTGCTGCAGAACAAGCAGGGAGAGTTTTCCTTGTACGTACACTTGATTTTGGACTGCAAGATCCAGCTCTGACCTGTAGCATTGGAGGACCTTACATCACTCTCAGAACTGGAGCTGAGTGATCACAACCAGTTACTCTGGCAAAGACAGATCAGCGACGACAGCTTTAAGAAGACTTTGGAAGCAGCTTCAGCTCTGCAATAATCAAGGAGAATATGCAATGAAGTATGACAAATGAGGTTAGTTGGAATCAAACTGCTTTAATGCTGTTCTGAAGTTACCCTGACGGGCAGAGATTTCTGCTCAGATTGCTCCAGCTCTGGCAGTGGGAACTAAGGGGTCAGGTCAAACCATGAGCCACAGCCTCACACACCGTAAATCAGCACTGCTGATGGCACTCTTTATAACCTGAGAGCAACTGTGAATCTGTCCCATCTTTTTTTAGTTCATATTATTTCATTTCGATTTAATGAGACTTCATGGAAGTCAGTGCTGACACCTGCCTTTTGGTACGGCTGCGACGGAGAAGCTGCGGACACTTCTGGTGCTCGGGGCGGGCCAGCTTTAGAAAGGAGCACAGGTTAGCACCGTGGAGGTGGAAATCTGGGTTTTATTTCAGTCACCTCAACTGCTGAGCCACCATAAATATCTTCCTCTGGGAGCCTCATTCCCTTCACATTAGCTGTGCTTTGAAGTGAAACAGCTGCCACTTGCACAACACCAGAGTCTGACCTGGAAATCTTACATAGTCCATTTTTTCCTTTGCAAATATATTAGTTTTATTTAACTTTCCATGTAAAACCCAATGTTGCCATTGATATGCACAAAAATCTACAGCATTTTATGGGCAATTTGATACAAAAAAGAACTAACTTGAACACACTTTTCAGATAATGGTTAGAAAGGTTTTGGTTGGAAGGGACCTTTAAAGGTCATCTAGTCCAACCCCCTTGCAATGAGCAGGGACATCTTCAACTAGATCAGGAGAGAAACATGAAACACAGATCTTACCCATGCTCCCTTATTGTGATGTAAATCTTAATATTTGCAATTTAGATTTGTAACATCCAATTTTTAAAAAAATACTTAACATAACGCAGGCATTTCAAGTAAAGGTGGTTTAAAACAATCACAGAAGAAATTGTTTATTTTTTTTAAGTCTCTGCTTCCAAAATTCATCACTTTAAAGCATCCCAGAATTTGGAAATCACTGACTTAAAAAACAAACTACTGATGATGACCACAGTTTCACTGACTTAAGAGAAATGTGAGAAAGAAATAAAAGTAAGGCAAGTTTCTCAGTTGACGTGGCCTGACCCAACTCAAAATCCATCCCTCCTCACCCCTGGAAAAAGCTATGCCTTAGCCAGAAGCTCCCTACCCTCTGTGAGAACCAGAAGAAGCTCCATATGCTCTTCTCCAGAAGTTCACAGTGTGCATGGTGCTGGCTGGTGGGGGATGTAATGCTTCTATTAGCTGCTTTTCCCCCTATCAAGAACAGTCAAAATCTCAGCTATTTCTAGGACATTCAAGTTTAGCAGATAGCTCCAATCTTACTATCAATTGGTAGGTTTTTGGAAAATAGTCATGGAGTAGTCATACCTCTTTTCTTTTTTTGGGATACTCATTTACTCTTTCCTGGAAAAGATTAGAGATAACCTAAAGTGAATGAGTTTAACTTGACTCAGAAAGCCAAAGTGAAATCTATACTGCATTTCTGTCCTGTTTGTGCTTAAGTACATGCTACTTGCCCCTGCTTGGTATAGGAGTAAGCTTCACGTTATAAAAGAAACACTGTCTTAATGTATTGTCCAGCGAGGTTAACACTAAGCCTGAACTCCTTAAAAAAAGGTCTTAGGTGTATTACTGGCACGATTTATAAAATGGCCTCACTCAGCCTTCCTTCATTTCCCTGATGCACCTCGATAACCTTCAGCTACTACTGTTTAGTTCAGACAAAGTAAGGAACTATCTTCTTATTTTAGAATATTAATTATTCTTTGTATTCTTGCCAATTCTTGTATTATTATGGTTTTAGTTTCCAAATATTTACACAACTGAGAGCTCTCATTCCATAGTCCTTCAAAGCAAGATGTACATTAAAACAATAACATTTGCAATATAACTCTTAATTTTATGAACTTTGGCATTATTTATATTTATATTACATAATTTAATCAAACGGATGTTAGAGGTCTTAACCTTTGGAGAAATTTTAGTATAAAATTTCAGAAATTTGCACCTGGCAGAAAATTGCATTTGAATATATATTTATCTCAGGACACTTCAGATGACTTCTGGTCTTTGGTACTCTGAAAGAAGTCAGAGGCTTCTGGTCTGAAATCTCACAGTAGTTCCCAGTGCTGGTCAGGAGAACCCAAAGAAAGCATCTGAATCAGAAACTGGAAACATTGATACCGGCAGATACGAAGGAACGGCAAGAAAATGCCTTGCAGCACAGGCTGCATAAATCCTTCTTCAAGGGCAAGATTTCCCATCAGGTCTACCCAAAGCAGATAAATGTAAGGGAATAAAATTTTGAACGTTTTAGGCCTTAAATTTACTCAGTGGACATCCCCAGAGTCCCAAACATTAGGCTGTAAATTGTACTCTTGGTTCTGAGAGCAAGGTAAAATTGAACACGATGCTGAGCCATCACAAATTCAGTGATTTCAGTAAAACCAGAGTGGGCACGGGGCAGCGCAGAAGCGGATCTTGCAATGCAAGAGCAAGGAATAAGTACAAGAGTAATCAGTTCCCAGTCACTATAGTGATGTGGTACAGACCACGGTCACTGTTAAGGAAAAAAGAAATATAAATTGCATGTAGTTCTCCTCCTGACGGTGTTAGAGAATATATTGCTAAAAGCTACAGTACAAATACAGGATTTCCATGCCACTTACATATGTTATATCCTATACTTTATTTACATTCTTCAGCCATCAATAAACCCCTTTCCATTATAACTATAAAATATTATAGTTCCACATAAAAAAAATGTATAGGTTGTCTTGCTTTATTTTATTATTTATCTGGGAAAAGTTTCACAAGAATAGCCTTGTGGTACTAGGAAATCACTCCTTGTTTACAGGACTGTTGACCAAAGAGGAGACTGCTAAATCTTTTCAAGAAAGGAATGGTCAGTGTAGCCTGTTGGTGTCATGTGATCGCTGCCTCCACAGCCGACATTGAAAATCATGCTGTAATAATAAAGAATCAAAACATAATTACCTTTGTTCCAAGGGACAGTACAAGCATTACAAATCTGGGATTTTCCTCCCCTTTTCCTTTTCTCAAATACTACCAACATGGTCATTAATAAATTCAGGTAGTTTTACTTTTTGGCATTTTCAACAGATAAACTGATATGAATATGATTTTCATAAGCAAAATGAAGGTGGCTCCATAAATCAGTGTAAGCTACTAAGCTTTGTGACACTAAATTGGACATAGACATTGGATTTGGGATGTGATCCTCTAGTAATAGAAACTGTCATTACTGCATTGACTACATCAGCTGAGAGCGTGGCTAGGGCGCTAGATACCAGAACCATTCTGAAGAGCTCTTTTTCCACAGATGTGGTTGTCAATCTAAACACGATCCTGTAAGGATTAGAAGGTTTCAGCTTTGGGTCATGGGTGTACTGAAAAGTTTTTCAGTGGTTAATGCTATGAAATGTGCCCATACTCACCTACATTTCCTATTATGCTGGGATCATTCTACTTTTTTTTTTTTTTTTAGGGTTACTTTGGTTTGTTTTGAGGAAATTCTACAGAGAAGAAAAAACAATCAGGATATACAACTCTCATAATTTTGCTCCACAGTATTATGCTGAAGAGCTTTCTCTGTTCAGTTCAGAGAAAGTTCAATTTATTTAATTAGCTATTCCCCCAGTTTACGTGAGTGTAATGCTGCGTGTGTGAATTTTTCCACCAGACTACACTTGGAACTTCATAGGTCAGATCTAATTTTTAATTACGTTACAGGTAAACGACTGAGTTCAGAGCTTCTTTTAGGGAGATTACAGTCTGTTTCCAAGGCTGGGAACAGATGTAATTTTAGGAATGAATTGCATTTTACACTGAATGGCATCCCTTCCGCTCCACTTAGTTCAATGGGACCATAAGGATCAGAAGTAAAGCAAAACTTGGCCTACCATTTTGGCTGTCTCAGTACAACTTTCTTTTGTGTCCTCTACATAATTACCAGACCTCAGAGAAAATGTTGTCCCATTCACTGTAAAATAGGAAGTTCCACAGAGGAAAATAGTTGCATTAGCGAAACACACAAACGACATTAAGGCTACCTAGTTTGATGTTTTCAAACCTTTTTCTTTTCCTCTGCAAACAATGACAGTTTCAATAGGATCTGAAGCAATACTCTTAACAAATAATACACTAGTCTGTCATATGGTTAATATTAACGTCTCTCTATTCAAACATGCTGAAAACTGAATAGAACAGTTAACATATAACAGTCACACATCCTTTGCTGAGTACAAGATCGCATCTCTAACATGAACTGAAGGTATCCTCACCATTTCAGATCTTCATCTGTCATTCAACATTTCATTCTCTTAAATACATTGCTCGTCCCCTCTTTCTGGGTCTTTCGGGGGTGCTGAGTGAACACATTCTCTCCATAAAGGCATCGCTTATGACATGGTTCTTTCTTCAACAGAAATCTTGCCGTGTGTTTCCAATATATTGCCAGGTGGATTTGCAGAGTTCGGTAGGATTTGGGGCAAGAAGGCCTTACATCTGGATTAAAAAGATTTAATTTTGGAACATCTATTTGGGCAGGATTCTGCACTTTATTGCAGAGAGACTGCCTCTTGATTAAACTAATGGTGAACAATTGATTGTGATCACACTTCACAAATTATTGAATCAGAGCTTTATATAGTAGCCAGTTTTTTATATTACAGTTATGGTCACAGGGCTTATGGGCAGAGGCAAGCTCACTTTGCTCATGTCCTGAGCTGGTGGGATGGGAACGGTGTTGACAGAAAAATCACAAGACCGTAGGGTTACGAAGCTGAGCCCCACCTAATACACCTCATCTTTCAGAGGGTTTATTTGGTGTGGGCTTGGGGCCATATCCACCAGCCCAGCTCATGCACAGGGAGATTGTGCCCAGCCACAACATATTGCAAAACACGCCAGGGTGGGACCACTCCTCACGGTGATCCCGCCTTACTGCTACAACAAAAGCTCTGAAGAAGGGAGTCTGAACAAGGCATGCTCCATCCTGGGCCATAAAGCATAGATTCCCCTCAAATCTATTTTTATTGAAAACACACAGCAAAGATTACAGCCATAGAAAGTTCTGTAAACAAGACAACTTCATCAACTTTATCTTAAGAAAAAAACAAAACCAAAACTGCAAAAGAAACTCAAAATAAGACTTGCTGAATGAAGACTGTGAATAGTAATTTTTTGTACTGCCTTAACAAAAATAATGACATACACCTTCAGCATTTCTTTTTCCAAATTTACTTGACAGAGGTTAAAATATTGCTTTATTCTGACTCAACATACAACAGCACTGGATGATCGATTGTGCTATTTTGGGAAGTCTTGAGACTTGTGAACTGGGAAGTCTGGGGCACATTAATAAATTTAACAATTAATTTGCTGCAAAGGAATATTTTAATACATTCTGTATATACTGTAAATTTTTTTTTCATCAATCTTCTGACATTAACCAGGGAAGGCAATTTAGCAATTATTTATAGTTCATTTTCTTTTTCCCCACGAATAAGCAGATATTTTAATACTAATAAAACCAGTAATGTGTCTGTCACTGAACCCAATTCATTGCATTATTGGCATATTGTGTTACAATTTATGGGGGGAGGAGGGACTCAAAAGAAAGCAAATGCAAAAAAATGCTTATAATGCGATTGGGACACAGCAACCAGGAAATGACATTTCTTCTCTAAGGCCTTGATCCCCTGCAGGGAGTGATTTGGTAGAAAACATCTGCTCTTATATGGCCCCTCTAGAATCAGATCTGTGCATGCTTGTGGGTCTGCCCCCACGGAACCATCTGCAGGGTTGAAGCTTAAAGTTCACAAGCCTAAGCCACGATTAATTAAAGTGACTCGAGTACTGAAAGCAGGAACAAATTAGGGCAGCATGGACACTTATCGGCTGGATTTTGATCATATTGGATCTCCCTGACTCTTCTCTGAAAAACCCATCATAAAAAATAAATTAAAAAAAATACGCACACACTCAGAAGTGCTCCTTGAGAGCTTACAAACACCTTCAAAGTATAACAGTTTAGGAATGTGGAGGGGTTGGTAACGAACAACAGAGTTTATGTTCCCACTCAAAAAAACCCAACCCCAAACCTGTCGTAATACACACTTCTGCGCTTTCTCTTCTTCTTCCTTGCTCTCTGCCAAGGCAGCTCTGTTAGGCAAAGCTCAGAAGATGGAGCAGCCATGGGCTCCTGACCACTGCATCTCTAAGACCCCAATCCCACTCCACACTTGGCCAAACCCAAAGCTCCTAAATATTTCCATTGACTATCTTGGGCTGACCGCCACACTAAAGTAGGTCAAGAGTTAAGCATTTGGCTCAATTTAGGGATTTATTGTCATTCCACTGTAGGTACCAGACCTCAGAAGTAGATGCCTGCGTGCCTAGTATGGACCTGGAACCAAGAGGAGAGAGGGAGAGGGGACCAGGTCTGTGCCGGGGTGGTGGGACTCGCTCCCCAGGGTCTGAATCCCAGCAGCTCACTGCAGCGCTGCCCTGAGACCAGAAATGAATCTAAGAATGATCTTGGCCTTTACTGAAAAGAAGATGCATAGCCTAAGCCTTCCAACAGCTGAATGGGACCGTGGTAAAATGCTCTGTAACTGAAACTGTTTGTGTAATCCTGCCTAGAAAGCACCTGATGTACGCTTCATCCCTCCTGGAACTTTTCCCTTAAAAAAATATTTTGTTAAAAAACACTATGATATGAGGGCGATTGACTATTTGGTTTCTTCTAAGTAGATGCTCTTAAATTAATGCATATAAATAATTTGTATTTAACTTCCTCCCTTCCTGTTTAGCAAAGCATCGAATGCACCGATCTCTCGTTTCCCCTCCCACAACCCCCACACAAAGTCACTTGGTCAATACCGAGTCTCTTTGCGTTTCGCTTTTTAAGACAAATTGTGCCTCTCGCTCTGACTTGGCCATGGGGCTCATGGGCAGAAAGGCCGTGTTTTCGCTCACGCTGCTCTCTGCTTCTACGCTCGCCAGTTCATAGTCCTCCGACCGCCTCGCGTCCGTCAGAATCCGAATCTGCTCCTGCACAGTTTCTAGCAATATTTTGACTTCGTGTTGTTCTGCTATAAGACAATTACTGACTGGGGAACTCACATTGACAAGTTCAGCTGAATAGGAGTTTTTGCACCATTTGATGCCTGTTACTTCAGAAACATTTTGCATTTGCATGCAGGCTTCGTCCAAGCCCACAGACGGGATGATGGGAACGGAGTTGGCCCTTGAAGATGAATAGCCGACCAAGTCCTTCTGATCCACGTTATTAAAATAAGGGGTTGTCTCTCTTGAAGGCAGTTGCATATTTATTGAAGTATTCTGAGGAGTTTTTAAACCACTGGATGAATACCTGGAAAGAGTAAAAAGAAGTTTTTGTTGTACATCAAGAGATCAGATGCAACCGGCAGCTGGAACGCTGTATGAGATTCAGTGAACTGTGCCAAAAAGATACATGTCATTTTTCCCTCACACTAGGAGCACTCGGTAATAGTGGGGCCCTAGGGAAAACAACAGTCTCTGGAGACCTGGTTTTCATTCTCAGATCTGCTGGTGGCAAACCACTGCTTTTCTCTCAATCTCATTTTGCCCACCAGTATATGAGAATAATGACAATTGTTTTTAGAAGATTTCAGGACTTATACTGTATTACCAATTTTCTTTGAAATTAAATTTGAAAATTTGTTCCTACATTTCTAACTGGGGAAATGGCTTGATGCTTTCAGAACTCTCAATGTCAAATGGCTATTTTAGGAAAAAAATTTAAAAAGTTGCAGGACAAAAGAGCTTTAAACAAAACATGGTTGTGTAGTCTTTCTCTACATCGAAATGAAAGTCTGTGCTCCCCTTCAAACATGCAGAGCATCAAAGTGCAGTGTACCTCTGAAAAATATGTGGTTTTTTTTCCAATAGCCCATACTCCTAACATTGGCCTGATTTGTTTTCTTAGATCTCATCTGGAAATACAGGTAATATATTGGGCTTGAGCAAATGTCTGTGTTTTCCTGATATTGTAATCCTGTGTTTCAAACCTCCCCCCACCTTTGTCCTCCATTAATACGTATCATAGCATGATTTTATTTATTGTGAGGCAACTTTGATAAATTTTTGTCAACATTTCCATTTTATTTCAAAGCCAAATTCATTATTCTGATCAGAAAGTGTTTTCTTTTACAGGAAATACTTAAAAAACAGAAATGGAAAGTATACTAAATCTAAAATAAAGGAAACAATGACCAAAAAAAAAAGATGTTTCCCATCTGAGAAGCAGTATTACTGTAAATTTGGTCCTCTAAGAGTTACTATATCTAGTTGTGATTTCCAAGGACCACAGACATCACCTCAGTACTGGAACATATTTTATTTATAATCAGCTTTCTCATCATATCACTATTTAATAAGGCAAGCTAATGGTGAACTCTAGTATGTTTTTTTCCATGGACAAGGAAAGCTACATTTAGATCTGTTATGGAAGCAGGTGCTTTGAGCTCTGACTTGAAGGGTATTTTTCTGAAAGCTGCTTAAGCCTGTGGACTTCACTAGGGATATCCTTCTACTCTTACCTGCCTTGCTGCTTTTTGGCATTAGCAGAAAGAGAACTAAGGAAAAGAAATTGAATTGCATAAAACAGCCATAGTCCAATATTAGCACACAACGCTAATTAACTGGAAAGGCTTCCTTTGGCCCCATCCTTCTGGCAAGCTGTCAGCCAGGAGAGAGGAGGAGATATCTTTAGGCTCATTTCCAGCAGGGCACTGCTGACTTGCAATTAACTCGTCTATGGTGACAGCGTGTTTGTACAACTGCTTGACACATTAACCTGTACACGTGCATGCATGCAGTTCTGCACAGCCCCTGCACCAACACTCTCCAGGCATCCCCAAAGGACCTCTGGGATAAGGAGGTGCTGTGATCTTTGCTGCTATCTGATGGAAAGAGATAACTGCTTTGGGAAGCGGGACCCAGGGGAATAATATAGCAAGCGGCTTTTTTGGACACGTGCTAGAAACTTCTTGTACATGCCATAGAGCTGCATTTAGGTTTTACATCTCAGCCAGCTGGGACTCAGGTTTTGGTTAATCACATTTGCACTATGCTTAGACACATTGTAGCCATTTATGGAGGGCCTTTTTACAACAGACTTCAAGAATCAGTATGAATGAAATACTGATCAGGGATATTATTCCCGAGGGAGGACAATTAAAAAAAAATAAATGAAAACAAAAGAGTGCAGACCTTTGGGTTGTGCCCATTCTTGTTTCCTTTGCTTATTATATAATTGTTCAAACGACTATAGCTGGAGAGATCGCATCAGTTGCATTATTCCCTTTTTTGGTAATTCGGGCCCTAAATATATTCTGGGCTGCACCCTGAAAACAAAGGGAGTGAATGTTTTTAATGACTTTCACATGCAATGGATGTATTATATGGATGATATATAAGCAAAACCAAGAAAAGATTGAATTAAAATGTGTTTGGTGAGAAAACAGTAACATTTGCCAATTCCGTAATAGAGATTCAATTATTCTTGCTATTTTGAAAACTAGTTGGCAGCAACAATAACATGTAACGCAATACCTGGCATATTTCCATAATATTTTTTGAAGTAAAGATAGACACACCAATTTTATGCCAGAATTACATGTTTCTGTCCTGTGCTCACAGGGCTTTCAAAGGAAGACTGAGGTTGAACTAAAGCACATACACTGTGCGCAATAGGCATGGTCTTAAACTAGCAGGGATATTACATCTAAACCGTGTGAGATTCAGCTTTTGGTTAATTACAAACTGATCCATGCTCCTACTTCGAACATCCAATTGCTGCTGTTTTCAATAGACTGAGACTTAGATCTATAATTGCAGAATCTTAATTACATTTTCCTATAATTAACTTTCCCAGAACTATAGTTCCTCCTAAGATATCTTTTTTTAATCTGAAAAATTATTTTGTCTAAATAAATCCATTCATGCGCATGTATTTCAAAGCACAGCTCTCTCTCCACCCTTTTTCTAAAAATCAAGCAAGAAAAGAAACTCAAACATTTATAAATATGCAACAGTAATTACATTATACTCAGTGTTTAAGAGTTTAAATTAAAGAATGAAACTGAAAGAAGCATAATAATTTTACTGCCCCCTTAAAATAGATATTAAAGAGAGACAGGAGGGATCAGAACTTAAAATACAAGATGGTTTTTTATTTAGCATAGTACCAATAGCTTTGCTGTAAGCCCCATTGCTATAGGTGTTCAGTACACAAGACTGATGAGAGGACTGGGAATCACTCCAGTGGCATCACCAGGCTTTGGTTCAGCCTTGTAAGCACATATACCTTTATATACACCCCCTACTTTCTACCTATAGATATGACATGTTGGGTCTTGTATACATAAACACGTTTATATCTGTATATGTACACATTCACAGGCTATAAAGCAGCACTTCTAACACTTCATACTGTGTGACGCAAACAGCTGTCATCGGAAGCATTTGATCAAACCACTGTCCATTTAACCGCACGTAAACTCCTGGCATCCTCAGGGACTTGAATCAGTCTCTGAGATGTGACTGGCATGGAGACGGTTTGTTTTCTTTAAGCCCGTCATTTCAGGCAGGTTTTTCAACTCCTTATAGCAGCATACTGATGAAATAACTGATATTTGACTCAAACTCTGCAGATACTAGATCCTGTTGCAAATAATGGCATCTGGCACTTCCTGAAGGCAGCAAAGGTTTTCTTCTCAATGTAGTATGGGAAGAGGAGCACTTTTACTGGACTAGAGAAAAATTCATCGGGTAAATTAGCCTCTCTTCTATAAAATATAAACACAAAAATCCTGACTAAACTTCAGCCAGAGCTGCTGATGGATGACCTTCAGGCTCACAGAATAAGGGAGATAAACCACTTTGATTTGTACATCCCTATAGGGAAAGATGGAGGTGAGAAGGGAGAAGAAAGGAAGGAGTGTAAGTTCTGTGGTGGACAATGGAACTTTTCATTTGGGTTGGAAATCTAATGAGAATACCTACACTATGAAACTAGCAGATATTTAGATAGTAAAAAGTCACCTGATTTTGGGGTGCTTCTTCCTAAATTAGAAGAATCCCACATGAAGTGGAATTAGTGAATTATTTTTCACTTTTGTTCAGAGATAAGATGTGTACTTATATTTTGGTTGAAAAGATTACTTCATTGCTGCAACACAAAATAACTTGCCAAAAGGTTTGTTATGCTCTTAAAAGCCTTCATTTTCATAAAAAAAACATCATTAGTAAAGCATTGTAATAAAGCAAGTTTAAAGAATTCTTTTTGTTTTCATGCCTAACACTGAGATTAAAAAATTGACTTCCATGGGTACTAGTTGAAGACTTTTGGAACTGTATTTGTGCTATACACAGGCTGCTGTGACTCCCTGTCACAACACCACCTGTTGATGCACTTGGAGAACTCCTTCTGAGAAAGGTCCCATTGCTAAATATTAGGAAGGTCTAATTCTACGGACATCCCTAGCGCACAAAATACAGACGAAGTGCTCTAATGGTCTGAGGCCAGAAGTGGTCGCAATCTGGTCCAAATATCAACCTCTTGCAGAATTGCAAACTCAAAATATAGGCCAGTACAAGACCATGCCTGTAATATCCCACACTCATTTCCTATAGAAGAGTAAATACAACTACCAACAAGACAGTTTTCCTGGTTTCTAACTCACTTCTCAGCCTTGGAAGGGGCTGCAGGACTATCCAGAGCCTGTGTTACAAGGGTTGTATTCAGTCTCAACTTTCGTAAGGATTTATACACACATTATCATACAAACAAACAATAATATATTTCCTGCAAGAAGCAATAAATAAGTTTTTCCTTAGAAGCAGCAAACAGTAACAATGAAAGAAGTATGAGACAAGTTTGTACTTTTTAAAGGAAGTCACCAGACACCCAAAGCATTTGCTGCTTTGCTTCCTCCCTTCCTAGCTAAGCCCTGTTCTTGGCCTGTCTTCATTAATTGCTGAGGCCAACTTTGTTAAGTAGATTCAGCTGCGGATGGTTAGTGAGTCAAGGGCCCCTCTCATGGAGTTCCCCAGACTGGGGAATCCCGCTGCAGGTTGGGAAGTGGCCAGGGAGGTGCTGAGGAAACACAGCAATGACACACACATGTAACGACGCTTATTCTGGGCCAGCACTTGTGGCTGTCATTTCCCAGGAGGACAGAGTGGATAGTGATAATAGCTCCTTTCTTCCCCAAGGAAAATTAAACACATAGGTCACCTCAGTTCTGCACTTCATAAAGCCAGTTTTGATACCAAAGCATGCAGCTGCCTGCTCCCAATGTAACCCTTTGCTTCACTGCACTTAGCAGTGACTTATACATGTCTAGATAAAACTGGTGTTGTTTTATTCCATACCAGATACCACTCCTATTTTTACACATAATATACTTGTAGTGATTCTGGAAAGTCTTTGGAAATCTATAGGGATATGTAAATATTATACAAAATACCCCAGCAGTTGCAAAAGACTTCAAAGGCAGCTGCAGGTGCTCAGGAGCACCTCTGAAATTCAGACCTTATGTACAGCTGGAGCTCACATTTAATATTATAATAAGCTGAATTTAAAAAGAAAAAATATTGGATTCTTTGTGCATTTTCAAAGACAAACCTATGTAAAGTGATTGGTCTTCAGTCTATAGCAAACATTTGCTTTACAATGTAGAGAGATTTATTTAAAAAAACATGAAAGATGGACTTCTGAATTATTTTCTCTTATTTTCCCACTGCTGATGGAATCAAAAAATAGTATGTAAAAGTTACTAGAACATCATGGCACCGCTAGAAAAAGCATCAGTTATAAAGAGTAACACTGTCAATCACTTACAGTTTGTTCTAATCACTCCTACAGCCTTCAAAAGGCTTAAAAAGAGCAGCCAGCCAAATAAAACTGCGTTACCTTCAAAGAGTCAGTACTCTGAAAACATTCCTCTGCTTTCAGAACTATAAACCGTGGATCCACAGTACATTACACCAAAGTCGGAAGGACTAATAATGGCAAAGCATATCAACGGCTTAACAGCAGCCACTCACAAACTGGCTCGCTGCAGTTATGTTAGTGCTTACCCGTGACAAGGTATTGTGTCCTGGTCTGTGATCCTTGACTCTTCTAGCTGCTGATATGCTGGTCCTGTAATTCCATTGAACCTACCCCGAGGTAAGGGAGGAGTCCTCCGAAAGGCATTTCTATGTAGCATCCCACTTTTTTGTCCTGGGCTGCAGCATGAAGAGAGACTTCTAGGAACAACACCAAGAGCACAGTAAAAATTATCACAGCAAAATTGTAATCTTCTGCAAATTAAAGATTCAGAATTAATAACTCATGGATTACTGCTTTTATAAACTTTGCTGTGGTGGTCTATGACATCAGTAGCAATTCTTTATGGAAATATTGTGCTATAACCCACAGTTAGCTGCTGTCTATGCAGTATTTAATACACCACCTCTCTTCTAGGAATGAAAGTAATTGGCTGGTATATTAAATGTTTTCTTGTACTTGATGAAGGATGCTTCTTTTTTTTTCCATGCTGCATACCATAATCCTGCTATATAGAGTCGACTCCTCAGACAGTATAAATGAACAGCATCATACCTACAGCTGAGCTCAAAATCAGATCTTAGATTTAGAGTCCACTGTATCATCTGTCAGCCTACGGGGTCTTGCTTCCTGAGACAGCAACATTAAATTGGAAAAAAATATTAAGTGAAGAATGTAAGCGAAGCTTATCAACTGCAGCTTAAAGAAATTATCTATGACATGTTTTCTCCACGTTGAACAAGATTTAATTTCTATATTGTTTTATTATTGTTTTATATACATTGATTGTTTTCTTCTTTATACATAGATAAATACTGTTTCTTTCTGTGATACAATACAAACTTGAATATGAAAAATCAAGTAATAGTTTTCTACTTATTTTAGAAAACTGCTTTTGTAAATAACAACTTTGTACTGTTTCAGAAGGAGAATGGATTTTTTCTATTTCATACAGGAATTAAAAGGCATGTAGAAACTGTAGATTTGGTATTCTAACCATAAATTCATCTGTTGCTAATGCAAAAATAAGGGAACATAGAATTAAGGCATTCCTACTGTTAACAGTAGGTCACAGTACTGCATGGTATGACTGGCTATCCATTTTCCAGCTACTCCTACTTCACTTGACGTCTCTTGGATCTCAGAAATGAGTATGTATTACCTAATATTCTCTCACATCCTTAGCAATGTTTTAATATAGGTTTTGTAGATGCATTTCAAGAATTATTATTTTTGGTTACATGAATAATTTGAACTTCTGATATAATTCAGCTATGCAAAAGACTTTTGATAAGTTTGCTTCTCTTTTCCTATTATAATGTGACTTAAAAGCAACCTGCATTTTATCCCTAGTGGGCACTTTATTTATGGTTAGGGCCACATCTACTCCCAAAGCAATTCTTGCTTGGACCAAGTATGTTGGACAAATCCTCTTGGTGCATTTCCATTAAACCTAACCTTTCCTCCCCAAAGTCAAAACAGAAAGAAATTCAACAGTCTCTATCCTACTGCACAGGCTAGTAGTGTTCCATCACAGTCTCTGCTCTGTTCTCTTCCACACTTTAAGTTTCCTGGTTCTTTTTAATTGAAAATATTGATAACCCATAGCAATAGCACTCCCTCTAGGATTTTCCATGCTTCCTTAAAATGGTTTTCCCTTAGCTATTAAGGAGGCTGCAAAAAAAACTTTTAAAAACCCCCAAAGTACTGGCCTTTCAATTCTGAAGGCTGAGTTCAAGTTGTGAGTTGCAGTTCATGTTCTGTAAAATAACACTGCCACTTCACAAAACAACTGATAATTTCTGCTCAGGAGAGTCTGAGATTATTACAGCAGGGGACCTTAAAATATGCAGCTGAATGAATAATTCGTGATGGATAATGAATTTCAGGGTTTTTTATTGATTGCAGCATATTCATCTATGTAGTAGAAAAGTCAACAAACTGATTAATTTAACAGACTTTAGATTGATTGCAAATATGTGAGACTCAAAAGGCATTGTCTCATTGTGGTTGGTTTGATGCCCTTGCACATCTTCCTTCTTGGATGACAGCACATGGTCTCCCATCTAATAACATGCAAATTCACAAAAGCTCTGCATTACATAGATGTCATTGAAACACATACAGGTATGCCTGAGAACTGCAGATACTGCAGCAAAGACGCATGTAAATGCCCTGTTGGTGCTTCCTTCAACTTGCACTGAAACTCTCATGGCTACGTCTAACACTAGACACTACAGGCTGCTGAAGGTGCGTGGGCTGGTTAGAGTGAAGGCATCTGGCACATGCCAACATCTTCCTGCAATCACAGCAGCTCCAGCACCGACAGAGCTTAAGCAATCAATTTGTGGCTAATGTGAGGTTCTTATGCTTTCAGAGTTTCTGACAGAAATACCTGAGAGGAAAAAGAACAAAGATAATTTGTGGTCACGGACAAGACAAATTCACTAAGAAGGACCAGGAAATGTTTACAGATAGTGCAGCTGCACGCTGCAGGATAACTCTCGTTTCTGGAAACACCAAAGACAAGATAATAACAGTTTGTGTTAAAAGGTCTATGAAAAAGTAACTCCAGTATAATAAAGTCTTTCCTTTTTCACAAAACTGCTATGAATGCCAGCATACTCTTCCTCCAAAAATGTTAATATAGTCCATCTCAGGCTTCTGCTCTATTGCTCACGTGAAATGTTCCTTTCTCTGGGGAAGTGTTCCTCTCCTTTCGGATTTATTCAGGGAAAACATTATGGTTTCTTCCTCCCTGCATTCCAGTCTAACTGGGTAAAAGAATCCAGCCCACATTACTGAGCTGTTCAATAAAACAGACCAATAATGAAAGCTGTAGCAGATAGGTCTTTAAAATTAATTATTCCAGAATAACAAAAATCAGAGTACGTTTGAACTGGTTCACAAGTTATGCATAAACTAGGGAGAAATATAGTTCTGCTGAATTAATGGTTTGAAAGAAGTAGTTCAACCATCTCTAAAGTTAATTAAGTATTTGGGATTCACTGTTGTAAATAGTTTTCTGTGAAAATTTTCCTTAGGTTGAGCAACCAAGTAAAAACTAAGTCTATCTCGGCAGGTGGAGTATTCTCTTCTCAAGGCACATACACACTCCCAAGGGCAGGTAACCATGTTCATGAAGAGGAGAAGACTTGTAGTGAATTTACAGTAACTCTGGGAATCCTCCTGCACTAATTTTTAGTTAATTACTAAAGAACATTGATTATACATCACATTATGAACACATTCAGAAAGAACTTTGTCAACAGAAACATGAAGAGAATTAACAAGAGGATGACAATTAAAGTGTTGAAACTTTAGATGGGATCTCAATCCTTCCCTTCTTATTCAATAAGCACAATGGAGGTACAGAAATAGTGACTATAACCGTGATTGTGTGTATATCTATTTTACTTATTCATGATTGCAATTCATTAAAATAAAAATGCTGAGTTGAGGGAGGAAGGAAAGATCTAAGACTGATTGTAAATACTCTGGCTCTGTACCTGCAAAAACTATGCTGAGAGGCATATTATATTACATGCTATATTACGTACTGACCACAAGATGCAAACGTTAGTGTTGAAGACATGGTTTTTGTCCCTGCAAAACAGAACCAGTAAATATGTACCCCAATGATAGCTGCTAGATAGACTGTGTTGTCTGGTGTTCCCTAGGAGCCACATTTTCAGGCTGCTAGACAATCTACTGCTACCCTTTGTACATATAAACTATTCAGACTTTCAACCAATTTTCAGTTTTAATAAAAAGGGCCTGTTATACCTGAGAACATAAGCACCTCTCAGTAAATACCATGCAACAATAATAACACTGTATCACAAAGCCCTTTTGTCAAATTGTTTACAAGAATGAGATGACCCACAATTAGCATGTCTCTGTTGGAGCCTGTGTTACAGATAGCTCCCCAAAGGGAGAAAGTTAGCATAATATTTGGGACTTCAACAAAGCTGTATGTGATTAAGATAATACTAAAATTGTAAGGAGATTATTTTGCCAAAAAAAAGCCATGGCATAAGAGAACTGATCCTAGTAGTTTTATTCCTTTTTTCTCTATAGCGTTCTGTATTCCAAGCTTTTAAACATCAGTCTTTTCCCGTGTCTTTGCAAAGTAATCATGTTCTGCCTTGGTACATGATTACTGTCTAGGAAAACATCTAATCTACAATGGCACGATGACCTGTGTTTCCTAGCTCGTGTTTATGAGCAGTTACAGCTGGTCAGGTTCTCAGCCCAGGTGATGGACTGGGACTGTAGCCCGTTGTTTGCCAAACTCTATTGTCCCCTCACATATGCAGGAGATTTCCAGCAGCTGGCTTATACCTACAAATCTACTCTAGTTTTTGGAAATGGGTGCATTGTTGCTTCCATTATATATTCACATATTCAGTAATAGCATGTGCTGGGGCTGATCGGGGACTTTGCAACTCAACATAATTACTTCAACACTACCCGTATCATCTGGTCCACCATGGTTCCAACATACTAAATTGGACACATACAATAGGAAAAGGGAACAGAGCATTCGCAGGTATCTCACTGGCACTGAGTTTAATCATCTGCCATAACTTCATCATATACGTCCTATAATGCATCGATCAACCGTCATCCTAAAACTAGAATGATAACCAGGCTGCTACACCAGAAGGTTGTTCTGTATTGAAAACTTTGAGGCTTCTTTTCAGTGTAAAATTATGATGAGTATACATCTATTTGTCATATGTGCCACCATACTCCTTCATTTTAAATAGGTCTTTTACTCCTCATTAAGCTTTCTCTGATGTATTCATAAGCAGCAGTCATATACTCTTTTCAGTCTTCTGAACTGAAGACTGAAACGAGAGAGACTCTCTAATGCTTTCTATGGAACACGGATTATTCATCCTCATATTAGCTCATGAATGCAATTTGGGTCCATAGTAATCAAACAACCATTTTAACCAGGTGAGATAATAGTGATATATTCTCATGCTATATTCAAATGAAGTGACAAGTGTCTCATAAAGTGGTTTTAATTTTTCTGACTTTCTGATGGAAATGTCTTGATTAATACTTCCTCTCATCCCATTTATCTTTTGCACGTCTGCATCACTTTGTGACTTGGCTTCCTTTGAGCAAGTAGTATATACTGAATCTTTTCTTCCTCATTTGCTTCTAAAATTTTGTTATTAGTTCCCAAATGCCTGACCTTGTAGTTAGTACTGCTGAACTTCAATCCACCTCTGTTATGCCACTCTTCAAAGTTACTCAATTCATTCTTTATAACTAGATCCTTATCTGCACTGAGTCTATCTTTTAACAATTTTCTTCAGTATTTTCAAACTTTTTTTATATCAGTCATGCAGAAAAGCATTAAACAAAATTTGTCCCCAATGCCGACTACTACTTTGAGAGCTTCATTAGTGCTCCAGTGGTGAATGTCTTCAGCCCAGCATTTACCTTCGCAATGTAACTCCTTATTATCTCCCTTTTAACCACCTCTGTACATGTGCATTATATTTTTTCTGCCCCCCTTTACTTTCTCCCATTAAAGGCATTAGACACATGACAACAAATCAAACGTTGACTGAGGCTGTGTGATCTAGCTCACCTACACCAAATACAAAGAAAGTCATTAGTGTAGCGTTGTAGGAACTGCTTCTGGTAAACCTCATGAGAATTTTTAGCCTTTTTTACATCTACCCACAGAATCTGCTACCCCCACATTTGCCCTAAAGGCTTGACTAGTCTAACTCAGCATAATAGGTCTTCAGTTCCTTTGATAAATTTTTCCTCTTCCTAAATATTTGACATTTTCTATTCTATTATTACATGGCACAGCTCCCATTTTGACAGATTTTGCTACCAGATTTGAAATTTCATGAGCCAATTCTCCTTCCAGACTTCTTTGATCAAGATTATCCAGTTCATCTTGACTTGAGGGCTTTGATTTCTGCATTTTACTTCCACTTTGACTGTAGTAATGTCTATTTTCATACATTCATTCCATTTCCATTCTACCTTTGCCCTCAAATAATCATCCTAACTGAAAAATGAAGTATACTCATTCAGGATTGCCCTAACTGCTTCACATATTATCTCTGTCCCACCATCAGCTTTGCTTCTTCCTGTATAGTACTCCTCTTCTTCATACAGCGAGAACAATTGATTGCTTTCAGCATTACCGGTAATTCTTAACTCTCAATGATTCCTGGAAATGTCCACTTCAAGCATGACAGCTCGCCCTCTGTGATATAGTTTGCTGCTT
Organism: Tringa tobata; assembly: GCA_033628505.1. Classification (NCBI taxonomy): domain Eukaryota; kingdom Metazoa; phylum Chordata; class Aves; order Charadriiformes; family Scolopacidae; genus Tringa; species Tringa tobata. The sequence continues at coordinate 6,538,607 of JAHREE010000128.1, forward strand.
CTCCTACACCCCATTCTTCTTAGGCATTCTTTTTAGTAAGTTTCTCCAGAAAACTATGTTCTTTCCTTGGGAAAATATCAGATCCCTTATTCTTCCTCCGCTTTTGCATTCTTAGTTGATTTAGTTTATCAATACTTGTTTCAAATTTAATAGCCTTATTTACAGAATAACTTAAATTTACTCCTTCTGTTAATTTAAACTAAATCAATCATATTGGGAGCATAAAGAATAAAATGCTTACTAAATAAAAAAAATGCTTTTTTACTGTGCTTTTTGTGGTGTTAAAATCTCATTAAAATGTGAACAAATGATTGTAAATTTCAGAGTAAGTTTATCCTATTTTGGCATTTTTGTAAGACAATACAACTGCTCTAGGCTGAAAGCCTCTGCGTTTGGCTTTCATCATGGTATTCTCTGAAATGAATCCCTCTAAAATCAATGATGACTGAATCAATGAATGAAAGTCAGGATGACTAATTACCAAGAAAACTGCTATTCAAAGGGATCACAACTCAATCCCATAATTAATAAAACTCTAATTTGTTTCTATCTGTTAGAAATTAAGACAGTACGGGTTTTCTTCTTACTAAAACCAACAAATAATGCAGATGAACTTTTGAGCACATTGTATATTTTAAAGGAAGTTTACTGATTAAACACATTTGTTACTTTCCAGTTCTGACAGCACTTAGAGTTGTTTTACATATGCAAGCAGATGATGTAAAATTCTTCTACTGTAATAACAGTGCATAATACAGGTGAAATATTCTAGAACTAAGATTCAGTGGAGATTCAAATTTTCAATCCAATCTCTGCAGTAATGCTTTAGCATGCAGCTGAGGTTGGTAGAGACAGAAAATTACTATTACCTAGTAATCTGAGTGAAATAACTAGGTCATCTCGGTCAGTCAAATTTCAGCAACCCCAAGTGATTCTCCACCTTGATAATCTTACTGCCAGGCCAAAACTGTATTGGTTTTAGGAACTGGAAATAGACAGCTCCTGATTTTAAGAAATAATCACCCATCATTAGTGCCCTTGAAATCACCAGCAGAGAAAACAGCTCTGGATGTGGAACAAAATATATCTGTAGCAAGCAGAAACAAAACAATAATATAGTTTAACAGCAGCATAAAAGAGAGAACCTGCAGAGCTGCTGTAATTTTTCCAGGCTTATGGCAGGTTTGGAATGGAATTAAGGGATGTTTAGGACAAAATGTATCCCAGTAAAAAAAGAATTTTCCTCATTTGGCCACATTTGACCATTTGGCCAAAGTAAAGAGAGTAAATTAGGAAGCTGTCACATGGTACATAAATTAAAGACAGCTTTATAAGTCTAAAATGTTCAAATCTGTTGCATGTTTTATGAAGCAAGAGCCTTGTATAATAAATCTTAAGTTATACAACTACAAAAAGAATTCTTTATAGATTAAGCTAGTCATTCCACATCCTAAAACAGTTCTGAAGCAAAGAGTCTTAAGATAGACCAGTGCTTGACACCTGCAAATAAGATAACAGATGACTACTGGGCTTTTTTTTGTTTGGTTGGATTTTGTTTGTTTGTTTTTCTGAGAAAGAGAGATTTTGTGTGCAAAGGTGTTGAAATGAGCAATCTGGGATTATGCATTAGTTCACTATAAATTCAGTGTGCCTTACTCCGTAATTTCCCTATGGAAAACAGGGACTCTAGAGAGTCATTCAGCTTTTAAGTGATGTTGATAAATAAAATATTTTCAGTCTTTAATTTATTTCCATTTATTTTTTAAGCTTAGGTAATGTCATGGTAAAGCACCTAAAACATTTCAAACTTGGATATTGCAACTGTGTTATTAAAGGTAAGGGAATGTCACTGTGTATTTCTGAACTTCACCCTTTGACTAAATGGAGAAAAAATTTTCCCCAAAACTACAGTGGGAAGCATTCTAGGCAGTGCTTCCATAGTTCATCTATGATCAGCAAAATTATTAAGCGTATTTTGAAAATCTCTGTGTAATAAGGAATAAGCCCTTAGAAATGGATCTGACATGACAGTTGGCGTTATTTTTTCATGCCAAATTAAAGGCTTAAGTAAGGTAAAAGTAGTTAGGACCCAAATATCCCTTCCTGGCTCATAGGCTGCACTTTGGTAAGTTAAGCAAATCATTCATTCAGAAGAAAGGGAACATGTAGATGACTGGGGACTCCAATGAAAATGCATCAAATACTACAGAAGCTAGATCATAACCTCATGCAATCTCAGACTTATTTTCTTAACAAATTTTAAAAAATAAGTCTTCCTCCCCAGATTATCTAGTTAAGAAAAATCTGAACTCATTTTTCTCAGCCTTTTTTTTTTTCAGTGCGCTCTGCACCAGAAGTTACCACTGCCATTCCACAATGCTATTTCTTATGATGAGTGATTTTCCTCTTTTTTTTCCCCTTGGAAACAACCATGCAAACTTTTCAAAGACTAGTTTTCAAAGGCCACCATGTATTCATAAATAAGCCATTATTCATTTCAAGTATTATTTGTTTAAAGAACCAATGAGAAAGGTTGGAATTCTGCAACCATGTCTTTCTGCAACAAACGAGTCATTAACTTCATGAGCATCAATAAGGAAAGTCTTGTTTTTAATGATTTCTCGAACTACCGTTGTTTAATTCACTGCTCTGTGTCTACAGCTTGGATGGTGTCTTTAAATGCTTCCTCTAGGACTTTTACAGAACACAGATAAAGTCAGTGAGCATTTTTATTGCCTTTTATGTCTGCAGATAAGAAAATGCTTGGACATCTGCTTAATGAGCCAGCTGAGGCTCTGTTGGTACCATACCATTCAGCATCTCTCCAAGTCCCAGGACAATAACCCCAGACAGGTATCAGCAGTTCAACGCCATCCCCCGGCAGCCTGCCGAATCTCCCATCAGACAGCCGTTTGCTTACCTGTGTTGCTTGATGGGCTGGGTTCCTCTGTCGGGAGACAAGGCCTCTGGGAAAGACTGAGGGCCTGAAAAACTAGACTCCATAACTTTGTCCAGAATAGGCCCGGGATGCCTATCTGGTTTTGAATACTGTGACACAGAGAATAAAATTAATTAATACACAAAAGGCAAAGCACATTGTTGACGCTATTCAATCAGAATTCATATCAGAGCAGGATAAGAAGTGCTCTAATGCATTTTTAAATTAAAATTAGGCATTGCAAGTAATATATTCATTCACTATTGTTTACATAGCGGAAAGTGCCGGTGCTCATTATCCCCATTACCTCCTCCACATCAAAATGCTCATATCTGCATTAGTAGCAAAATTACTGACTGATCTGCCCATAATGATGGGGAAAACTGATTCCTTTGACTAAAAGCCTGATTTTTTGTGGCTGAACAAGCAGACTGAGATCAAGAAACATCTCACAGGATGGTCAGCACCTTCTAGGGTCCTTTGGGGATTTCAGTCAAACAGTGCTTTTATCAGCATATGTAACTATGAAAACCAAACTGAAAGAGCATTTCTATCATCAGATAAGTAGAAAAATATCTGAATCCTATCCATAGGGCCAGATATCCCTCTGAAAAAGTCTGAAACTTTTGACCTGTGAGTATCTGTGCTAGTAAGAACGGTGTAAACATAATTCTTCTTGTGACAGTTGTAGGCGTAGGGCAGTCTCTGGGCACGTAACAAGCCACAAAGGTCTGTAAAGCAGACACCAGACATGAACAAGAACAGATTTTCTTCTTGCTTTGTGATTCAATTGGAAATTCAGCGAAAAATCTGTCTGATCCTGAATGGAGCCAGAAGGTAAAAGTAAAAAAAAGCTGCATTTTGTCTTGGAAGAAGAATCAATGTTGTTGGTGGTTAATGGGCAACATCTCAGAGATATGAGAGATTAACTCACATTTCCACTCAAGTATAAAAAATACTGCATTATGAAGATTTTTTTTTGTTGCATTACAATGACCTGCAGTAGAACTAATTGGTCTATTTTTCTGTACTGAGATTTTATTTTAGTCCTAGATACCTAGATATCCTAGACACATTTTTACAATAAACTGGTATTGTGGAAGCTATTGTATGAGTGAATATTTTCAAAAGAAAATACAAAATAAAATAATAATAATAATGTAAAAAAATCAGTGTAAAAAATGCCATGCTATGATACAATAGCATAAACAATCATCGAGAAGATAGATTTCTTTCAAAGTACAGTTCTTCATAATTATTTTGTTTTCTAAAAAGACCAATAACTCCTTAAAAATACAGAATTATTTTCTGATTCTCACTTATTCTTGTGTAAATTTTCCCAGACTTCAGCAAAAATGATAAAGGAAAGTCATACAGGATTGCCCTCTTTTAAAAATGGGTTACATGCAATTTTCATCTATCTACTCGCTTCTTATGATGGATTTCTATAGATAAAACAACTGATCTTCAAGTTTTTCTCCAATGCTCTTCTCGCTCTTTCTGTTGCATGAAATACCAATGTAAACAGGGCCAAAATCACTGCTTACATATGTCTGAAGGCAAAGCTATGAGCATGACAATATGGAAAATGTTGCTGCATGCATGAAGTAAACACAAGTGAAATAATAAGAACAAACATATTCCACTCATATTTCTTTCAGTTACCATGATCTTAGTTGTCACTTGTAAATGTTGTAGATAAAATATTCAGACAGAAGTATGATTTTTAAGCTACTCATGTCTGTGAAGGTTTTAAACTTTAATAGTTATCCTGCCAGCTGCAGAAATGAAACTGTCTTTGATTTCTGACCTGAATAAATCAATGTGAGCTATGTAAAGAATGGGTTGTTAGTGCCAGGAAGCTATTTCTGTCCTTTTTTTTGGTGTTTGTTCATGAGACTAAATTGAATGTCCGAATGTCGTATAAGATCATGAGTATGAAGTGAATCATGAAGGGTAATCAGAGATAAGTTGTGCCTTTTGCTACATCTGTGGCTAAGGTGGATATGGGCTGGACTGATGGTATCCAGAGCCTTTCCTCATCACAACTGCAGAAAACTAGGCCCCTCATAAGCTGCTCTGAGGCTGAGCAGCAAACTATACTGAAGCACCACCCAGGCACAGCCTGCAAAGTATATTTTTTCCCCCCAACTGAACGTTTCTTTTATGCCATCTTCAGATAAACCACTTACCAATTATCGTAACAGCCATAACATTAATTACAATGAAAAAGTGAATCACAATTCAAATTGAGGGTGTGAATATACAGAGACTTTGAACAATGTAATTGAACTAATTTGGATGCATCACATTATTCATACATTGCAATAGGTTTAAACAGTTGGGTTTATTCTCCTTTAGCTTAACCATAAGTGTTACATGCTTTCTCTGAGATCATCTCTGGAGAAAAATATCTTCATATTTCTGTCAGGATTTTACAGTAGTACCAGTTGGTGCCCCTAGAAGTATGGTATAGGATTACTCCCCATCCATATCCCAGCAGAGCACATCCCACTGCTTCCACAGTTCTCACCTGGGCTGAGCTCTGCGGAGCCCACTGACTGTTGTGAGCTGCTGAATACTCAGCCACGACGGAGAATAAGCTGTGCAACACTTTCAAAGGACTGCTTTGTTGATGTTGAAAGCATCACCGAAAGCTCATCTGTATTATTTTTTTAATGGTTTTATTGTCTTCTTGCTTAATTATTTGTGCTTGTTTGAGCAATTACTGAGAAACACTGATGCATATGGCTAAATAAACTAAAGAATAATGATAGCATTTAAAAAGAAACCATTTTTCAAATTTTTAATTTTTCACAGTTTCATGGAGAAAAATCACCTGTTATGTACAATTACTCAGCTCTTTGACAATAAAATTCCACCCCCCACTAGTTAATGCTAAGCAAATCTGCAACGGCAGCCTGGGCCAGGAGACAAGAAATCAGCCTCTGCCACTGACCTGCTGTACCACTGTGAGCACTTAATTCCCGTGTTCCATGCCTTGTATTCTTTATTCTAAAATGTAGAATTCATGAATAGCAAATGCTACAGTACTCACGTGGTACAGAATAGCTTGACACTGTTGTCCTAGTGCTATGCAAAGGAAAACACTCCCCCCCACCCCGCCCCCGGCTTTTCTTAGCTCTTCCTCCTCAATGATTTTCCCAAAATAGTAGTAACGAAGAGTCCAGAAATGAATGTGGCACTGGAAAAGAGGTGATGTGAGGATCCCATTACAAAAAGGACTGAGAAGACAGAGGGGGCCAGCTTTAAATTACATTCAGAGAGGGTGCCTCAAGGAGGTAAAGAGCCAGTGATTTTCCTGGGCTGACCTTGCAAGAAGAGCCCATCAGGTGGTTTATTTATCATCTTTACAGCTGTTCCCATATGTTCTACATGTTTTGTTGCCAACACTACCTCTAGACAGAGGCCAGTAAACCCAAGTTTGTCTCTTCTGGCAGTTCTTCCTAAGTAGTCGTACGATATAGGAATGGGAAATTTGCTCTTGATATTAGCTGATAAATCACATCGTAACTCAAAACAAAATCACACTGTAATCTTTTGAAAGATTTAAGTGTATCTGCTGCTCAACATGTATTAATTGCATTTCTAGCGCAGTGACTAAAAAGAATTTATTTCCTACTACTATCAACAGAAGGTAACAAGACACAAAAAGAATTTTTTTTTTTCCCCACGTTATAAGAATATCAGAAGCCTGGAGCTAGTGATTGCAAGCTATTAGAAGCAAGTGTAGTGAAAAGTGAAACCGCACACTACAGCATGAAAAGCATATTAACCACCTCAGAGGGAAAGTGATGGGGAATTAATAGATCTACTTAGTACCATGGGAGAAGGTATTAAAATCCACAACGGTGAAAAGGGCCACTTTAAAGAACCATGACAACTCAGAATCACTAAAGAAATGGCCGGGCTTCAGCTGCTTTTTTTTTTTTAATGTTGCACGATGTATTTGTCAAGTTATGAGAATTTAAAGAAATCCTATAGTCAAGCTGGGAAAAGGAGCTAGCAATTGGGAACACTATTAAGACTCATGAAGACTGGTGAATTACAGAAAAGCAAGAAGGGGGCCATAACACCTCCTCTCGCTCCTTGCTCAGTCCATGAGGGGGCACAGAGAACTTCTCTTTCTTAGAGGGGCAGCTGAGAATGACAATTTATTTCCTTTTGCCTATGAAGGCATTGAACTGTTTGCTGCAGTCTTGTGGAGCACATTTGTTAAATATCTCTTGAAGATAATATAATCTCTTTGGGAAGGAGCAGGTAATACTAGGAACTCCTAAGTTTCATGCATTAGGTGAAATAAATCTGAATCTCCTTGTACCTCAAAAATCTTGCATTAAAACCTGGCATATCTATCTCTTCCTGACTGAGGAGTTATAGAAAGATTACCAGTGCGTTAGCATCCAAATCCAAGATGCTAGAAAACCTAGCAAGAAATTTAGTGCGTTCCTGCTAGAATATTTGGGAAAAGCAGTGGACTTGAAGAAGATTCAGGAAAAAAACTAGGAGCTGTGTTCAAACAGTTGTTTATGAATTCTGCTTACACCACACAGTATTTTTAATCTAATTTATATCCCAACAAAATAATGGAATCGATAACAAGGAAAACAGACTCGGCACAGGTTACACAATTACCAGCCACGAGCAGCAGGAATTCAGAGAGAATACAGCTGTCCTGACAAAATCTAACCCTTTTTTTATTTTTAATTTTACAGAATCACAACTGAGCAGAGGAAGGAAGTAGAGGAGATGTAATACATTTGAGTGTGGGAAGGAAAATCATATGATACTTCAAAATATTTTCCATGCAAACAAAAAGTTATGTTCCCTGCAATACAGCAAATGACAGGAAGGCATCCATCTTTTAACTTAAATGCCTAACTCTACTTGCGTTGTTCCTCAGCCTCGGGGCTTGCTAAGGCAGGTGCTGGGATGTGGCCATTCTTCCTTGGTTGTGTTTACTCTGCTGACCAGAGAGGGCAAAACCCCCAAAAAGAGTAACTTCTTAGATGAAAGGAATTTTAAAAAGCCTACATTTTTCAGTTGGCCAGCTCCATTTTTTCCTGAATACCCTGTTGCTTAACTTGAATATCCACATATGAAATAGAAATCCAGCCATATGGATGTTTAATGAACTTGGGGGAGTGTCCAACAGTTCACATTCATTTCTTAAACAGTGCCTTTTGAAATAAGGATTGCTGCAAAGTAACCTGTAGTCTAGGATGCAGCAGGAGAATTCTGATACAAATGGAGAGTGTTTTAAAAACAAACATTCAGAGCCCTTAACCTTGTATGTGGTTCTCATAATCACACTACTGTAAAAAAGTTTTAATTGGCATAGAGGTAGGATATCATGGGGACTGAGGTGTGCAATCCCTTTCCTTCTGCAGTAATATAAATAGCTGCCAGTATAATGAATTAGGCTAGAATAAAATGCAAATTGGTAATTAATTTTCATACTTGGTTAAAAAATGAAATGTGTGGTTTTTCTGTTAGAAGCAATTTTGATATATTCACACGGCTTCTCTCATTTAAAAAAAGATTCAAAATTGGTTTTGAAAATAAGTCCAGTCAGGAGTAAAAAGGGAAAAAAGGAATAATGAGGAAAAACGTACTTCACTGAGATTGGTCAAGCCCTTTACAGCCATAAACCACTCAAAACACTATCTGCTATACCCTGGGTCTTGGGAAATAAGTAAAACCTCTTTCTAGAGCAACACTGCGTTCGGAAAGATCCATGCATCCTTTACTAAATGTCGCAATCTCTGAGCCAAAATGTGATGGCTCTTTCAGAATAGACATTATTAGAATAGTCATCAAGAAAAAGGAACCTTATGCAACTATTCTCAGGTCTACACTAATGTATTCTTCTGTATTGAAGAAGAAAAAGCATGGCGAAAAAGCTGAAAGCATCACAAGGCCCATTCAAAATAGGCAGGTGAAAAATATGGGAAAATCTTTTAGAGAAAGAGAGAAAGGTGACATACAAGCAAGACAGTTTTTGCATGTAAGAGGAGCACCTCGAGTGGGAAAAGAAACAGCTTCAGGATTAGATAAACCAAAACCCCACACTGGAGGACTAGTCTCCATAAGATAATCACCTTGATTTAAGTTTCTTTATTGGCCCCTGTAAATGAAGAGAACTAAGATTTCTCCCCTAACCTACACGGTGGGAGCTCCAGATGGAATCACAGAGATGACACCCAGGCAATGACAGACAGAAAGGCAGCAGTAGGGCCGTGGGAGCCCTCTCCTCCCTGTGCCTCTGCCTGCTCCCTTTCCCACCCAGCGGATATGCCTGGGGCAGATCTCTGGTCTCGGATGCGTATTCACTCAGCCAGTCCTACAAAACACCATTTCAAAGTTCTTCTCTGTTGCCTCGCCATACCCCCTGCCCTTTATTTTCCCCTCTGATCTGCCAAGTTTTGTAAATATTTCATGAACTGCCTACACGCGTTCCTGCACTAAAATCTTGCTAACAATAGAAACCATTATTACCCTCCACTGTTACACTACATCCTGCACAAGGTCATTCTGTTTTTCTTCCTTAGTATCTTTGCTCCCAAAGGGAAAATGCATTAATAGCAAGGAGAAAACAGCTGCCTGCAAAGAAGCCACAAGAACAAGAAAATGGCGTGTTAATTACCAGCACTGATAATGCCAGTCTGAACAGCATTAAATGCTGAAAATCAAATTTAGATTAAAAAAATAAATAATAATAATAATGGTTTTCGATCTCTAATATCTGGAATCTGCAAACTGTTACTTGAGCCATTATGGCTATTGTTATGGCAGAAGAAAAAGACTTAAAGCCTGTTGATGTTTTTTTTGAGGCTGCTCAGAAGACATCAAATAGTTCACCGTGATGATAAGCTGACAAAATATTGCATTGAATTATAGTGAGAAAAAGGCAAAAACCATATTCTTAGTGTTAACCAAGACCTACTTTATGTGTTAGAACAAAAGGCTCACAAACGCTCTTTACAACTTTACCTTTTGTTGCCATCATTACAACCCAACAACACACCCAACAGCTTTTTTTTAGGGGCTTAGAAGTAATACATGACTGAATGAACTGAAACAAAGAACTGCACAAGGTTTTTGCAACTGTGATTATATTAATTTAGTGGGGCTATCTTCCTTCTTGAAATAGCATATTTTTCCTGAACCACAAAGCATATCACGACCACAAAGGTGCTCCTATAAAACAAAAATTTAGTGAACACAAGCAATGCTCTGACAACTCCTCTGTCATAGCCTGCAGGCTCCGCTTACTCTGAATTGGTTAATGGGGCTTATACTTATTTCTGCATTAGCTGGATGTAAACCAGGCATTGTGACATCTGTGGCTAAGTAGGCATGAGTGCTCACTTTTGGTAAACTCCCACTATTTTGATGGAATCTGGCAAATAAGGTAGTCAGCTTTAAGAAAAATTAAGCTACCGTCTTTGTTTAAAGAAGAATTAAGCATTTAGAAAAGCTTCCATACATCTTTTATGATTTCTTATTGTATTGCTATCAGGATCCTTCTCAGTTGTTCCAAAGACTTTGTTTAAAATAAAACAGCACTAAATATGTTTGACCAGGGGAAAGAAAATTACACGCATTGGAAAATATCTTGCAACCAGAACTAAATGAATCGGTCACCTTCAAGTTCCTTATTTCAAATATGCTTTATGTTTTTCATGATTGTGGGATTGTATTAACTTACATATAACTATACATGGAAATTGACTACATAATTTTCAAAATGAGTTTGAACAAACTATTTTCTTTCTGGTATCAAAAATCCTTTTAACTCAAGACCCAGGAAGATGAGACTGTCTGCACAGTCTTCCCTTGAGCACTAGTTTACATGTGTAAATTTAGTTCCAGATTTTAAATTTACTCCGAATTAACTGTAATGTATTTCTACATTTTTCTCATGTATGTTCATTAATTGTTGGAATACTTGGAATTGAAATCACTTAGGATCAAGGACCCTCACTTCACATACAAACCATACATATGAGCTAAGTTGTTCCTGGAAACTATAGTAGTAATTTTCCCCCATCCCTTTTCCCCCATCAACAAGGTCCATTACATTAACAAAATATACCATGATCCATTGAAAAAACTTCAGAAAAAAAATCCCTGATTGGTGTGTTCCATTAACAGGCCTGATACAAAAAATTTTATAAAAGTGGTGAGAATTCTTGTTCCCATTGCTCAGATGCTAATAGCAACATGTCGTTGTGCTGCCATCAGCAGCAGGAACTCAGCCACGCTATTAAGTGTTGGAGCTGGCAGGATTACTTACATTTTGCAGCTGGACTCGGCTTTGTGCCATACACTCTGACTTTGCCATCATGCTGGAAGCATTTAGGCTGTAGGTTTTCCTATTCTGTGTTTCTTTCAGCTGTTCATGAATTTGCTTTGTTTGTTTCCTGCAGAGAGAAATAAAATTCATGTAAGAAAGAGCTAGTTTGATCTTCTACTATAGGCATGATATTTTTATAGCCATGGCTCCCTTTGTTCACAACTTCAATGTATTAAATTAACCAGCTGAGCTAATTCACTGGTGTCTAGTATTTCAATGCAGTGGTCATTTTCTGGTGAGGTTTAAGAAAGAAAAAAAAAAAAGGAGCTCTTCTGTTTAAAAGATCTTTTATTCTCAGATTACATAATAGCATGCTAGTTGTTTTAGTGCAGGATTTGGTAAGATCATCTATTACATATTTAACAATGGCTTGCAAGTAGGACTGCATATTAAAAAAACATTTTGCTCTGATTTGGAAGAAAGATTTTGGCAAACACAGCAGGCATGAGTCCCTGTTGGCTACAAAAAGTGCCAAAGAATCAAAGATTTCTGCTAGTAGCTGATTAGACTTGACCTATAACCCAGTATCTTGTATAGAGAAGCTTTTGCTTACATGATTAAACCTGGAAAAAAAATCAGCATGGTATCTGAGGCTGTGTTTTTGACATATTGTATGCCAGAGCTAGGATTACCACTAGATGAATCGCTTGCAATATTCAGGAGATAGCTACACTATTAATAAAGGCTTTCTGTTTCTGCCACACTATATTGGCAAACTGAGTTCTGAAGTTCTTTACACGACTGAGGATATGAGGCAGCAAACTTTATTTTAAATATTTCTTTTGTCTTCCGCAAACAGATATCTAAGCTGAGCAAAAACTGTTACAAAACATATTTAAGGTCTTTTCTCAGTCTTCATTCTTTTGATAAACTACATTGTCTGAGACTATCAGTTTTAAATAATCACAAGAAATAACTCCACAATGCTATTTGAATTCTTTCTTTCCTTCCTTCTCTTTTCCTTTTTCTCCCCAGCAGATGCATCTCCAGCAATGAACATGCAAAGGCCCCTATTGTAAGCATGTTACAAATATGAATGGCATGTTTTAGGTATAGCTCAGAGCTAATAATTAGTAAGATTTATGAACGTGGGTGGGTGAGGAAATGATTTCTCAAGCAGAAAAACCTATTAAACTTCCAAAATTCTTCCTTAGCCAAAACAACTTGTAAAGTTAATATCAGAATATTCTGAATAGATTTATAATTTGAAGGACTATAGTTTCAAATTAAATTAGTCAGACGATTCTGAAGCATCTCTTTTCAAAAACACTGTTTGATATCTACTCCATTTTGAAACCAATGAAACTGAATAATTTAACTTGTAAAATGTCAAAATGAATGCTTTAGCATTCATTTTTTCCAGGGAAAATTCAGAAAATTTCCCTTTTTCCAGGGAAAATTCAGAAAAGCAATTCTAGAATTTGTATGAATAATTATTTTCTGACCAGCTAAATTATATACACTGTGGAAATTGCATATATATCCGTACTTCCCATTGGAAAGCCAGCCACTTGCGTGTTGGTCTCCATAATGGTTATGGAATATCCAGTCTTTTTTGATGACTGTTTTTGAGTGAAGTCTTCACATAAAGTCTAAACAATGACAGTGAAACTTGATCACAGCATCAGATTGGGAATCTCCTCTATACATACAAAGTTCTTAGAAATTAATTGGGAAAACAACACAAATTTTTGGAACTCTAATTGGGATTTATTTAGGAAACCTGAGTTTAGAGTTGTTTCTACATCTATAAACATTGTAAGTAAACTGGAATATTCAGCTTCACTGCTGCAATCTTTAACATTATAATTGAGACTCCCAAAGGCAATTTACTGAGAGAAACAATTGAATAATTAATTTCCTTTTATGATCATGCAACCTAACATTAATATTAGGTTTATGTATATTCATTTTGCCAAACTATAGGAGGCACAGTTATAAAATTAGAAAATATTAATAATACAAAGTTACTCACTGATCAATATATTTATTTTATAATTTTTGTTTTCAAAACAAATGGGCCTTATGTGTTCTACTTTAGAGATATTTGGCAATAAAGTGCTGTTACTTCAGCAAGAAATAAAGTCACTACGCATCTACAAAGGTCTAGACCATAAAGAGCAGCCCATTACTGTACTCTCCCTCTGTTGCTAACACTTACAGCACTTTTTTGATTACTCTAAAAGGAATAACTGGAAAGGCATAGTGTTAAATTATAGTTCTAAACTTCCTCAGATTTAATTCATTTTAAAGAAGGACTTCTAATTTAATGATGCATAGGAAAGTGCGTATTTCTAGCAGCAGGTATTATACAATTGTCAAACTAAGAAAGTCAGTGTCAGTGTCTTCATGGAAACTTTTTTCTTAAAGGGTGCACCATTCAGAGTTTTTGTAGCTGTTAGTAATATTTTAAATTTCTGATACATCAAATTAAACCCAAGGATTATCCCCCATGCAGGAGGATTGCTTTGATAACTCTTAAGCATGATCAAAATACATCTGCCTGATGAAGAAGCTACTGGAAATCCATTGACTAAAAGCTAACATATGATAATGGTTGAGGCACTTTAAATGTGTTGTTTTTTACAGCCTTAAGACACTATCCAATGTCATAGTTGTGATACTGTTTTATGTGGCCTTTATGCAACCCAGTCTAGATACTCTTATTTGCTTTTTGGACAGTTTGCCAGATGGAGCAACAGCCAGGGAGTTAGGGACTGATTGGTGTCTTACCATTACTGCGCTTCATAGATTTGATAAGATCTCTTGACTGAATTGGAGGTGCTCATTTTCTCATTACTTTTCAAACCTCAGTTCCCAGAATCTGGCATGAGCACACTTCAACTCTTCCCAGTAACACTTAACTATCATCTTTATAATGCAGGTAAAAACCCAGCCCAAACCCTCACCTTCTGCTGACATATGAAGCATTATTTGTCTTGTCAGTTCATTTTTGAAGCATTATTTCTACTAATTATTTTTAGACACAGCTCTCCCCATGACCTCATCCAAGTCATGTTATCTGGAAGGCTGTTTCAACTCAGCTCTCCACAACTCCTTACAACACTGCAAAACCAAGTGGGGCACAGCTGAATAACAGAGGGACACTTTATTCACGCTATGCTCACTTGTTGACTGCATGTTCTTCCAACTGACAATCTCCTTCTGCCTTTTCTGAATCTCTCTTCATCAATAAAGCCCCCAAGCCTTTCCAGGAAGAACCTTATTCTTCCTTTTTTTGTCTGCAGATCTAAAATGCATAATGGCATTTCTAATGCAGTGGCAAAATGGCTCTCTGCTCACAATTTATACTACACCAAAGAGTCTGCAGAGAGGTACTGTCCTGCCACAGCATCCTCCCAGCTGGCNCTACACCAAAGAGTCTGCAGAGAGGTACTGTCCTGCCACAGCATCCTTCCAGCTGGCATCACTGTCATATTCAAGGTCCAAAGAACAACTAAATGAAATCCCTCAAGACATAAGAACAGGTAGGAGCATTTAGATGAAACATGAACAAACTCAAATCTTCACTCAAATCATGCACAAACTACCCCTGAAGTTTAGAGGGATGAAAAAGAATAAAAGAAGATCTAATGACTTTTCCAAATTTTTTTTTTTCCCTGATTGAAATATCAAAACATTTTATATTTTTTAAAAATAGAAGTAGTCCTCAACAAATTTCCTACCCATTAAAATAAACTCTAAGAAAGGGGATTCAGATAAGCATCCAAACTTATAAATAGTGCAACCCTCTACATTTTTTCTGCTTGGCCACCAAGACTAACCTCATGCAGATACTATTTATATTGCTAGGTGTTCTCTCATTATCTCCAGCTGGAACAGGAATGAGGGATGACAACCATATGAACATATTTATAGATAGTGGCACTGACAAGCAGGTCATATAATTGATATGAGGTTTTTGCAACTCAAATTACACACATAACAATAAATATTATAAAATAATATTTAGTTGGGAAGATAAAGAATAGAGTGAAAAGTATTTCACTTGAATATAATTTAGTACAGATGATCCCACCATACTTCAGTTGCAGTTATACAGCTACACCAGGAGTTTACAACTCTTAGCTACAGACTACAGATATCTGCAGAGAACTTGGCTCTCTCTGCATTTCTAACTTTACCTTTGGTCTCAGCATCCAGAAACCACAGGGACATTCAGGGATATGAAATGAAATGCAAAAAGGAGATGGTATGTTTAAACTTTTATTTTCAAAAGAGGAAAGTTATTATTGCACTGATAGTAAAAGACACAAAATTATTATTGTCAAAAACAGAACTGGAAAGGACACAATCTCTTCTTTCCTGATACCAGAGAATAGAAAAAAGAACATATATTATTCCTGTTTACTTTTTTTTTTGGATCTAGATAGTGTAGCTAGCCATGGGGAACTGCTCTAGCCTGTCCACAGATAACAGCTTCAAAAGGAGGGGAGAAACTGAAGAATTGTAAAGCCATAAAATGGACAGAACCTAAATAACAAACATGCTAGACAAAGGCTCTTACTTTGTTTTGAAGTAGAACGCTGCACAAAGCATGCCCACTACGACTATGCCAAAGACGATACAGGAAATAGACAGCACCTGGCGCTGGTACACTTCTTCGCTTTCTGTGAACAGCAAAATTGAGAATTATGAAAGCATCAGGAAACAATACTTGCAAAAAGTGGATTTCAGCACATCATGATTTCACTAATAATGGACAGATGCGAGCTATTTGGAGGTCTAAATTGCCCAGTTCCTCAACAGAATGGATGCTTCTCTGAACCTTTCATCTCGATAAGGTTCATAGAGTCATGGCCTCCTCGGAAAGATTTAGAAAGTGGTTCCAATACACACTCAGAGATATATAATAATAAAAATCAGGATAGTTTAATATTTTCTCTGCTCTACATGCTATTTTTCAGCTTTTTTAGAAAGCTTCTACTGTCAATAGGATAAAGAGCTGTACAGCCACGGAGTTTTTCCTGGCTTAAGGCAAGACCCACCAGAGCTCTCACAAGGTCTCACAAGATTCAGAGTTCTTTTTTAGCTACCCCAAAAATGTAAGGTTTTTTTTGATTGAATGGTGATTACCATGCCTTATTTCCCTGTTATTCCCTGTATTTGAAGTTTACGTACTACATACCACAGTAAAAAATTAATTCAATCAACTTGGATGAAACCCAATGACTACTATGCTACAATGCACCAGATATTGCTTTCATGGGAGTCTATTTTTTTAAAAGAAATTTCTTTAATCAAACTCATAATCTTCTAATTATTTTTAAAACAGGAACAGAATGAAAGTAAAGAATAGAAAAAAAAAGCTAAGAAAACAAAACAGTCATTCCTGACAGCAGACAGAAGCTGACAGGCAACTGGAGTTACACACACTGAATGCATTAACAGCTCCTAAAGTGTTATATTTTATTTTTATAATTTCAACTGCTTCTCTAGTCCAAAGTGCTAACACGCTAAACAGTTTGTTATTTTTTAAGATCAGTTTCTCCAAACATGCAACATACAAACCAGTGTTTTCATTCATATATTTTAGATGGAAAACCAACATGTAGGATTGTCAAAGCACAGCACGAGCACTGTACACTGACAAACCCACATTTTCTTTCTAGGTTGGCAATTCAGTGCAGGCCCTCCCATCAGTATGAATACCAGTCAAGTAGGTGACAGTAACTCCAAGTTCCAGGTTCATAAGTCTCAGGTTCATTAGAAGAAAATACTGTATGACAATATCAAGGTGAAACTAGGTGAATATTGAAAAAAGATTTACCCCCAACTGGAACTTCAGTCAAATACTATCTGTTGTTATAATGATGGAAGACTATATACAGTATCCTAATCAGTATTAATTATTAATTTCTCAATAATGAATATCCCAGTGCTCTTACTAAACATTTGGAATCATAAATGCAGTCATTTTCTCTTGTAGGAGCCCCAGTAGCTTTCTATAATCCATTTAAAAAAAAATACAAGTAGAAAATCTTTATTTCGTAATTATTTTTTTACGTGCTCAAAGAACACCACAGTGATTCAGAAGCCATTTCTAAGATGCAAAACATCCCCAGCTCCTGCTAAATTATCTCATTTAATTTTGAAATTCTAAAAGATGTACTTCTACAATATTGTCTTCAAAATAAAAAGAAGCAAATGTCGCACACTGCATTTGCAGTGCATATACTTTTTACACGTCTAAAATATATCTAGAAAGGTTGCAATTCAATAGGAAATGCTGATAACATTGCAGTAAAACTGATTCCAGTAGAGCTTTAAGCCTATTCCTCATTAGCATATATAAAATTTGGATCTAGACAGTAAATCTTCATTGGCAATGAACTAGATGTTTGGGGGTTTAATTTATTTTTCTTGGTTTGTTTGTTTGTTTGTTTTTACTAGGTTGTGTAAACACAATTATCCACTTTCCATTTCCACTGCAGTACACAAAGGACTAATCTTACAAATTTTAAATTGTTATGTTGAGGTGGATTACACTGCAAATAGTTAAAGAATTGCTCCATTCAGAAATTGCTAATCTATTCTGCCTGAATACCAATTTCAGCACCTACTGCTTAAGACCACACCTCAATCATACATACTTATGAACTGTAATTTCACTCAAACAGTGCATATAATAATAATTTTAAAAATCTATTTATTAAAAGAAATAGACTTCAGTAGAGTGTGCAAACAGGCTTAATTTTATTTTTATTTCAACCAAAGTCCTCATTAAATACTTTTTTTTTCTTTTTCGTCTGCTATTTTTTTGAGAAATGTTGAGTTTAATGCAGCTATGGTCTTTTGTCAGTCTTGAATAGTTATCACTGTCTTGTTAAAGATGCTCTAGAATACGTCTTACCAAGATAAAAGCACTTCAGAGACTGGACAATATTATCTTGCTCAGACAACTATGTGAAGATTTAAGTCTTTTGTGTAGACAGATTAATCCCTGTCACTAGCTTTCAACACATGCTGATCGATGCTTTCTTTCCTTTTTTGTTTATTTTCTACAGTGCACATTTAAAGAACTACTTATTGATTAACTTTGCTCCATTTCTTAGACACCGCTTCATTTTTTTTATATCCTTTAAATCCTTATTTATGTATTGGACTCTAGCATATTTGTCTCCAACATCTTAAAATATAATCAGTTAAGCCTTTTTCCATTCTGTAATCTTCCTCACTGGCTTTTTTAAGGAAACCCACCTTTTTCCTGATAGGAATGTAATCTTTCTCTCTGTGCAAACTTTGAAGATCTCCTCACTGTTTCTTTGATTTAACCTCACTATTGCTTTGTAACATGTACAGCACAGCTGAAATCCTCTCTAGCCAAGGTGTACTGAATAGGGCCTTTAAAGAAGGCCCACAGCTACAGCTGAGTGCTGCAAAGCACTTTTGTTCTCACAAAGCAGAAAGCTGTAGAAATTCAATGTTTAGAAAACAGAACTGAAAATTCCTCCTCCTTAGTTGAAGACGTGCATCAGCTTGTGCATACGTGTATTCACATACTGAAAGAAACTTCCCAAGCTAATCTAAAGTGTGACTGAAACTTATTATGATAAGTCTCTCTTTATTCATATATATTCATATATTCCTTGTGAAGTAAATCACCTTAATTGCATTTGACTGAAATAAATACTCTAGGGAGAAGATTCCTCTTTTAATGAGCAGCCAAGAAAATATTTCAGCTAAAAAAACAAATTTAAACTGCCATGGATATTCCTGGATAATCCAGCCGAGTATTTAAGACTACAGAACACAAATTCCACCGAGCATTCAAATTATACAAAAATACGTAACTTATGCCAACACAAAAACAACCACAGAGCATAGTACTGAAATATAACATAGTAAACTGTTTAGATCCAGACTATTTTGCTTAAAAAAAATATGGAAAGAAAGATCTTCCCAGAAGATAATGACAAGATAAACTCAATGGGACATGAAGCCTGCTGAAAGGCTGGATTCCCACAGACAAGTCCCCATTCACTGAATGTTGTTACATGTCTAGCCCATTTTTTATTTATACTATTGATTCTTTCTTATTTTCAGTCCTGCTAAAAAAGTCTTTGTCCCTTAACCTCTGTCATGTCACCCCACTGACTATAAACTTCTCGTGCCCTACGTGCTCCTTTTTCTAAGCTTATCTCACACATTTACTATCATTAAGAAACCCAAAATAACTACTGGCAACCCATGGAAGAAAAGTTTCTTCAGGCACTCACTTCACAGTCACATTTCATCTGTCTGTTACTACAAAAAGGTACATGCCGTATTACAGGTCCTAGAGTTTGGGGTTTTTGTATTCTCTTGCTCTTTAAAATTTATTCTTAAATGCAGACATCTGCCTGCTTTATGCATGTGGAAAGATCAGCTGAAGCATAAGCATCTTTAGAGGGTTAAAAGGTGTAGGGTAGACACATTTTTTTCATTATTGTTACTTCTAAAGGATATGGTGGTTTTGTTGTGTAAATAAGCTGAAACTCGGGCCTCTTCTTTGTGACTTTATTATAAAAGGAAGAACATTGGTACAAGGACCTTGAGAAACAACCGTGTATGTTTCTAACCATATTACTGAGAAAGAATAATTTAGTTAATTAAAACAGATTATATTAGGCTTTGCTAGTACCTAAATCCGCAATATCATTACCAGCCATAATCACTGGATCTTCTAGTTCATATTGTGTATTTTCTGAATTCATCTTTGAAAGGTATTTCAAATATGAAGAATAGTATTGTGCATGTGGCCTAAGCCAAATGATAACAAAACAATAATTGCAGCTTTCCCCCTTGTGGTGCTTATTTCAATGGCTCTTGAATAAAGTCTCAGTATGGTCACAAGCATCACAGAGAAGAATTACTGAATATTCAAACTGAGCCAACTGAGAAATTATGACATTTACCATATGAATGTATTACTTAAGCTTTGCTCTATAAAGAAAAAAAAATACAAATAAATGTGCAGATTAATTTTTCTGAAGTTTTTACTCCCATCCTCAAAAGTACCACAAACCCCAACAGCACTCAGCATTCCCTTACTTTCCTCACTTCCTTCCCCTAAATGGACCTGCTCTGTATTGATGGAAGTAACAACATGCTACAGAATAAATATGGAAACCCCAGTATTGTGTCATTGGTACGTATGATAAACAATAGCTTTCCTTGTGCTTTCTCCCATTGATAAATGCAAATGAAAATTTATGAAAATAATTCCAACCCTTATTTGTCACCACAAAATTTAGAGATGTTTTCCTTTACCTTTTTCTCAATCCCTGCCGTTTAAGAGTAAACAGAGGTCTAATGGATAGAACATAAAAAAGAGCTTTTCCTCAATAGGTTAAGACAACATGAATGCAGGCTTTCTTTTTGTGCCCATGCCAAAACTAAGCCATAAAGCCACCTTCACTGTAACCTCACCGCCACACACTTTTTTCATTCCCTGCCTGTGCATTTTCTGACACACGTGTTCTCATGCTGTATTGTATTGGAATGCCCCGCAGAGCCAGAACTTTGCTACTGAGATGAACCACAAGAGCATCATTTGCCACTTATGGTCTTATTGGTGTCCTGCATCCTCAAAGTCCCATATAAAATGACAGAGGAATAGTACGTGGAAATCCCATAGAAAACGTCAAGATTTCCAATAAAATACAGATTCCATAAGTTAAAAGGCAAGAGAGTAGTTAAAGCATTTTTCTCAATATACTTAGATTTATGTGTGAAAAGTGCTGAACTATATAAGGCATTCTAAATTTAATTCATGAAGAGAATAAAAAAAGCCTGCATGTTCCACAAAATCTGTGATTCAGATTTTCAACTCTCCCAAGAGTTTTCTCTGTTCTTTCACTTGCAAAAACCTCCTGTACAGATTCACTGCCATATGCTGTAGCTTGTGCTAAGGCAAAACGTTTTAACAGTTGAATGCTACAAACCACAGTTCACAAATTTCTTCTGTGACCTTGGGTAAGTCAAAATCCTTGTTCTTTCTGTCACCATGAGGATAATATTGCCTCTTCCATTTCAGTGATTAATGTGATAAAATTTCATACAAACATATTAACCTCTAAAGGAATGAATTCTATGCAAATGCATAAAATAGATAAAGCTGTCCCAGATAAGCATGTTCCAACATCTTTAACAGCATATGCATAACTTCACCTAAAATACCATGTTTTATGCTAATTCTCAGCTACCTTTATTAGACACTGAATTTTCTGCCTTCAGTTTTTGCCTGTCTGGGTAGAATTTCCCTTTTAAAAGGGCTTCAAAACACTTGGGTTCACAAATTAGGACCTGAAGTTTGTATCTGCTATCGTTTACAGAAAGGACAGAGTCAAGGTTAATAGCACAGATTCACATTTCAAACTGGAATCAGAGCAAGCTGACTTCTGCTGGCAGAAGTTCATAAAGCATTTCATAGTTTCGATAGTGATTCTCTCCTGGGAAGAACTGTTCAGTGATTCCGATTGTAACGAAGATTAACAAAATACATTTTCTTGTACTTGTGGAACATGCATAGCAGAAGGATCTTAATGAGAGCAAAGTGAAATAGATGTGGTCCATTATATATTATAATTGCACGATATCATACATTGTTTGGCTATTGGTATTTAACACCCATGAGATCATTTTCCACATATACTGAAGGCAGAAAAGGAAGGGATAAGTATTCAACCAGAGACTGTCCTATTTTGAGTACTTGATTCTACAAGATTAATGCTGCATTAACACTAGTTTTGCAGGGAATATTAAAAACGAAGGAATGAACTAACTGTAATGCTATAAATTCATCGTGAAAAGGGATGCAAAGGTATGTGCTCTAACCCTGAGCTCTCAACCAACTATTTTAGATTAGCAAGTGAAAGGTGAAATCTCATTCACAAATTTATGAACCAAAATCTCCTGACATTTCCATCAAAGCCATCCTTAAAAAAACCCACAAAATAAAATGAGCCAAACAGTGGAGAGTTATTTGGAAAAGAGAAAGAGAGGCTAACCTTACACAAGAATGTCTAATGTTGTCTATGATTACAATAATTGGGTGCAGTAATCAACAAGTGAAGGTGCCAATATTCTTAGTAACTGCTAGTTGTTATGAAGCAAAAATTTGGTAAGTACTTTTAAACAGTGAGGTCATAATTCTGAAGGTGAATTCATTTTAACTTTGGTTTCCTAAGAAACAATCACTTCCTTTTGCCTGCAGGGAATTTAGGAATTTGGGTCAGCTATAACCAGAACTCAAATCTAACAAACTTTCAAAGCCTTAGTTAAGTACATTCAAATCAACATATTTATTAAATCTTGAAATAGCTCAATAGGAAGCTAAGGCATGACTGGTAGCCTTTCCCTTTTAAGAAAAAGACTGGTTAGGAGTTTTTGTGTATTGACAATTTATGAGTAAGACAATCCAATTCTATTACAAACTTTATCTACTTTCATTCTATTTCTAGATGGATAAGGTCAGTCATCTACCAACAAAATTCATTACCTAAGTCTCATCAGCCTCTGTGCACACGTACTAATTTTCCTTTTTGAAAGATTCCATGTTGGAATTTATTAGAGCAATTCTAAGTTTCTCTATGACCTTTTATTACTGCAAAAATACACCCAGTAAGCTAACCTGTACTAAATTATTATTATTATACACTAATAAGAATAAAAATTACATATGAGCTTTGTTTTTATCTTACTCATTCTTGATACAACCTGTATATAAATATTTTAACTTGAGTTTGCTAAGTATAAGAGAAAAACAAATATGAAGGCAATTCTTCCTCCTCCAACTTAACTTCCAGTCTGGATAAAGGGGGAAAAAAGTTACCTGGTTGAGAGTTGGCAGCTAATATTCTATGGCAATATTTTAGACAATGAGCACACTGAAAAAAAACTTATGATAAAAAGGGTAAAGCTGTCTAAAGCTGTGATCCTCTGACAGTAATCTCCCTGCCTGATGTGTGCCTGCATTTTTGCTGATGTGTGAAAGGAATGAGCAACTAAGCAGGAGCCCCCTAAGCAACAGCAGTCCTGAAGGAGAGAAACTTGCTATCTGGTGGAGAGAAAAAGAATTCCCTAAAAGATCTGAAACATTTCATTTCTATCTTATGTTAGACCTCTGTTGAAGGCATTTCTACTAAAAATGCATCAGGTCACTGAAAAATAGTATCATGGTAATACAGTGTGAAATTCTGGGTAAACAGCTACAACTAAACAAGATGAACTCTTGCCCTAATCTCACATGAAAACTTGCAGTTTCAAGATACAAAGCTAAAGACTTACTGAAGATGTTCCTGGGCAGTAAGGACTGCACATGGCCCTGAATGCTGTCATATTCCTTCAACTGAGTACCAACTGAGAAAAGAACAGCTTTCAGCAGAAAAGAGCAGGGAAGTAGCAGGCATTTTCAAAGAAACTGTGTCACTTTTCCCCAAAAGGGCCATGTTGTGTCTGAAATGTAGAGGGGTGGGACCCCACAGAGCACTTTTTTTTTGGCATCTCCTATTGTTCAGTGCAAAAAGGCACTGACCACCAATGATACTCCAGTCACCAAGCCAACTTCATCCAATTTAGTTATAACCCAATCAGCCATCAGCAATTAGTCCCATACACAGTATATCAGTTACTGATTTCTAGACACAGAAAGCTCTGCCTTTATTACCACAAATGAAAACGAAAAAGAGAAGAGAAAGTAGACACCATGAGCAGGGGCATCCAAATCTTAACTGCATGATGAGGCAGACTAATTTGCCCCCTCATTCTTCGATTGTAAAAGTAACTTTAAAGCCTCATACACTTTTTCTTTGTGTGTGTTCACATTGTGCAAGAGAACCTCGGTGTTAATGCTATGTGAACGCTTTTCCTGCCATGATGGATGAAATGGCCAGCGGCACTGAGAAGCCACCAGAGATGGGACAGCACCAGCAGCACAGCAGAACTGACACATGGATCCAGCAGAAAAGGAACAGCAATGGAGTGGTACCAAAGAAGCCAACTGCAAAATACACTGGAAGAAAATCCCAGTGGGATAGCTGGAGGTTTTTAAATCTTTGCAGTACTCTGCAAGTCTAGGTGGTGCAAAACCTCTTCATAGTACCATCATTATGCCTGGTAGTACCTCAGTACTGAACTAATACCTAAAACTAATAGCTACTGAACTAACAGCTAAAACCAATTGTTTTAGTTACTAAAACCTCTTAGCTAATAGCCAAAACTTTATGATCTACGACCAAGTCTTACTCTTTATGTCAATTCTGCTTACTGACAATCACAACTCCAAGTATCTCCAGATACTTTCACCATCAGACCACTCCCAATGACAGGATCATACCAACTCAGCAGGCAAGGAGGGCATAGAAGATACTGATAATTTAGTTTCACAGCCAAACACCAACAAAGAAGATAGTCTGTACAGTTCCAGCTACCTTTGTGTTGACAACACTGTTGACTATTCTCATATAAGAGTTTTGAAACTATTTGAAATTTAGGTAAGAAAATTCACATACCTCTAATACCTTACAAATTCTGAATGTTACCTACTGTTCATCCATTGAACACCATTGAACAAAGAAATTTGCAACATTTTCTGCATTGTACAGAAAAAAGCTCTGAGTTTTTCAGAGATATGCAAAAAGTTTCAAAGCATACATCACAAAAGCTTAAAGACTGGAAAATATTCCAAATATACTGTAATCTTTTTTTTTTTTTTTAAATGAAATAGCATTCTTTTGCGAAGGATTTAATTTTGGAGAGTTTTTTTTCAGTTGTGATGTTTCCATGTATACATTCTTCCAGGCTATCAATTATTTTCCAGGTTCTAGAGTCTTTTCATAACATAGGTTTCCCACAGAAAGCATTATTCCCTTGCTCTCTCTCTGACAGAGCATGTAAGCTCCACAATTCTTTATGAGAATCTTAAGTGGGGTGGAAATGGTATACTATCTTGCTCCAGAATGATAACTCACCCCTTCTTCCCATCTTAATTTTTGGCTGCTTCTTGGCATATCTCTTCATCTTCCCTCTCTGATTTTGTCATTTTCCTTTTTTTGTTTTCTTATTTTTTTTTTTTAATCTTATAATGAAGCACAGTTCTGCACTTTAAAAATGTCTTTGCTATCATATTTTTTCCCCCACAATCAGCATGAAAAATTTTCCAAAGTGAAACTTCCCTTAAGCATTCATTCTTCTTGTAATATGACCTTCTATTTCTGCAAAGTCCATGCTCAGCTGAGCTTTGCAGCTCTCCTGAGTCCCTGGTTCAGCCATTCTTATTGCCAGAAAATGGAAGGAACAGAGAGAAGGACATTTAGACACAAGGTTCCTACATGAGTTATTATACAGTGTATCATGGTTTCTTAAGACGTATATGTATGTACAGGGACTAATCCAAAGACCATTAAGTGTAATAGGTGTTAGATCAGATACATAATCATTGCACTTTATTTTATAGGGAGCTACATAAAGGCAGTTTCTGAGAGGTTTATTGAGTAAAAATATTATGGCTTTATAAAGCAACAGCATTCTTTAATTCTGTGTTAGTAATTCCTTGGCTGATGAGAGTTGTTATTCCTAAGATCTTAAGCATGGCCAACATCTAATATAATGATGTCTTAATTTCCCAGTTGATATTTTATTTGATCTCAGAGTTTGCATTGCTATTATCAACAAAGACCTGTCATTGGAATATTTCGCACAGGTGAGGCTTATATATTCTGTATCTTGCTCACTTGCTAGTATTGAACATTCCACTCCATTCTCAACCTCACATCAAAGCTGCCAAAGTATATTTGGCAGTTATTGTTGATGGCTACATTGTTGGAGCTCACAGTAAGTCAAGCAATATTATAATTAAGTGCCATCTCTGTTTTGAGTGCTGCTGTTATAACCAGGGTGCTTTTATAGATTTCTTTACAACTAAAATATGGTGTGAGCAGTGGTAGGAGAACCATAGAAATTGATTGTTAATCACTTGAAAAACGTTTTACTTTTCTTCTTCGTACACTGAAACAGAAACACAGTGTTCTACCTGGGAAGGGTCTGGAGGGTGAGGACAAGGGCTTAGCCAGCTGCAGAAAGATTGAAGTACAAGAGTTTCTGAACAAGACTCCGAAGGAACAGAACTACACACTTATGCATTGCCTTTCTGCCAGACTCCTTGACCTGCCTTTTCCTCTCCAGCCAGTGACCAGGAATGAATGGGACAACAAAGAGAAAGACTGCCAAAGAGAGTCAGTGAAGTGTCCTTCACAGAGCGTTGTGTCAATCTCTGCTCCCCTTGAAGCCATTCCCACACAAAGCTTCCAGATAAGCGGAGGATTAAGGGACTGTATACTTGTGCACCCATTACTTGCTCTGCTGATTTCCCTACCCACTCCATGAGCCAGTGGAAACACATGTTCGCTCACCGTAATGACTATAACACTTAAGTCTAGGCTGGAGAAATGATCAGAGAGAAAACCAGACTCTGCTGGCAGAGAAAGAAAAGTAAATACAGTGACTGTAAGGAGCTATACTCTTCCTCTAATCCTCCAGAGGCTTTTTGCCAACATGAGGGATAATGCATCCAGTTGCTCATACCGAGCAATGGCAGATGCTTAAATTCTACTCATATGAGTAGCAGTGTTAAGACATGATTAAGCCCTCAGCCCACAAAGCGTCTAGCAGAGCACTCCCTGTGCCCTCCCACATTGAGGGATCTGCCTCGTGTATTTGGCAGCAGCGGCAGGTAGGCAGCAAGCTGCCAAAACCAAGTGGCTCGAGTGCCAGCTTGTGCATGTATGCGACTGCACCGGGCAGTGCAAGCCTGATCGCATTCCTCTGCTTCAAGACATTAACATCCTTAGCAACTGACATATCGCATGACATCAATAATACATCCTGTGTCCCTAGCTAAAAGAAAGTTCTTAAAGTAGTTGAGAACGCAGTTTTACTTATACTTGTAACTCCTCTTCCTCCTCCCCTAACAAATATACAAAAAGCAATATACAGTCCAATCTCTCTATATTAATAAATTTAGGCGGGTTTTAAACACACGTGCAAATTGCAGCTCAAAGGGGTGCAAACACATACTTAAATGTAAGCATGTACATAAACACAAATACATTTTTTACTAATAGATTTTCAAACTTCAAAATCCCTTACATACGCTGATTTTTTTTCCAAAAGTGAAGCACAAATGGTAGAAAACATTCATAAACTTGCCTGCAAAGAGATGAATGGCTATCCAAAACCATACAGTGTAACATAACATCTTCTAATCTATACAATAAGAAATTAAACTCAGGAATAGCAAAAGTATTTTCAGAATGACACATGAAATGATTTTAAAGTTAAAAGTGACTTAAGTAAATAAATAAAATAAATATCAAACTCTCTCTGACCTTGAGGAGGTTTATTGATAAGACAGAGCCAGCAGTATATGGCAGGAGAGCAAGACAAAACAGACAGTATTTGAAACAACAGTTTCCCACCGGATATGAGGAAAAATTTCTTCCCATAAGGACAGTTGGGTGGTGGACCAGGCTGCCCAGTGAGTCCGTGCCATGTCCATCCGTGGAGGTTTTTGGTACCCAGCCGGTTGGCTAGACAGGTCGTGAGGTCCCTCCAAACCTGAATTATTTTACGACTGCATGAAAGGGAGCAGCTTTACACAGTCACTGTGTGGCAAGCTGAAGGACATATTACACCAATGTCAAACGTTTTCAAGTGAAGCCTGACTGGTGGTACCAGTAATAAACAGTTCTACAGAGTGACTGGGTGGTTGTTACAAGCCAGTAGCTGTCACACACGAGAGTGATGCTGGCAGCACAGGGCAGCTTTTGATGTGCTTTGTAACATCTCTGGTCATGATTTTTATCTAAAAATTGCAAATGGAAATACCATGCCAGAAGTAAGCGCTACTTCTGGTTCATCGCATTTTAGCGTAAAGCTCACTTTGCCAAGCAGTCATGGCAAAGTGTTTTCTGACTCATGCTTTATACGACAGCCCTTTCTGTTTCCCTCAGCTTCATGTTTTTTAAAAATATTCACATTATTTCCCGTGGCAGTCATGATGGACAGCTTACGACTATAGGGCCAAATAGGTGCTGAGCCTTGAACAAACATTTCTGAAACATCACAGCTCTGAGTACAGCTTAATGAAAAGAATAAGCAGACTTGGAGAGGCTGAACAGAACAACCCAAACACAGGCAGCTGAATAGCATGCAATAATTTGGCCTTCTTGGGTCTGCCCATGACCCAGTTTTCTTTTCTGACTAGATGAGACATATTTTGAAGGGCTCGGATAGTGCTGAGCGACCAAGGGCGGGCTGATGGGGAGGCAGGAGGTGACAGCTGCTGCATTTCCATGGTATGAAAGGAAAAGGTGAAAGAACACAAAAGAATAGACTTCAGAAGACAGTGCTGTTTACGATCCCAACACCATGAAAGAGCTGTGAAAGTTCATGGAGACGCCTTTATGATTGCAACTGAAATCCCACACAAAAAGGCTTCCTTGCTGGCCGACCTGCTGTCTGTGGCTCTAGGTCATTGTTCTCTCCTCTACATCTGAAGTTACTCATGTTTTAAAATTATATGCCTTTGTATTTCCTAGCAGCTTTAAATAGATGTGATTAATTCTCCTGTCATTAATTCAGGAAAAATCCAGTTTGCAATATTATCAAGAAGGCAGCTGGGTAGAATCTCTGCCTGTCTTAACTGTCTTTGAATTTTTCCTTTGCTGTCAGGTGTTGCTAAAACCAAGGAAAATGCATTGCCTTTCCATGTTGCTCTTCATACATCCTCTTTGACAGCTCCTATCTGTTTTGTGTCTCTGAGCAGGAATACAGAGGAGATTCCTTCAGATGACCCTTCTTTACTCATCATCTTAACAGTATACATCTTACTCCAAATCTAAGAAACAATCAGAAAACATATGATTTGTCAAGTTGCCAACATATTGCCATCATCAATTTCAATTTTCACAATATTGTCAGAGAATGCAGAGGTGGTATGCAAAAATGGTAGTTATGAACTAAGAGAAATGAATTAAATAAATTGTCATTAAAAAGCTAATGACTTACAACTTCCTCAGTTGCTAACAACAAAGGAGACATCAAATCTCAGTTTAGATGTCTTTTCCTCTAAAATGGTTTTGTTTATATATGTTATATATATTAAAAACATACAAAGATATACATTTATATTATGTTAATAACTGGGAACTAGATTCAAAAGCCTGCCAGACTGATATTCCTCAAACTCAATCTCTCTCACTTGCAGCTTTTATTAATCATTTCAGTGTATTTCCACCTTGTTTAGGCTCATTTTTGAGTTGGAAACATTTAAGCAGTGTTTAGATGGATTGATCTGGGAAATACACCCACTGGGATTTGTGTGCAGAGTAAAGCAAGATTTGCTAGGAATAATCGGGCTGGTTCTGGTCTACTTTGCAACATGCAAGAAAAATTCACTGAAAACTTAGAGTCATACTGATGTAAGCTCAGAATGTGCATGACCTGCCATTGCTCCATGTTGGCTGGAACAAGATCTGTCATTCAGATGTGAGCTTTCCTCTTCTGTTTTGTCTCAAATGGTTCTTATTGAGCCAGAAACCATTTCCAGGTATTCTTAACTGGCACACGGAACATCAAACATTCCAATAATGCAAAATCAAACCCTAGAAAATATAGACAAGAGAATCAACTACCAGCTATATGTCCCAATTAAGCAAAGCTTTCATTGATCATGCTTCTATTAAGTAATGCCAAATTTCAGCTCATAAGAGTATTTCATAGACTCATAGAATGGTTAGAGTCAAAAGGAACCTTAAACATCATCTAGTTCCAGCCCCTCTGCCATGGGCAGGGACACCTCCCACTAGAGCAGGATGCTCAAAGCACCATCCAGCCTGGCCTTGAACACTCAGGGATGGGGCATTTCCACATACTATAGTGTGTGAAGCATGCAAAAGAAACTTCAGTATTTGAAGAAAACAGATCTTTTCCCAGACAAAGGCTTGTGAATCTTCTGATGAGATTTTGAGACGACTTAGAAATGCGGACCAGGATGCTCCCTGAATATACGGCATATTTACGCTCACCTGCTTCCTGCTCCTTGCTTTACTGTTAGTCATCTAATAATGAAATTACATACTGAGCAATTTCTTCTTTAAAAGTTCTTGGTTTGTTTTTTTTTTTTTTTTACCTTTTGACAAAACCAATATTATATTCTAAGTATTCTAAAATCAGCCTAAATTTCCGTAACTTTATGAGCCAAACTATGTCCTGCAGAGTACCATAACACTGCGATGATTTCTGACCTATGGTACTTGAATTTGTGGAGAGAATCATAACTGACATCTCCATCAAATGTTGTGGATGCCTTCAAATTCTTTGAGTCATAGAGGTCATTTATGAGATGTTGAACCTCAGTAAGTGACTGTGTCAAAGCATACATTTTTGCTTCAGTGAATTCACGAGCATGAGCCAGTCCATGAGAAATAATTTGGGGGGGGGGGATATAATTTTAACCCTTGTACTTGCAGTATATTTGTAATCTGATTTTTTTTTATAAAGACTAGTAACTTTTATTCTATGAACAGTATAGAAATAATCCAGACTTTAATCATCATTGACAAAATGCACTCTGCTTAATCATTCTCAGTTATATGCCATTCAGGTACAGAATACTCTGGAAGGCACTTGCCTTCTGGCAGGTCCCTAAATTGAAACACATAAATAGAAATCACCTTATACATAAGCCAGGACTCCTCATGTAATTTTTTGAAGATAAAAAGATGGGTTTTCAGTAAATCAAGATCTTCCACTATAAAGTTTAATGAAAAAGTTGCTTTTCTACAAAAAAAATTTTAGAAGCGATCCCCTTTCAAATTCTGGAAAATGTAAAAATTTATTTAAAATAATAAAAATATTAGTTCTATTTTTATAAAGAAACCTATAATGTAAGAGCTGTTCACATATTATTTTACATTTTTAAAAGAAATAATTAAAAATTCTGTCAAACATTCACTGCAAGTACTGATGAAATAGTATACTAAATCAGTAGAAAACTTCCTACCTACTTGTAACAGGCTTTTAAATTACACATTCCATACTGTTACTAAGATAATGCTTTTAACTTGTTAAAACTACCTGTGATAAACAAGACCTATTTGTAGTAACCAAGGCTAAATCATTGAAAAAAACACACAGCAATTATTTTTACTAGTATAACATGTACTAAACTGTCTTCTTTCCTTCAAAAAAGTCCACTAACAGTATAGAGAGACACTACTCATCAATTCTTCTTATAGAAGAAACAATGTTTTATGTGGTGGAGAAAGAGGTGTATTTTTTTCAGAAGAGTCCATAAGTTTTGTTCTTCAGATGAAAAACTAAACAAACTGCAATGAATGCTGTCATCATTTTACTATTAGTCAGAGAAGAACCAAAACCCAGAATTAGAAAAGGAACATTGCAAGTGCTTTTGAAAGAATTTCTCTGCAAAACTCACTCCCAAAACATCATACCTAACATCCAATATTTCAAAGATATGTGAAAATCTCTTCAGATGTAAGGTCAAAATTTACCCTGGATCAAAGCCCATCCTTCTGCTTTTTCTAGTGTAGCACAGAAACTGCTCCTGAGTGTATGGGAGAGGAAGCAGAACAGCGAAATCATCCTCCCAAGTCAGGTGAAACTCAGGATGTTTTGAAGGTCTGTAAGTTCTGTTGAATCCTATTGCTACCTTAACTATCATGTTTAAATTCTTGTGGTCTATGTGTTGCAATTATGTATACATGCTAGGATTTTCCCCAAAGGCTTCCTCAACAGTTAAAGAAAATTCAAATCTTGCTAATTAATCTTTCATATGAAATGGATTAAAATTGACAGAACAAATCTGTGGCCAGCCAGGTACAAGTGATATAAAGCCCTCTCCTATAAATAATGGAGCAGAAACATCTGAGGTAAAGAAAGAATCTCAAGATTTAAGTTCCTGTCTAGATGCTTTGAGTTTTGCTTTTTTTAAAAAAAAAAAATTACACTTCTAGAGCATAAGAATGAAAATCTAAAATAACCAATTAAGAGAAGCGTGTAAGCATTCTTCTAATTTGGGGAATTAGCAAGTGTGGGGATGAAATTATTAAAGACAAGGAGGAAGCGTTTAAAGAAAACTAGAAAAACTGATTTATGTGCTTTCCCAGCACATACTGCTCCCTTCTCACAATGCTGAAATGTGACAAACTTTTCTGCTTGCCTGTTTGTAAATTCAGTAATCATGTTGCTATCAATGAAGAGAGGCTGAATAACATGCACATGACGCATATGATCTGAATGTACATTAGCTTGTCTTTAAACAGGTTGGAGCTACAGAATACTAAGCTAAACACCAGGGCTTTTCAAGTAGGCATTCAAAGGTTTATAGATGTATACACACAGAAAGACACCTCTTGTCAGTCCCTCTTGGGTGCTCTTATTTCTCTGCAGTAAATCTCTCTGACAGTAGGACTCCATGAGTAATAATTTGACCAAGTTTAGGTGACTGACGCAAGTACCCACGATGAAAGCTCACTCCTAGTACAATCAAAACAAGTAGTATGTTTCCTGAGAAAAGGCAATAGTCCAAAAAGCCATTAACTTTTTTCAGTGGAACAAAGCATTTCACTCAAAGTCTTCTTTTGCATGTTCGGTGAATTCATTTCATAAAATATTTTCTCCTAGAGGTAATTTTTCATTCTCTTAGTAGAGTGACAACAGACTGAAGAACTATTATAATTTAAAAATCATAATGTTAGTTGAAGTGTAGATTGGCTTTTCTTTCCTGCTCTTCCTAATATGAAAATCATATATGTTTCTGCAAAGCAAATCACACATGTAAATCACATATGCTCCTTTGCAACAAAGAAAATGCATCATATTTCCATGGGAAACATAGTTTCCTAGCTATACCTAACACAGTGTTTCACATATTTTTGGCATACTACTATTGTTCAATACCTTAAGCTCTTAAACTCTGTGGAATCTATGAATAGACTCTGTACTTAAGGTGAAAACATTTAGCACTGCTTTACAAATTGTCATTTGACAAACCAAAAAGCTCACAGTACATAGTACAAGGAACACAAAGAGCAGTGAGACCAACAGTGAATTTATGTAAGATTTTCTTACAAAAATATGTTGGAAGACAAATGTGACTAAAGAGAAATCATTCAACATCTAAAAGTAAAGGCAGACATTTCTTTCTTTACCACTAAAGAATAATAAAGAAATAAAAATCTTTTACTGATTGTCTAAATTTTTACTTCTTCCTATCTGCCAAGCTTCCTGTCATTCCAGCTTGACCTGGGAAGACTCTCAGGTTTAGCAGAAACAAAATAAAGGACGTTAGAAATTTTTCTTCAGAAAAAAAAGCTCTCACTTTTTCTAAACAAATTCCCAAACATGGACTTCCTAAGTAACTCATGTCCACATGTATTTTAAAGGTATGCATTGGTACAACATGGTACCCTAATGTATCTGACTCTATTTAAGTTAATACGACACTTCCTTTTCTCTTAAATTATAAATATCCTTGAAGGCAAAGTATCAATAAATTTAAATTTTGTAGGTACCCACAAGGACATAATCTGACTTTCTCATGTCTTCTAAGTCCTCTTATACTAAAATGTCCTATCAACCTAGTTTACAAATCAAAAGACGCTTTGTGTTAATATTGACTACTGCTCTCCAAGTAGCAATGCAGTCAGCTCCCTCAGGAATAATGCAACGTTTTATATTGAAGTGCTTTACAAACTAATTTCAACTTTTCTGTACAAGATCTTTACCTACTGTTAAAATTATCAATTGTCTAACCAGAATTCTCATAACCATATCTGCTTTTTGTTTGTACAGAAAAATAGGATGCCAATCTCTCATAACAGTTCATGTAATTATAATGAATTATGAGATATTTTTTATCTTTTATAAAAAAAATTTAATAAACAACTCCAATAACTTTTAATATAATAAGTAAGTAAAACGCTTCCAGAAATCATTATCTATTTAGCTACCAATTTAAGAATTCAGTTAAATATTTTTTGCTTGATTTTCAACAAAGCTGGATCGTTTTGATATAAAAGAAGTCTCAGGACACAAGAACCTTGCAAGAGCTATGAATTCAACATGGCCTGGAAACTTTTTTTTGAGTTTAGGATTTGCTTTACTATCATTGATAAATTTTATTTAATATATATTTTTACTTAGTATCAAAATTTTGGCCCTAAAGTAACCAGTGTATATTATGATTCCAGTGAAAAACCCTGTTGGCTGAAGAACTCCGTAATCTTGTAATACCTCTTCAACGACAAGAAACAATACCATCTGCTCCCCCCTCAACAGGCACAAACTCCTCTTTTCATACCATAAAACTAAAGATTATAAAGATATTTTGCAATGCAACCAAATGCAATCAATTTTTTCTTTGTAAACCAGCATGAAATACAAGGCTTTTTACATCTTCAAAAATATTCAGATATGAAATGAGGCAATAGCCTTTTTATGTTAATCAAATAGTCTGATGTCAGCAATAGCTCTGCTATTTAGCAGCTCACAGAAGCTACAACAAAGGAAGAGGGAAAAATATGTTTGAATATATCCAGTCCTAATAAATTTGCCTCCTCAGCCAAACTATACCCTGTAAAGCTTTCTGTACTGAAACACTTCAAGTCTGTGGGAAACTATAAATAGCATCATTAAATAATTTTATATATGTATATGAAAATAATGTCTAAGCACTGCCCACTGGACCACTGAATACTCTTACATGTTCCAAAAAAATTCCTCTCCAGAGAAAAAAACACAGCATTGTAAGAAATATTTCAGAAATTTATGGCTATGTGACATAAGAGATGTTACGAAGAAAATGATTTTTTAGCTTAAATTGTAGCAAGTCTATTCAGGTAATAAAATATAGAGCTATTTCAGTAAACTGCCAAGGAAAGAGAACTTTGGACAAATGCTACACTAGGGACATAAGGTTTTGTTGCTATTTCTGTGACGTTAATACATTGATTACAACTTTTTTCACTAATGAGCAGTAATTACCACTAATGAGCAAGTGAAGCTATTCAGGAGATGCAGATAATCAATTTACTTGGTTTACCATGCAATGCGTGGTAAACTACTTGGATAGCTTTTCTTGCTGTTAATTGAAAAAACAAGGAGCTCCCAATACCAGCCTATACACTAATTGAAGATACAGAGTAAAAATTGAATTAATGTATTTTACTGAAAATTGTACTTTACATATATTCAGAGATACTTGTTATCTCATATCCTAATTATTTTTAATTTAACATTTATTGCGATCCATTCTGGTAAGATGTGCATCTCCTTCCTGTTTGTTTTTTTAATGCAAATGCTCTTTCAAAATTGGATATTAATTTGTATGACCTTTTCAATAGTTTTGAAGAGCAGGTTGATTAACTGAAATTGTCTCTAAATATTTGACTAAAGAAAGAAGTGAATTAGCTTCAGTTGTATTAGTCCAATATTATTTTCCCTGTGAATATCGACTTCTTGCCTGCACAAACAATTTTCTAGATCTGAAAGTATTTAAAGTTAATTTAAATTTGTTTTCATATAAGTTCCTATGAGACATATGTTTCATATGGTATGTGATGGGACATGGTAAACACTGTTTCCAAAAAACTAAGCACAGAGAAACTGCAGGATCCCTTCTAGGAAGCTGAGAAGTGATCGAGTGAGCCACATAAAACCCATTCTTTGAAGATGAATCCACATTCTGTGCCATATAGTTTTGGGATACGGAAAAGGAAGCAGCACCCACATAAACCCCTGTGTCTAACCAAGAATGGAGTTAGAAAGAACCCATCCTGCTACATACCTGCTTCTCTCCCATCTACAGTCTTCTTTGGCACAGAAGTAAAATTCACAGTCTGTCTCAATACCTCCTGTAATAGGTTTCTGCATCTTTCACGTGCAAGACTTGGTTTACTCCCCGTGCAGGTGAATACTTTAATGGCATGTGAGGAATTCCCCTCTATGGTATCCCAGGGATAAATAGCTCCCTTTGGCCCTAGGGCATGTGTCCTACCAGTGATTCCCATCATCATGCTGCTATTCCATCTGAATACAGTTAGGAGGAACTCACTTTGCAAGCAGAGAAATTTCACTTCATAATTTAGGGAGCACTGCTTTATACTGAGGATTTCAATCAAGCAGTACTTAAGACATTATTCAGTTAAATTTGGTTAAGACATCATTCTGGCAGCATGATCAGCCGCATCCAACCACCCCAGTTCAGATATTTTAAACACAAATCACTGAATTTTTTCTAAGAGCTATTTGGAAAAGTGGTAATACAACAAAGGAAGCCAGGATTTGAGATTAAAAATCAAAAATACACACACAAAAAAAAGGTAATTATGTTCTATGAAATGTTTGCTCAACTGTTATTAAAGTTAGGAGCAATATGGACACAGTCAGTAAACACCAGAGGGTTAACTCTTCAACTGAATGGCAGATGTTAGTACCTCTGATACGAGGAAATGACTCAAGCTAAATAGTAAGTGAAAAACATGCACCCTCTAATTTATGGTACTTTTCAGTACTCCTGGGCTAGCAGGATCTATATTAATTCGCATGCTAACTTGTTTGAGAATGATCACAGCAATATTTGAAGCTTTGTGGAAGGAACAGTGACAAGAGCTAAAAAGCCAGAACAAATATTTATATAAGTTATTGTCCCAAGGTGGGACATTATATTCTCAGTAAAAAATTTTAAAACAAACAGCCTACCTCTCCTCCCCAGAAAATTTAACATCTCAAACTTCAGTTAAGGTTTTGGGATTAGAACTTTTAACTATTAAAAAAAAAATTAAAGAAAAAAAAAGACTGGTGAAGGTATTTAGCCTAAATAGTTTAGAAGAGATTTTCCCAAGGAGCCTAATGAATGCTTCAGCTGCATTTTGGTTTAAATTAAGTGGCTACTTTATGTTGTGCTTCTTTGTTAACTGCTGCTGATGGGCAGGCCCAGCAGTGCGGATGCAGAACGGCAGTAAAAGATTTTGCATGACATGATTATTCACCAGTAAATGAGTCCGGGGACAGACAAATACTGCTTTCTATGGACAGCTGTACTAAAGCGCCTGGCATGGGCATTTTTAGTAAACACTGAGATGGTAGCTCCCAGAGTGATTATTGGTAGCGTGAGGTTATGAATGGCAAGATTAAAACTGAAGGAGCTCTATTCAGCAGCAGAAACTCCAAATTCTGCCAATAGGCTTTTTAGAAAATACGTATCAGTTTCTTTTCAAATAATTAAATTCTCTCAGATGCTACTGCGGTTCATTTCTTCCTTCACAAAGGAAATTATTCTCCTTACTCTTTGCAAGACTTATTTAATAAAAGTAGCCTGACTAAGTATGTGTCAAAGCCACCAAGTATTTTCATAGACACATTGTTTCCAGTTATGGCTCAGACTCTTCCACGCTGAATAAAAAGAATAAATTACAGGAAATAAAATATGAAAGTGAAATGCAGGTACTGTTCTGGTTCCTGGATGATCAGATGGACAGATTCTTAAGTAAAATTAACGAACCTGAGAGGGAAATACTGCATCCCTGCTATTATTAGATTGGTCATGATCTTTTATTTTAGTTTGAGGTTGAGAAAAATATACAACTGTATGTTTGCAGTGTCAAAAACACACTGTCTGAATAAAACCTAACAATTTGCAGAATAAACTCTCTGGGGCATTGAACAGTTGTATTTTGCTTAATGTCCTGAACTCTCACTCTTGATCCTACACACTACATAAAACAAATAAACAATTATAAAGATCTAGAAGATTTGAAGAAAAGCAGCAATAAATTAGTCTCTCCATGTCAAGCTCAGTGGATATTTGCTGGGAAGTGCTTTGCATAGATAGGGCCTCAAGTTCAGAGGAAGCTGACTAGAAGATAAAAGGTCCTGATAACCTTCAAAGCTCTACTCTATCACTGAAAAATGAAAGTTTCCTACATAGGTCTCCAATGGATTAGCAGCTTCGTTGTGTGCAAGCCCTCCCCATGGCTTTTCATTATACTTCATAGTCACTTAAGCCTTTTCCTAATAAAAAGACAATGCCAAGGGTGAGATTATGAAATACTCCAAAGTTAAGTTGATAACGGTTATTTAAATGTTGCTCACTAACAACATTTTGGGCATGACTCAGACAATAAAAAGGAAAAATGAATGCTGTAATTGCTTCTTTTGCTGCCTTTTCATAATCTTCTAAGATGCTCTTCCCATGACATTGCCTTTCAGACTGTGCTGCAGAAGATCTGGTTACATGACATGGTTGCTCAATTCAGTTTTACACTGAGCACGAAGGACTCATTTTGACTCTGGGTTTCGTATGGAGCAGGCTCTGCATGATCAGATTTTGTCTGCTGCTTCTTAATTAAAATAAGAGGGGCAGGTCCTCAAGGGGAGTAAGTGAGCGTAGCTCTGTTGAAGTGAGTATTGACAAAGCCTTCTTCCAATCTCAATAGCAAAACCTTCCTATTAAATTCAAGCTGTATTTTCAATGGTGATGCACATCTCTGTATGGAGAAGGTTCATGGAAGTTCTTACAAGCAAAATTCATTTGCTTAATAAAGACACCTAATAAATGCACACTTCTCCTGTATTTTTCTTCAGATGTTGCTTCATTCCTTCCTGCTGCAAATACTGCATAGTTTGTGCTGTATGTGCCACGTAGCATGCTTTCACCCTACAACTCCCCCACAATGGATAAGCAGATAAATGGTTTCCCTAATATCGCCTCTATTATAACCTCTTCTACAGTGTTATGTTTCCTATATACTATATTATTTCCATATGTAAAACAACTCTGATTCAATGTCAGCTTAGAAATTTTACTTTGATAAGTAGTTTGGGGTCAGTGGCTGATCATCTGCTGTTTTTCAAACAGGCAAGTTAGTAACATAGTGCAAAATGTGCACAACAACAACTATTTTCTGTGGAAGATGTGGAATGGAGTGATTAAATTTACATTTCCCCTTAAAACTGGTCTGCTCTTATGGCTTTGAATTATATAACACAATAATCTTGTTTGTTAAAAAACTATATAGCCTTCCAGTAGCTCTTCAGCATAATTATCCATTAATGAGGCCCAATAAATAATGATGTACTACAGTTTTAACACAAACTAGAAATCTAAATAAAACAATGCATAACGTCAGAGAAATAAAATAAGGAAATAACGTGAGTTTGTTTTCAATAACAGAAATGCCTAAAAAAACATGCACAAGTAAGAAATTCTATCACATGAAAAGCAAAATTAATTAAAACCCAATAAGAATATTAGCAATAGTACATTTACTATATAGAGTACAAAGCCAGGGACCTCTCTGAATCAGATGCTCCTATCTCACCTACAGAACGGCCAGGAAAAAAATTTTCTCATGTTTGCAAAAGCAGAAACTTGCAGCAGCTCAATGTATAATAGGTGACCATCCACAGTACAACCACCTTCATTTGTCTCCTGATCACTCATGAGAAAGGCACATTTTATTGATTGTTTTCCCCAGATCAACACCGATTTTCTGAGTCAAAAGCAGACTGGCTGTAACATTTATTGAATTGTTTCCTCAGCAAAACTCCTGGCTTCACTTTCGCCATAAGAGCCCTTGTTCCCAGACTTTGCTTTTAGAGTAACAACAGGAAACAAACCCTTTTCCTCTACAACAACAGAACCACAACATTTCACAGATTCACTGATGCCTTTTCCAGCCGAGCACGCTGTTGTCTCCTACCCAACGCTGAAGTGGTTTCTCCATGTTTTCTTGAAGAGGCACTGGACTTTTCCTTTTGTTTTTAACTTTACCTTTCCTGCCTACATCAGCTTCTGTCTTAATCAATTTGGCGTACAAACACGGGTCAACAGGTGGGATTACAGCATTTTATGACCCTGATACATCATGATCCATGCTGAGCAAACAACCCTGGGAAGTAATCCAGAGACGATGGTTTTCAGATACTACTTGTCTCCTCCCTAAAAGGCAGCAATTTAGCAGTAGGAGCAGGACGGCGCAGAAGCAAAGAGAAGGGCATCAGGCATACCAGATCACAGTATTTTAGAGGATAGAACATTATTTCTTCACTGTATTCATAACAAATGCTCTTGAAAACACCAAGTATAACACTAACAGTGTAAACTAAATGGAATTTTCTGATCTTATAAAGGTACCCCTGTGGTTTTCGACACGGCTGCAATTGCTTCTTTATCCCTGCTTAAGACAAAGTAGGCAGATACCGGGGGATATACAGATATAAAGGAGTGGTCAGTGCATATTCCCCATCAGGCAGTTACGGAGATGTGCTATGCTGCACCAAAAAGTATCTATCAGCAGTTCACAAAAAGGCTGGCAACTCTACCTGGGAGTGCTAGACCTACTAGCACCATTAAAATCCCACATGGACCTTCCCTCGCAGGTACACGTGAACATACCCTCCCACGCACGGCAAGTGGGTGAGCAGCTCAGCTACTCCACACAGCACCCGTGCCTCTTTAGGGAGGTGGAGGAATTCAAGCACAGCTGCCAAAGTGGCTCTCATGCCACAGACTACATGTGGTGTGAGCTGCATTTGGCAGGAGGAAGCCAGAAAACTGCTGAGCATATGCCCCCGATCCTCTCCCTGTATGCTTCGCCTCAGGGAAGGATGGAGGGGCATAAAAAGGCATCCCAAAAAGCAGATTGAGACTGTTACTAAGTAACTGCAAACCCTTCTACAAAGGCCTCCAAAAATCAGAAGGCATCCCCATATCAGTATACTGTCTTCACACCACCCCCCCCAATTCTGTAGAAAAGGAAGTAAATTTGGAGTTATGGTTATCACACCATGGCCAAACCTCGCAGGTAGTGGAAGGCTCTGACCTTCGATAGGGATGGACTATGTATGATTGGTTCATCTCAGGAGCTGAGGTCTTCTGATTCAACAGCATTAAAATAATGAACTGCATAACCTCTTACCTGTGTGGTACTTTAGATATTTAGAGTAATAACAAACTTATTAACAGATAATGATTAAATTTTGAATTATGAGCAAGAAACCAGTTTTCTTTGCAATATTTCCTAGTAGTAGAAGACCTGGATAGT
Source organism: Tringa tobata (assembly GCA_033628505.1). Classification (NCBI taxonomy): domain Eukaryota; kingdom Metazoa; phylum Chordata; class Aves; order Charadriiformes; family Scolopacidae; genus Tringa; species Tringa tobata. The sequence goes on from JAHREE010000128.1 coordinate 6,580,056, forward strand.
TCCTTTCTGCTTTCTGTTCAGAGAACAAAAACAAGAAGCAGAGCATCCACAACATGACGGTCCATATTAATAGTATTCTTAAGGGAAGGAAAATGTACTTTCATAAATTGCTATAATTGTGCCTGGAAAAAATGGGATGTGTTATTAGATGATGCACGATTAGCTCAGTAGGTTAGATTAGAATGACAGTATAGGGATTTTTCTGTGTGTTTGTATATAACACAATGAAATAAATGTGACTTTAACTAAATGTGCGTGTAGATGCTTTAGCAAAAATAGAAGACAGAATAGGAAAATCAAAAACTAGAAAGGATTCCAGAAAATAGAAGAGGAATCTATACACTCAATAGCTGGTTTAGGTATTTTCACAGACACAAAGAAGTTGGGAGTTCAGTAATTTTCCATTAAGATCTTCATTTCTTTTTACTGAGTCGTATTTTAGTTCATGAAACTTTTGATTTTAGAACTGATTACTCTGAGATTTTCTGTCAGAAATTAAGCTTTGTTTCATCTAATATAGTCATGTATTTATACATCTAGCCACTTCACAAATCTTCATAAGATATAGGTGCACTTGCAGATTATAACTTTCAATCCCTCATCAGGGTAAAAGGATGGTCTCTTGACAGGTGCAATGATAAAATATGTGAATATCAGGTTACATAAACCACAATTACATTACTTATTGAAAATTATTCTTATTAGAAGAATAAGCTATAATCTATTGTGGTACAAAAGTATGTTTTTGATTTTTTTTTAATCACTTCTATTCATTTCAGAGGCAATTCAGACACTTGTAATCAGAGCACATTATCTGAAATGACTTTTGTCCACTAATGATACAAACAGTTTCAGATCAGTTTGCAACCATGCATTTTATCACACCGCACAAGAGAAATCTCACATTTATACCCAGAAACACAGTAGAACCAAATTCTTCAAATAGAGGTTGATCTCTTCTTGGTTAAGTAAAACTGCTGTCAAAATTCTTTATCTGTTTCTTGCCATCTATATTTCATCTTTAACAAACTGCAGGGACAAACTTTTAAAAAAAGCCAACCAAGCAAACAAAAACCAAAAAAAACAGAAACAAACCTAACATGCAATTATAGTCATCAAAAGCATAAAAGGTTACCTCTGGTTTCCAAAATGGAAAGATCTTTTAAAATTAATTGTTTGGGTGGCTAACCAAAAAAGCTCACACAGTTGCATGCAGAGTAGTTAGTGAATAAAAGATCTTAATGCACGATCACTTGCTGAAGAAAATGAAAAATAATGTTAATGAAAATGGCTGCATCCTTTTACACTGAAGTTAAATGACAGGGGAAAAAATATCAATGTATATAACACAGAAAGGGACATAAAAAGAGGGAAAACCATATTATTTTCTGCCTATTAACTGCCTATCATGATGAATGGGAAAATAATTTTTTTTAAACTATCAAAACAACTTCCTAGCTTTTCAGTTATGATCACCTAACCTAAACCAATGGCCTTCAGCTCCTTAATTTTCAAACCTGCTTTTCATAAAGGTGATAAAATACTGTAGGTCTGGATAATTACAAAGCCGCAGAGGGAGCTTTACTTTAGAATTATATCACATATTTTTTCTGCTAGTAAAACGACAGAATTAAATGAGGACTAGTATAGTTTTGACAGGGCAAGAAAAGACAAACTATCAAAACTAAGACTAAATAATATTTTTACCTATGAAAAGCACAGCACTCTATATAAGCAGAGAATTGAGTATCAATAAGCAATTATTTGTCTGAAATACAAAGTATCAAGCAGCAGAATAGACGTAACTACAGAATATTTCTACACACGTAATAAATGAAAATGAGACATTTTAACTAGATATAAGGAAAATCTTTTACCACTAGGACAGGCGAGCACGGCCTCATCTAGGAAGAGGTTGCCTAGAGAAGTCATGCAGCCTTGCTCCTGCTGGTTTTTAAAGACTAAGCTGGATAAAGCCCTGAGCAGCCTGGTGGCACCTGAGTTGACCCTGCTTTGAGCATCAGATTGGACTAGAGACCTTCAAGTCTTCAGGTTCTACCCTGAATTATTAAGTGGCTCTGTGACTTCCGTTCTAGAAACAATTTTAAGGAAACAGGAAAACTCACAGGCACGCCAGCTAATGCTCTAGAGGACAGACAGGGAACAGAAATAAAAAGCGCATGAGGGAGTAAGACAGTTGGCATAGAGAAAAAAAAATTATTTTTTTTTTCCAATTACCACATCTTCAAAGGTAAAAAGACAGGAAGTATCAAGGAATATTTGGAGATAAAATTAAGAATTAGAAAAAAAAAAGATTTGTTTGCTAGTAAATAATATATACTAGCTAGTAAACAACATATTATAGATCAGGAATTGCTTCAAATATATCGCACAGAGAGGTTACTGCATAAAGACAGACATAGCAAAGAGGGAAGGGATACTCTAAATTATTTTAACAAGTGTGTAGTTCCTTGCACTGCAGTGCTCCTCACAAATAACTAAAAGACAGTTGGGACCTTGGAGATAAACATGAGGTTGGCAAAAAGAACTCAGAAAAAACTGAAGGCTAACGTTTATTACTGAATTACAAAAGAGGTTTTAAACTATAGCAAAAAAGAAAATAAAATAAGAAGTTCTGAATAATAGATGTGGTGTTCATATATGGACTTATGAATAATTCAGAAAATTTAACATTACAGACTTTTGGTGAGAAAAAAAAAAGATAACATCAACAGCAGAAGTAATAGCAATACCAAAATAATCAGGGAATAAGAGATGGAGGCAAATAGGTGTGCCAAACAATGAAAAATAAAAGGAAAAACACCTAAAGCAAGCAAATAGCTAAAAAGCTATTCTCTCAAGAACAGTGACACAAGAGTAATGACAGAGAAGGACACACTCATTTGAACAGCAGAAGACCTTGCAAGCAGGTCTATAGGCACAGCTGTGCTATCAACACAAGCATCAATATTTTTTAGAACACCGAGAGCAAAAGAATGAAGGCTAAGATGAAGATATCAAAGAGATTGAGCAAGCAATAAAGATGACAAAAGGATAAATGAAATGATTGATGGGACAAACCTTGATACCATAAAGAGTATAGAATGGGTGAAAAGAGTAATGTTACATCATGGAACGTCTTTATGAGAAGATAATTTCAAGACAAGTGAATCACATACTGGTATTTTCATTAATTTTTATCAGCCAGCGTACTTTACTGGGAGAAGAAACTCTACAATTTTAAATTGAAACTTTAAACTTATAAAAGAATTAAAGAAACTGACCATGTTTTGGGGGGGGTGGGGTAGGGGGCAGCAGGGAATTATGTGAACTGTTAAAAGTTAAAACGTGAACTGTTTCCCCACCACATTCTTCACAGTACCAAAAAAGCGAACAGACTATGTCTCCATTTTTGCTGCATGAGTGACATGGTGAACCGGCAGCACCAGAATCCAGGAACACAGGCTAGACATGCAGCAAGGCATTTGTAGTACATTTCAATCCCAAATTCACAAGGCAGTTCGTCACAATAAGAGTTACAGCTGTAAACTTAAAGGTGATTCTGAATTTTCTTTGCACAAGGACTATTACATCCTCACTGCACATGAATGAAGAGCCTGAATGGGATGATTACTGAACTGATTCATGGACTACAGATGCTAAATCCAATCCATAAAGGTATTGAGGCAATGAAATGATAAAAATAGCTAATACCTGAATACTACCAAGTCCTAAAAGATACAGAAAAAATTACAAAGCACTTGAAAAAACAAGCCAATGGCATTACATTACTCACCCCTTGAGCAGAACAGCTCCTGCCATAAGAGTTAATAAAGCCGCATCAATGACAAGGCATGCATTTTAATTGTCTTTCAGATGTTCTCTATCCACAACAATTGCATCACAGTCAATTAAGAAACTTTGGCCCAATTCTGAGAATCAAACGATGCCCTTCTAGTGTACTTCTTGCAAATCACTAGTGATATTTGGCAAACCTTTCGCAAGTAACAGAATTTCCATATTTTTGTTGAGGTTTTAATGAGATAATGTAGTTGTATTGGACCAAAATCTTGCAGAGAACATGTAGCTTATAATGAGTAATTTTGAAAAAAACACGAGCAGCTATTTAACTTCAAAGAAACAGTGTAACTTAAGACAAGTACATCCACCTTTTCTTAAGTTCAACCTTAAGTCAGTTCCTGGAATAAATGAATTTAAAATGACTTGATTCATTTCTATAGGATTTTTATAGGATTCACTCACCTTTTCCCACTAACGGTCAGCCATCTTATTTCAAGACAAGATTCACTACTAATTCAAAAAATGAGATACTCTGGTGCTACCTTACCTTGAGAAGAGACTCCGTCAGGCAAGAGAAACTCTAAAAGCACACTAGAGAGATTTACAAGAAAAAAATGACTGAAATCAAATGTTTACTTGTTTTGGTTATTTTCTCTTCATCAGTTATGAAATAAACAGTTAACTGAGAACACGATCTTCTTTTTGTCTTAAAAAAACGTTGTCCAAAGTACAGAAGCATAAAGAAAATTCATGTAGCAAAATGAGCAGGAGAGACAGTGCTATTCTCACTGAGGCAAGTTATTAATTTGAATTTACTAAAGTCTTATTTTTTATGGTACACATTATAACAATGCAATAGATGCAACTATTTCTAGCTCAACAATTTTTAAGGTCTACCCTGTAAGTCCATTGTAATGTACAAAATTTCCAGCACAGCTGGCTATATATTAACAGCATAGACTCTACCTTACAGACTCAAAGAAAAATGTAGCACAAAAGATATCTAAACTTTTCTTATTGGAAGATGTCCTTATCCTAAAAACAAATTTAAATTAGTTGAATAAGATTAATGAGCACAGTGTAGAATAAATACAGAAAATTAAGTAGCTGGTATTTTTTCATTAATATCCCATGCAAGTATATATTATAGTGATAAATACATATTTTTGTTTTTCTAAATCTGATTAACTGTATTAACACTGCTGCATTCATTTTCTGAACATTCATATTTTATGAGCTGGGCAAGTAATTGTGTATTGCAACTCTCATTTTTCAAATTCTGGATCACTTCTGGATACAGGAGGGGACATTACAATAATAAATGACTAAAACTTCAGTGCGTGCATGTCATACTCTCTATTAGAGCTAAACAGAGTAGTTGTGATACAACTGATCTGTAGTTACTCCTGTGAACAGCAACACACACTTAAATAAAGTGACATTGATCAGTAAATTTATGAAACTGCAGGGGTATAGAAAAAAGAAAAGAATGAGGTGGGTGCAAGAGAGAAAAAGCAGCGAGAAGAAGAATGACAGTTCAAGAGAGGAAAGGAAGATTCTCCTAGCTTTGCACAATTACACAAAATTAGTTCTAAATGCTATGTTTTGTAAGTACTGTTGAGAGATTTATCGGTTTTTCAGTTTTAGGTGATTTGGAGCCAATCAGGAAAAGGACAAACTCACTTCATGTGTGAATCCAGTTACACAATCTTGCTTTCAAGGTCTGTAGATTACATTAGAAATAATATTGAAATATCCATTGAGTTCCATTTGTTTTAGTCAGAAATCACAGCAAAGAAAATCTTAAGTTCAACACTGCAATTCTTAAAATTTCCAGCCAATGAACACTGTGAAAACACCTGAAGCCTTTGTAGGCATCAATTTTAAATATTCTTGGCTTGCACAGAGATACTTATGTCTTTACAGCACTGAAGAACTTGGTGCTTATCCCATGCCATGGCAGACTGGCAAGAAGGCTGCAAGTGGAGCTGGCCACCACACAGGATGGAGGTAAGGCTCAGGCAGGGCAGTGTTCAGCACTGCAGTATGGAAGTTCTTCAGCTGATTTAACTCCATGTTCCTTTCATGACTCGAAAGTTCATACTTTTGGACACTGAGGTCATTATTGGAATGACAGAAGGAAACAACTTACAGTCCTAGTCATTAACAGCAATGTTTGGGAAACCTCTAATCAAAGTATTAACACTCTTAATGGCAAATAAACTTATTTTCTCTTAGTTCCATCTTAAACTGCTTGGTCTAATTTATTTTGTCTAGCTCTTCTCTATCTGTTGAGTGGATTATACTTTTTGTATTTCAATATCAGCTAGTGAAGAATGTAAAATTGTTTCAGTTAATTCTGCTGAGAACTTCAATACTGTCACATTTTATGCTCCTCCATCACCAGGTTATTATTTTATATTTCCATTTTGATTTTCCTTTCTATTTGAATGCGAAAAGCAAAATTACCAAGAGACCTGAAAGAATAACCATAGAGTAATAATATATTACAATAGAATTTACTTGCTAATGTAGGCATGGAGTAGTACATAATTAACTTATCACAAAAATAAAAAAGGATCATATTAATTCCTATGAGAATTACCGGATAACTGATACAATAAATATAACCACAGTGACTAAACTACATGGACATGATCCAAATGGTGTTTGAAAATTCTGAATACATACTAAATGAAATACCTCACGGTGATTAATTTTACCATTCAAAGGCAAAAAGTCAGCACTGGTAAACAAAAAAAAGCTCGTCTGTTATCTGCATGCAACAGTTTGCAATTCTGTGATTATTTAAACTGTTGTTCCGCATTGAGCACACAAGAACAATATATGCACACTAATGCACGCTACTTGTTCTTTACCCCTCCTTTTCTGCTGCTCAGGCTTGTTTCCCAGAAAACTAACTGTTGGGCTGTCTGGTCAGAAGCAAATACTGATACTGACAGACACCCTGGGTAACTGGACAACAGACAGGTTAGCTTTGAAATGGGAAAAAACTGATGCTGACGGGGACAGGAAATGGGATCATGAGGCAATTTTTGATTATCATAAAAATAACTTTATTAAAAACAATCAGCCAGAGTAGGAATAATATCTCTGCACTTCTCCACGTGCCAATATCCTACAGCTCCTGCAAAAGAAAAGAAAAGGAAGTACATGAAAAAATAATTTAGTGCTCTACATTGTGCATTGGCAATTTTTCCACACTGCTTACCCTTCTCCTCTGCTTCCAGCAATTACTGGCAGGACACTGTCTCTACTCATTCTAGGCATAGAGGACACAGAAAGATTTAGTTCACTGTCAGAAACATCAATTTTTCTATACAACTGTAATATACATTACAAGCGCACCACTGTCATGGAACATTTATTGTGATACTCACCTTCTGCTTTCCGAATCCTTGCATCATTTACTGAATGAGACTTGACATCTACATAACACCTCCAAGTAGGAAAAGGACAAAGTAACACTGATTCACTGTGGCTGCGTAAACAGGGCACAGCTCTGGCATTTGGATCCTCTTCTCCTGTAGCAAGATAACTTCAGTACACAGTAAACAACCTTCTACTAATAAAAAAACCCCATCCTAGTAGCCTAACAATGAATTCCAAGTTCTCATGGGCATGTCTGGGTTGCACTTACTACTTTGAAGCCTCCTCCCAGGTCTTCTCTCAACTGGAAATATAAAGTCTCACTGGTAAGTCTTCTGACAGCTGTCTCTACCATCACATTTGACATGTAGATCTTGCCTTTGTCCTGCTAGGCTTGTTTCAGCAGCGTACAAGATATCCAACTCACTGCCCACATATTTTTGCATCTGCTTAAACTGCAACTGAGTCCAAACAAGGCCAAGAGTAAAATCGCAACATTGTAAGTCACCTAATTGCATTAGCATACCCTTGTGGTGTCAGTTTTAACAATTCCTCAAGCGCAGCGAAGCACTTACCTAAATACCACATTCAACATGCAGGTTATGAGACTGACTAGATATAAGGTCACATTTAAATACACAACTGTCTGTTCAGTGTTGGTGCCATTCAACTACCTGTGTATCATGATAAAAAGTGTTTACCTCTGAGATACACCAGCCATGCGGGAACCTTGGGCACATGCCTAATCCCAAACCAGAATGTACACAGAATTTGCATACACAGCGACATAATACAGGAAAGCCCCTGTGTATGCAGATGAGTTGCTGTGTCCTTGGTTGAAATCCAGCCTCGAAGCACACATCCTTTCTCCCCAAGGTGACAGTACAGAACAACTCTTCTCTAAACCAGCACCATGCAGAAGTTTGTACCTGGCACTAGGAGTTACATGGAAACTTACCTGGAGGCTTATACCCAATATCCATTTTTAAGGCTTCACAAATTCTCTTTTCTAATGCACAGATAACACTTTGACCTTACTAGTACCCCCCAATCAGCACACTGTGAAACACATTACACATTCACATGGGATGTGACAGGCTAATGGTTATATGCAGCATTACTGATGGCATATACCCACCTTTACAGATTGGTACCCTGCTTAATGCAACTAGTGCCTCCTCCTAACCCAACCTCCAGCAAAACAGAGAAACCTGGATCAATTCTAGCTCTCTAAACTTGTAAACATACTGTATTACCAATTTTTTAAACTTTCCATAAGTTTCATCACAAATTATGAGTAGTTTCATTCAAAGAAAGCAGAAGAAACCAAACACAGAGGAAGGTCACCAGAGTAAGTTACATATATTAAAATTATTTTATCCATTTTATCCACACAGTTCACAGCATTACTATTTTGATAAAGCACTACAGGTTATGAACAGCACACTTAAGTTTACCACATGGTGAATCTTAGTCTTGTCTTTTAAAAATAATGCAAGTTAATCCAACCAAGTTCATTGCCAATACAGAAAATGCAGATAAAGTGGGAAAAGGACATACCGAGAAGTGCAGATGGTAGCGCTGAACCAAGATGGTAACTAGGTCACAAAACATCCAGGAATAAATCTCTCCCTCCCACTAAGCAAAAACCAAACCATATTCCCCAAACTGAGTCAAGATGTTTTAAGGCAGCCTGAGCCATTTTCACCAGATGCATGTTGACTTTCATTTAAGAGGTACATTTTCCTTAAACAGGTACAACCACTGGCAGAGTTTCCTCCAACCCCTGAGGAATCTCTGCTTTATCCATTACTCTTACAGCACAGAGACATCAGATATTTCTATAAAATTCTCTCTTCTGGTGCTCATGTCTCTTTTCTCTAGAGGTGATAAATGACACTTCTTCCCAGCTAAAAGAATCCCGTGGAAAGTGCTGAAGATCTAAAGCCATTTCATGCCTCAGGATACTATTGTTATTTTGCAGCATACTTAAAAAGGACACGTATTTCACAAAGCAAACAGAAAGACAAGGTCTCAAGAGTAGAGCTAAAGTTAAATTTAAGAAGGTAAAATCAGAAGAAGTTAATGAAAGGTTGGGGCAGGATGAAGAACAAAGAGATTCAAGGAGCAATGACAACAACGGCAGTAAACATTACAAATATCAATGCCTATCAGGATAGCCCCTCTTAGTTCTTCAGGAATTTACTGAAGGAGCACATATGAAATATTTTAAATGCTTTTGATTAACAACAATATAATTATTAGTCAGGTATGCTTTGATAATATTGGGGGATGACCATGATCAGAATCTCTAGTAATAGATTTTGTGTAAACAGGAGCATAAAACAGTGTGCCATATTACCACAAAAATGATCTATCTGCTTTACATTTTAAAAAAGGAATCCAGGGAAAATTGAACTTTATTTTTCAAACATATGTCCTTTAGAACACGTACATCCTTTGCTCATGGAATTGAACATTCATCCTCTCTTCCAGTGAGGACAGGAGTGTTACAGGGCTTTATAACACATAAGAATGGCTAAATGGTAACTAAGGCTAGGACCATCCATGCAAACACTGGTTATTATTTTCATTGTCTGTTTGCTGCTACAAGACATTGAGTTTCAGAGGACAGCTCACCAGCTGCACATTTTGCGAGCTGTGCAAGAACTAATGAACTTTGCCTTTTTATTTCTTTGCAAACAGGAAAAATACTAAATTGTTGCTGTCTTGCTTATACTGCCCATCAGCAAAAACAACTTTTGTGGTTTGAAGAAGTCAAAATGCATCTGTCGCAGTGCATGACACAAGGTCACAGAGTCAATTTAGTTAACTGGATCATGTATTCCTAGAGTCTTAGGCATACAACCGTCTTATCGCAACAAGGAGGCAGCGAGAATCAGCAGTGAAAATAAAGCATGCACCATCTTCTCCAACATTAACGGTTCAGAGTACCGCAAACTGAATACGTTTCATGTTGTAGTCATTGCAAGAAGATATATAAATTTTCAAAGGATCCCATTCTTGAGTTACTTTGTTGCTTTGCTCAATTAAATTTTATTTAATGATTCACTACTTTCAAGGGAATCATATATCATTCCTACTCCATTGGCTTCAGTGAAGGTTCTTCTGATTTATCCAGAAAAAAAATTCCAGAAAATGTTCTGAGGAAAAATATTTATTTCCTGTGTAAAGGCCTAAGTATCAGCACATTAAAAGTAGCCACTAAGTATAGAAACTGCTATATTATTTTTATAATTTACACATGGGGAGATTCAGGTTATCACATCGTAACTGTTTAAACCATTTATATTGGTTTAGCTGCTAAGCAGCATAAGGATGAGGACTATTTCATGTAATGACTGTATTTCCATCAAAACTGTAGCGACCTGATTGATGTACTTTCTTGGGGCATTTCACTTTCAACTGTATCCATTGTACATTTCTGTTACAGAACAAAACATAAAGATTCTGGATCATCAGATTAGGTGAACTGCTGTAAAAGTCATGTTTGTTCATGTATTGTAGCAGGTTATTACAATACTCACCTTCACATTTCACCCCTTAACACAGCTTAACTCTACCCATTCTCAGTGTAAGAAATAAGTAAAACTGATGACTCCTTGTCTTGGGCGCTGACTTTTTGCCAAGAACACTTACTTCCAAAGGTCACTCTCAGGCTGTTCACATTTCCTTGCATCTGACAGTTAAAGTAATGATTTCACTCTGCTGCTGGGACCACATGGACAAGATAGGTCTTCACAACTCAGATTTCAACTGCTACCTCTTGCACCAAAGTAACCTGATCAGCCACGCTGGCTATCAGAGAGATTTGGCTCCATCATCAAATTTTCCAGCAGACAAAAGTAAACAATTCGGTCCTGAGGTGTGGTTAACCACTTGGGTCAAAAAATTATAATAAGCTGTAGATAGTCATATCCTCATGCTATCTAACGTTAACAATACATCACTTAAGTTTTCTCAATGAATAAAAGCTGCTTCTTTCAATCTCTCTTTTTTTACAAACTAGTTGTTTCACATAAGCATTACCAACAGCCAGCCTGCTTTCAGTTGACATGACGCTGTTAATACAATGAGTGGATTTCCAGCCTGTAGGAACATTGCAATGATATTTACTTACCTTTGGTGTTGGAAATTTAAATAAAATTGCATGCATCATCATTGGTGAGACACTTTGGGCACCATGCAGACACATGCAAGAACCCAGACCCACGTGAGCTGTATGCTCTTTTCCCATTATGAGGAAACAGGGAGCACAGGCAAGGAGGTAGTGAAGTCTGCACCCTCTTGCAAGGAAGAAATAGTTTCTGCTTTACCCACTACTGAAAGCGATTCCCCAGAGAGCTGAGGAATCTAAATGCAGAAAGCCTGGCAAAAACTACTGTAACTGAGAATCTAAGGCACGGAGAGATTAAAATACCTTGCCCAAAGCCTTTCTGGAAGATTGCATCTGAGATGGAAATTGAATGCAGCTCTCACAAGTAAATCTCAAACACAAGACAATTTTTTTTTCCTTTGAGATACTAGAAAGTGTAACGCATTTCCTTATCACCAGAAATTTCATAAAGCTTGGCCACTTTGATCATAATACTTAAATGCACATTTTTAAGGACACAGTGTCCCTTGAACACATACTCGGCTTTAATTTAATTCAAGAGAAGCCGCACGTTCATACATGAAAACTGTACATTAAGTGTTACATTTGCAACATTTAAAAACAGATATGCCACACTAATATGCCTGCATTTATCTCTGCTACCCATACAAAGAAACAGACACTGGAAACCAAAGCCAGCAACATTATTAAAGTATCACGTATTCATGTTTGGGAATGCTCAATATTGAATATTGTACAGAACGTGAACCTGACAATACCCAAAAGGGGAAGCGGGGTGTGAGAATACGAGAGAGGTTAACGCAACAGACAGTGTGGTATGTGAACTGAACGCATAGCTCTTGTTCAACAAGTCCTGGACGTGAGAGCTAAGGATCTGGTAGGAAACGGATTTCAACAGGTAATGGACAAGCAATGTACGCAGCCTTGGACGACTGAACTGGCTGCCACAGGAGGTTGTAAGGAAAGACAGTATCAACTGGTTCGCAAGAAGATACACAGATACACAAATTCATGGACAACAGACCCCTAATAGGACAGTAAAAGGCCTGGGTAGGTATATACACTCCAATGATTCTTGAGAGTCTAGCAAAAAAAAAAAAAAAAAGACTATGCTCATCTACTTTTCTTGGTGAATGTACACTAAGCTAGATGTGTAGCTAGTCTACATTTCACCTGTCCCCTGATGCACCTCTATAGACAGATGTTCCTGTCCACATGAGATTTTAGCTTTACCTACTGAGGAAAGAGTTCAACCTTTCCTGCGAATCCAGGCTCATGTGGTTGTCAAGCAAAATTTCTGTAAGGTGATGATGGAAATGGAATTTGTAAGGCAACTGAGCCCACAAACACAATGAAAACATCAGAAAGAGTGTTCCCTGGATCACATAAAACAAGGCTAAGCTCTGCAGCATCTATACGTTGTTGTCTTTCATAATTGGAAAATACACTTCCCACTAATTGCAATAATTTTCTACAGTACAGAATTAAACTCATGGGAGAGGCTTTGCGTAAGTGGCCCTAATTTGGTGAGTATATTATCATCTGATCTCTGTATCCAGGGTGGGAATTTGTACTTTGCTATGTGTGCAGTGATGATTCCATATGTGCTTACACTTCCTCAGTAATTCTTCAGAAGGACTGGAGGAGGGTTTAAGAAGCACAAACATTTCACTTTTGTGTATGATTCTGGAACTTGCTTTTTCTAGCCCATAGAAAACCACGTCAAGCCTCACTTTAGACTTCTGTCATAATATTTTCAGGCTCAAGACACAAGATTTCATTAATTTCTATACCACCAAGATCTGTTCCAATATTAAATAAGACAATCAGAAAGCTACTCATATGAGACGACTGCTCTGTGCCAAAACTTCAGGGGTTGGCTTTATTTCAAGCCTTAAAGAGACGTCTTAAAAAAAATAAAAAGGAAACGAAAATGCTCAAAATAAAGTTAAAATAATTCAGCTTTGCCTCCTGGGTGACACTTTCCTGCTTCCTATGGAAAGGCTCACTCGAAGAATCCTATATATATTCCTTATCCTGTTTCTTTTATGTATATGCTTGTCCTTCAACTCGTATACCTCAAGCCTGCTGCCTACAATTTAAGTTAAGCAGTAAAACTGGGATATATGCAAAGCCTTTAAAGTAACCATTTCCCAATTGTGCTTGTCCACTAAGTCTGTGAAAACACTTGCATCAATTCCACCAGTACTTTTCAAGTTTCATATAAAGTGATATGGAACACTAAACCTTTGGAGATCACAGAATATTTCTCTAGAGAGAACTCGTCTCTAGAGAGACAGGCAGTTCTCTAGGTATGCTGCGCAAGTCGAAAAGCAGTAGGAAAAAATCCTTCAACCTGCTGACTACCCTCTTGCTGAAGCACCTTGCCACACGGTTAATACTCATCACCATATTGATTTCTTGCCAACTTATACTTGTCAACAAAATCCCCATATCACCACTTACAATCACTAGGCTAGCATATTTTTATTTTTAAAATCTAACAAAAATAAGTAAAACTCAACATAGGGAAAGGACACATTAAAATTAAGTTTTTATGACTTTGATATGAACTTGCAAACTTTTTAATATAGTGTTTTCAATCATATTTAAAAGTTTATGCAAGCTGTTTTTACACAAATAATGCACCAGTCCACTAACTCTGCTAAAGACATACCTCGGCTTCCTCGAGGAAATTACCTATGCTCTCTGTAGATCACCAGCTGAGAAGTGAAGCGGTGACCTGCTAAGCGTATCATTCCAGCAGGCCACGAATACATTACAGGGCAGCAACTGTCAATAGAACATCATCTTTTCCTTTCCAAAACCATAAGAAGCAATTATTCACTCCTGCTTTACTTTTTTCCTAATATGAAGTTATTTCACAGAATCATGGATATTTGCCCCTTTTCTTAAAAGTATTTCTCTGACTTGTCTGTTAAAAGCTAAAAATGTTCTTATTAAACCTAGCTACATTTACCATTGTAATCAACACTGAATTCTGAAAAAAAATATTTCTAATGTAGAATTTACTTTCCTTTACATGAAGATAGGCATTAACTCTTTCCTAAAACTGCATATAAAACATTACTCCTCAAATATTATGATATCACCATATACTCCTTATATTACATTTTATTAAACACCAATAAAATACCAAAACATCATTATGTAGTTTTTAAGTCCCCTAGCAGTAGACAAGAGAAAAATTAAATTTTCATATAATTTCAAATGTAAACAGTAAATTTGAGCACAGTCCAAAATCCACTGATGGAGGTCATGGGAGCCCTCCCATTAACTTCCACGTGTTTTGGGATAGGGCACCAAGATAAATATTAGCAAGTACAAGGAAGAGAAACGAAAACTTACCCATGAATTCAATTCCTAAATGGTCTGCTATACCCAAGAAAGCATGTAAAAGAGAAAAGAAAAAGGAATGTTAGAAATAGACTAAAATGTAAACACCACCTTTATCATCCCTGGTAACATTTGATATTTACGTGGCAGAGCTGCAGAACACAACAATGAGGGGTCAGGGACCCACTGTGTGGGTACTGGTCCAAAGGAAAAGCGGAACCCTGCCCCTTGAAGGACAATCCTAAAACAGGAATTTAGGGCACTGAACTGTCACAGAAGGGATCTGTATTTGGGGATGGATACAAATGCCTTTACTCGTTATATTTATATTCGACTGCAGTGTCTCAAGCCAGCTACCTACAGGAATTTCATTTTCTCTTCCCTCTGAAACTCCTCTCTCAACATGCTAACTGCCATCATTAGTTAGACAAGGTTCTTGCTTTCATTTTCTCTGGCAGAGACCAAAACCTAAAGAGATGAATGGAAGGCTTTTACTGAGTTTTGCAGCTCTCATTACAGCACAGTGGCCACGCTTGCACCCAACGTTATTGCATCACCGCTGTCTCTTGGGTAACAGCAAATCTGACTGCAGGAGACAGTAGCCATGTTCCCTCCCTGGCTGCTATGATGCAACAATGTCAAGATGTTTAGAACTGAAGCAAAAAAATTAATCTTTTTAGAATATTGACTGAATTTACTACATTGAGTTCAAAATATTTCAGAACCCTTTTTTCACATGACGAACTAGGCTATGATATGTCTCTAACAGACAGGTGTTTTAATGTAAAATAGATTTAAATTTATATAAAGCATATTATTTGTAAGTCAACAGGAAGTATGTTTAAGTTGATACGCAATTAAGAATAACAAACTCTTCACCCTGAATGAACAGGGCAACAGAAATAACTGACTTTTCAGAAATGACTGAGTAAGGAGTAGTAGCTTCAAATCCAAATCAAAACTGTGGAAGGCTGGACATTCAGAAAGGCTACAGAATGCAATTCTCTTCTATGCTAGACTTGTAATATTTTGCTTTTCCATGGGAGGTAATAATTTGCATTATAAAGAACAAAGAAGGATTTTTTTTTTCCTGAAGAACACGCAATATTTATCTTTCAGATATAATAAAAGGAAAATAATTAAATTGTCTTCTTTTCAATTTATAGTCACATTTCCTTAATACAGAACAGATTAATACATGATTTTGTCAAAGTTTCCAAGAGCAGCATATGTGGAGAGGCAGGCAGCAGGGAAAGAGCAGGAGGGTTACAAGACAGAGCTCATGCTTGGAGCTGGGAGGTCCTACTGGGAGCTGCGTGAAACACTTGGTCCCATTAATTAATATACTGCAACTTTCAAAAGTCCACTTAAGAACTATACAGCAAAGTTAAAATAAGATTTTCCAACATAAACCAACATTAATTTTAAACACTTTATTGCATGAATTGTCATCTCTGATACCTGTGATAAGAATGTGAAATATTTGGGTTTCTGCTGAAAATGCTGGAGCGATTCATCTTTTACAACATTTCAAACCTTCCAGGAGAAGGCATCAAGCATCAGCTTGTTCAGTTCACTTCACATTCAAATCTATATCACAGTTACTAAACTCCATATTTATCATCACACAGAAAACACAATATATATCTCAAAAGAAAAGAACATAAGATGATGCTATGGGGCATAAATACCTTATTAGCATGGTGTTAGGACAGGCACATTATGCAAGCCAAATGAATCTTTCTTTTTAGTTTTAAATATGTAACTCAAACCCATACATATTTGTATTCTACATTACAAACTTCGAATCCGTATTCTTACATTCATGTTTGTATGTGCCACATACAAACATTCCTGGTGCATTTGAGACAGAGATTTGTAACTCAGTTTTTTTCCTCTAATTTTCTGTACCTGTGAAATCTGCAAATACTACCTGCATGCAATTCACACCTTACCTCCTTCTGTAAACTAGATCAAGATGCAGTCAACAACTGCTTACTTTAAAAAATAACAGAGATCAAGCACCATAATCTGATCTTCAAGGAGCTAAGGATATTCACACATGAAGAAAGATCATGTAATATCATCTTATTAAGTCTATGTAAAACAGCTGAAAAAACAATCCTCCTTTCCTACCTGGGCTATACAAGTTCTCTACAGTTTTCCATTTGCAGTTTACAATCTCACCGGCTTCATCAAAACCGTTAAAAGGCATTTTCTCAAAAAGCGCATACAATATATACCTTTCCTTTAAAAACATGGAAAAATGCATCTTAGTTTGTCTTTGGGTGGTTCATACATAAGTGAGAGTCAAGGGTATCTGTAGCCTTCCTGAGAAACATGTTCAACTGGAGGGTGGAAACATGTCAGGTTATTTAAGTATCTCACGTGCCTTGAAGGCAACGTCAGTAATCAGCGTAACATATATTGCCGACAAAGCTGATTTACCCAGATTACGGTGAAAGGATGTCTAATGGGATAAACCTTTACAGTAAAACATCCAAGCTGCCAATTTATATCATTAAGCATCGTTCAACAAGCTCTGTGTGCAGCTATCTGGGAATAGAAAAATCATAAAGTCACAATTCTTGCGGATTTAGCGCACGCTGGCCCTGGCGCAGCCGTGGCACAGGCACAAGGGCAACCGTGGCCAAGCTGGGGAGCCCACCCCTGCGCTCACCCTCCTGCTGGGGGAGCAGGGGCCAAGAGCCAGGCTTGGCCCATACATTGCAAATGACTGTACATGGCAAACAAGCCTCCCACACCAGCAGGTATCACCCAAGCGTTGCTCTAATGCAGTCAGCCACGGCTGGTGGCTTGTTCTTTCCTCCCCCTCCTGCCTCTTCTTACCACCGCAGAAAGACAGTCTGGAACACAACTGTCCTCCGTGTCTTCCCTTCCTTCCTGGGTTTGAGGGTCAAGCCTCTGTGTTTTAAAAAAAAAAAACAAAAGGCATTCTGATCCCAGAAACAGAAGCGCTACTTGGGCTGCTCTGAGACTTCCGAAGGAAAAAAAAAAAGGAAAACAAGAAAAAAAAGAATAAAAGAAAAAAAACTTAAGAGCCTGAATGTGCTCACATTCTTCTCATCCTTTCCCTGACTCACTGCAGAAATGCAGCTGCGCTCATGTTATCAAAATCCTAACTTTGAAACTTGTTTTCCTTAATACAAATATGGCTCCTGCAGCAATGGCGTTTACCAAAGCGTTCAGCATATTGAATCAGGGACACAAGGCAAAGAAGGGGGTTAGAAGAAATGTCAGCAGTCATTAATCATACCCCCTCTTTGGTTCTTAATGTTTTTGTCATTCCAAGATGTTTACTCCACTAGCTACAGGGAAAAAAAAGGGAACCAAAACAACAAAATATCACAAAAAATAAACAAACCTAAAGCCCACATCTTTGCATCTGAAAAAAATTAGAAAAGCAGAGGAAATAACTGCTTCCAAGCCCTTAGCTCAGCTGGCCCCTGCCATGGGCCACCCCCAAGACCCCCCCCACACCTTCTCAGAAGTCAGGAGGTGAATGCTGGCTCTCTCTTGAGAAAAGCCTTTGCGCTGCAGCTTGCCATTGCCAGCAGAGGAGTGACAGGACTCTCATACGGGTCAAAGGGGTCAGAAACCCCCCGTTTGGAACTGCAGCCACAAGAGGAGTCCCCAGGGCTGCTTTCCCCCCTGTACCCACTGCAAGTTGTTAGCAAGGGAAGGAGGGATGGGGAGAAGTAGGTGGAACAGATTATATCCATCACCAGGCTGCGCTGCTGTGGTTGCAATGCTTTTGCAAGGTTGAGTTTTAGAGATGAGTTTTTCCCCCCTTGTAACATCAGCAAGAAATTCCCCCAGCAAGTTTGAGAGACCAGCGTGGCACTGGGAACCACACAGCAGGGGCAACTGGGAGAAAAGCAAGCTGCGGTGGCAACCTAAGGCTGAACCAAACACGAAAATGTAAAGTATTGACCCCTGACATGCCACAGTATAAAAAGGACTTTCATATTGCTATACAGTCGCAATATATAAATTATAAATTGCCTGCAGAGCACTTCCTTGGACACAGCGCGTACAACGCCAAGTAATTCACCATCAAGCAATGCAGTTTCTTTAAGGACCCAGTTCAGCAAAAATGTATATGAGAGTTATTAATGTGCTGAAGCGTGGGTGCTGCTCCACAAGATGGGGTCATTAACCAAATAATGGGACTGTATTTTATTTTTGTTATTGTGATTTCTTCTTTCTTGCTAGTATTGTTATGTTCTTAGGAACTAATATATTACTCAGTGAGGAAGATTATTCACTTTTATATTTTATTTTATGAATATTTCTGTATTTTGTTGATGTGGGAAAAATACTGTGCCTTATGGTCCTTGCACTATGTGAATTTGTTGCTAGTATTAAAGCCATTTTAATTTATACTTTATGAACACAAACACACCTGGGAATACTTGATAACAAGCACCAGAGAAGATAAATTCGCACTCACTAATGGATTAATTTATTAGTGCTTCACAGAGAACATGCAGCCTTGTGTCTAGATTGTGGTTTCCTGGGGCTTTTTTCTTAGTCATGTTAACATGGAGATTTTTCCCCAGTTAAAGACAGGTTTCATTATCCGAGGTATATTCTAAGCTACCGTATGAACAGAAATACAAACTCAACATGTAAATCCCACTGATTGGTAGAAGAAAAATCTTGAACATGAAAACAATCATTGTAGACCACTACAGCCATCTTAATCTGTTCTAAGGATAGGTTGACTTTGGCGTGAAGGAGACAGCTTTAGGAAATCAGTGCAACAGCAAAGTATTTTGCTCTGCAAATGAAATTTATCTGTTCCAATAAACTCATAAGATTTGTTAAATTGTCCTTGGTAGATTATTGTCTTGAACAGAACATGCAACATGATAATATGCTGCAAACTACTTTGGGACAGAACAAGTACTCTGAACAGATTATCTGGCTGGAAGGAATAGGACAAAGTTTAACTCTGAAGTATTAGACTGATCAAACTTGGTGTGAAATTAAGAAAAATCCTTCCATTCAGAAGGCATCTAGATTAGGATGCTACCTAAACATACAAGCTGCTGCTGTCTTACCTGTTATGTTTTATTATGTTTTACAGCACAGTTATCAGCCTATTTGTGTATTTAATGAAGCTAAAACCATTAGCTGGTTACACATATATATATATGAAAGTATGTTATTTTTTGAATCCTCAAGTATACTCTTTTTTGATGCCTCATTTCGCATGTGAGCATATAGAGTTATGGGACAAGGGATTTCTCTATTCAGTAGGAAAGGCACATTGCTTCTGTTTTCTCTCTGACATTCACCAGACTTGGCAAACTGGCCAAATACTCTCAGAGGTTGGTTTGGGGAATTTTCAGTATCACAAAAAAAAACCCAACCCACCAGCATGTATTAATGTATTTTAAAAATCTCAGTTATTAGAAAGCACAACAGTGCATGCTCTAGCTCTGGGCAATCCTGCTTCGGCAGGGGAGTTGAACTAGATGATCTCTATGGTCCCTTCCAACTCCAAAAAATTCAGTGAAAATTCAGTGAAATTCAGTGAAATTTAATTTTGTTGTTTCCTTTAGAGAGATTCTGGTAATTTGTTTCTGTAATAAATTTACAAAAAAGTAAACTCTTCATATTTTTTAGAGTGGTGGAAGAAATGATTGGGATGGTTCAGGGGAATCAGATGAGTAAAAGCAAGATAGTTCAACTACTGATTTTTCAAAGCTTTTTCACTGAAAGACATGATAGACATTTTCCTCTGTAGGAAAATTTTAAAAAGGACCAAACTAAATCCTGAGAATGACTTTGAACAGACTGATACCTGGTGTCTCCTTTTACCCTCTCGTAAAAAGAGGATTATTAAAATTTTTCCAGGAGTAAATTTTCCTTGGCAATAGGAAGGCTGTTCACTACCTGTTAGCTGGTGTAATAGTAAGTATACAGAATATCAGTAATTTGCCCCACCTATGTCAAGACACTATGACGAAAACTATACGTACACACATCCCTTAGAAGATATTTGGTCAGTTTTCAATGAAATTGTAAATCACGGTTCAGAAGTGATAACTTTAAAAAAAAAGAACGAAGGCCATTAATCTATAAAAAGCTTCACAATCTGATATATTCTCAGTATAAACAATGACAGAAGACTTACATTCTCAATTTATATATAAAGGATTAATTGTATTTTAAACCAAATTAAAATTCTTAATCTGCAAAAGTAAATATTGAAGCCAACATCTAGAGGTTAATTACTTTCTCTGTTTCTTTTTAAAGGGAAAAAAAAAGGCAAGGGATGAAAAAAATTAGACTAGCTGTATCTGTATGGCTCTGGAGAGACTATAGTATTGTCTCAGGACAGGATCTCACCACCCACCACGAATTCTGTAACAAAGGAATATTTGAAAAACATCAAGCAGAACCTGTCGTTATATAAATAATACACAGTGCTGAATAATGGAATAAACTATTGATTTTCTTTCCCTTTGAATGACAAAAGCTCGTGGTTGTGGTTTACACCACCATAGTTGAAAGATAGTTTCTAACTTTGAAAAATAAATAATAGCAACACTCCCATCTTCACAGATTTGAAACAAGTTGGAAATCTCAGCTACCTACCTCATCTGCAGCACGCAGGCTCAGAGGATTAGCTTGCCTCTTTATAATTTTTGAGATCTTAAATTATCATCTCCACAACTAACAGACCAAGTATCTTCTCTTTCAGGCTCTAAGTTGGATTTTAATTTAAAAAATTTAGTCTTGTCAAACAATGTAAGTAATCTCTACTGATATCCACAATAAAACTGTAAATCAGTGCTGATTTTAACCCTAAGTTAATTTTTGTTACTACAGCTATAAACTCAGTAGAACAAATAAACACCTGTTTAGTTTCAAATCTATAAATAGCCTATTGAAATTACCCCACTAAACTTACTAAATGCTTGAAGAATGTGTTTAAGAATCTTACCAGATCCAGGCCAAAATGTTTAGTCTTAGATGTCAGCCGAATGCAGCAGTGCTTTATTTTTCTCTGAATTGTTTTCATCAGTGAGAGGACAGAGCCAGTAAATGTATGCTGCTGCTGCTGCTATATGCGGGTATATTTAGGTATATTTTTGCTAATTTACTTAACATTCATAAATCAACAGAACTGCTCAATACGTATAAGAACTTCAGTTCATCCCAGAATATCAGCATGCAAACACTAAGTCCACACAGAACTCTTTGTCTACGGTCAGGTGACTTGAAGAAGCTTTCTTATCTTATTTGCTAAAAATGTAACGCTGTTTGCATGAAAATTAGTAACTACATCAAATGAAAACAAAGCTGCCCATATAGAGCCTCATAGCTCGTGATGACATGGTTATTTACGAAGCTTTCTCTAAATATATGTTGAAAATGATAAAGCAATGTGTGATCACTCCAAGATCAACTTCCCCCTCCACACCCTGCAATGAGACTGCAGTAAACTCTGCACGCTGTATCCTGGTTACTTGATTACTGCTGTTAGCATCAACTGTTATAACCAATGATTCTGATAGATATTCCTAGAAAAAACAAGATTTCTCTGATATTCTGCAGTTTTGACAGATCAGCAACCCCCTGAACTAATTCTAATTTTGCATTCTAATTGCAAAAATTGTAGATTTTCTTTTTTGTTTCTGTTCGTTACTGAAGCCTATCAACTCCTGCAAAATTCCTTTTCCCCCCCCCTTGATTCCGTACATCACATTTCTTTGTTACTGCCATCTAAAAGTCCAACCTCATGTACCAGGATCTCCGCCTGTGTTTAGAACTACACAAAGACAAAACACTGATGTAGCTATTTGACCTACTTTTACAATTGTGAACTCTTTTCCAGGGCTGCTGCAGTAACTATGACAATGACTACACTTGTCCCACGGTCACAATCACATAGTAGGCGATTAAGTCTGTCACAGCTGAGGAACTGTCATAAGAATTAAGCTATGGGGTAATATATTCTTCTACCCTTCTCTGTGTCATTAATGCAACGGTTCCTGCAGAGCTGAGACTGGCACTGCATAAAATCCCAGTCCCGTGTCTTACGACTGCTCCAGGTTTGCACAGTGGCATCACACTGCTCTGCAGACGGGCTCACCTTTATCCACAGGAAGGCTGGCAACTGGGTTTGAACATATTTATCTAAGTTGAGCTGAGATGTTTTAAGTCATTAAGCACTTCCACTGAATTTCAGTAGCAATTGGCATGATTAGTCATGTGGAGTCCTTTGAAAATGCCAGCCTCTACACTGGAGAAACGGGTCCTTTCCCAATTACATTGTGAGAAGGTCTCATAAAGCTACATAGGAGAGGGGAATCATATTTTTCATCAAAACCCAGAAAAAAGTACAAACCATACCCCAAAATCATATTCAGTACTTTCAAAGCATATGGTCTGGAAAGTTTTTGGAACCACGTATGAATTGGATTACTTATCTTGTCATGGGCATGAGAGATTTCCCTTGACAATGGTGTTCTGTGGGAGAAAGAATCCTCTTCTGATTAAATAAATGACACAAAATGTCTATTAAGGTGGAATAGGTCTATGAGTTTCTTAGCAATTACTGTAGGGA
The DNA here is from genome assembly GCA_033628505.1 of Tringa tobata. Classification (NCBI taxonomy): domain Eukaryota; kingdom Metazoa; phylum Chordata; class Aves; order Charadriiformes; family Scolopacidae; genus Tringa; species Tringa tobata. The sequence continues at coordinate 6,603,347 of JAHREE010000128.1, forward strand.
TTTTTACACTATTATTTCTAAATGGGTATTTGATAATATGGGTCTGTAAAATATAACCAGCCTCACAGAAACATTAAAGGAATTGCTAATAGCTCCCTCGTCTTATGAACATATGACATTTAATAAACATTTCTCATGCTAAATGTTACTTTATTCCTTCCACAGATCATTAAGCTGTCCTTCACTTCCCTACTACAGGAAAATGTTTCAGATACAATCGTGTTTACTGCTCTCTAAAGGCACAGAAATTTTTGTAAGTTTTTGTCAATTTCTTAAAACCTAATTACTTTCTTCAACTTCAGGACAAGGAATGCACAGCAATTCAGGGGAAGAAAAAAAAATAAATAAAGCTTTATTCCCTAACGCACCAAGTAATTTAGTTCTACTGCAGTCAAAAATAAACTGGCAGCAGCAGAGTACAGGTATTTACAGCAATATTTTTACAATATTGACTGAAAGTTTTAATAGCTGTGAATTATACATCTCTATTCTCATGACAAGAAAGTTGCCATATTTATTTATATCCACATTTAGCTTCCCAGATAACTGGCCTGAGTTTTGCACACAAGTATTCGGGAGACTCAAAGATCACAGAATCATAGAATCATCTACGTTGGAAAAGACCCTTGGGGTCATCGAGTCCAACCATTTACCCTACTCTACAAAGTTGTCCCCTACACCATATCTCCCAACACCACATCTAAGCGACTCTTAAACACAATCAGGGATGGTGACTCAACCACTTCCCTGGGCAGCCTGTTCCAGTGTCTGACCACTCTTTCTGTGAAGAATTTCTTCCTAATGTCCAGTCTAAACCTACCCTGTTGCAGTTTGAAGCCATTCCCTCTTGTTCTGTCACTAATTGCTTGTGAGAAGAGATCAGCACTAACCTCTCTACAATGTCCTTTCAAGTAGTTGTAGAGAGTGATGAGGTCTCCCCTCAGTCTCCTCTTCCTCAAACTAAACAGTCCCAGCTCCCTCAATCATTCTTCATACGATTTATTCTCCAGGCCCTAATATGCGATTCTCAGATCTTTTTAGAAAGATGCTGGTTTTCATCTGCCTTGATTTGGGAAACTACATTTCTTTAGGCATCCAGCTTTGAGAATAGTAACCATATTTGGTGTACACATAAGACACTTTCTCATATTTTTCATTTCAAATAATGTAGAATGTAGTAAGAGAATTTTTTAAACTTACTCTGATTACTCTGTGCACGTGTCTCATACTTGTGTAAGTAGGGGCCTTACGCGGCAGTGTTACTGAGCCTCATTTCCAGCAGTCCTGTGTTTCAGGCCCAGATAAGGATACAAAGGCATAAGCTTTAATCAAAATTTTCCTAATGTTTGTGGCCCTTGCTGCCTTATGGGCTTGCTGGTTTCCTGCGCAATAGGTACTCCAACGTACCAGGAGTCTCTCAACCCACCTTCCTGAACCATCGAATGTTTATTAACAGCAAGATCTCCAGTGTTCTTCCAAATCTTACTGAGAGTCCTTTCTCTGGGAGACCAGGCATGGAAGTCCCTTTACATGTCAGATCCAGCTGCAGGTGAGCAATCCACACGTACATGGTGCTCAAAAAGGTTTTATTTAAAAGATGTTTTCACCTAGATAGGTCTCTCCTATTTAGTGAGGAAGAAGAGAAGCATTCCTCCTTTTTTGTTATTTCTTTCAGTTTCACAGGGCCAAACACTTGAAAACTTAAAAGAATTTATTGCAGCAAACTTTATCAGAAAACATAGCATTTGTCCAACACCAGTTCACAAGATAGTCCCGTTACTGTACAATTCTCCCATATCCACAAGAAGGTGATATGTATAGCAAGGGAACAATTCCAAATCTAGGCACATTACTCCTTTTTTTTTTCCCAATGCTAACTCCCTCTCTGTTAATTTTGCAGCTCAGCTGATAGAGTTGGGGTTGTTTGTGTTTGTTTTTTTTGTTTTAATGAAGCTGCTGCATTGTTGGCTGTTGTGGTGCACAGATGCCTTCCCCAAACCCTGTCCTGTGGGGTTGGTGTACTGTATGAACAGTCTTAATGGAAATATACTGGTAATTGTCACCCTATTTATGGTATCAAACCAGATGGGAACAGAAGAGCTCCATTTTTCTCTAAGTTAAAATCCTTTCTTGACCTCTAGGAATAATTTGTTCAATCTAATCAATACTAAGCCAGGTGCTCTGGAGAAGCACACTCATTTGGACAACAGCTTTGCAGCGTACAGAGCGCTGTGTCTGAATCGACGGATTTTTGACGTGAGATGGTGAGATGAGTTATTTGTTGAGATGTGAAAACTATGGAGTTGAGGAATATTACCAAGGCACCAAGGAAGCGTGTCTCTTACCTGGAGCTGTGACAGTTCAAATGTTGCCATTTCCACTTGATTGTGGGTGTTCGTACACATTCCCCGATGACCAATTTGTGTTTGTGAACCCACAGATAGTACAATAAATAAATCCCCATATCCTGCAGTCAGACATAGTACATGCAAATGGATTCATGGCTTTTTTCCATGCCTAAGATGCCTTGTTTATGGAAAGGTTATGGAAATATATTCCGCTTAGAAGCCATTAGCTAATAATATAAACAAACAAGTAGCAAGATGGATGGCAAAAAATAACCATCAGATCTTCCTTGCAGAGTCTGAGCATTTTGTGTCATTTTGGATACATGACATGAATTTATGACTCTGACACGTAAGTAGCAATCTGAAAAATTATTTAATTGCTATTGTGTTTGAATTCTGTAGGTGTTCAAATTCCTTACTACTATAAATACATTAAAACAACATTAACCACTATAAATAGATATAACAAAGGTGGTCTAATTACGTTAATGTTTGGAATGGTAATACGACTCATCCATGATTTGAAGCAGACATAGGACCATGATAAAAAGAATCATTAGCTGCTATCAAAAGCAATAAAAAGCAGCATATTGGAACAAAAGCATATGATGTGCACACAACCCAGAATCACCTACAGCAAGAGCAGCAAAATTAAAGCTGCTGTTTGGCCCCATTTGTATACAGCAATACACTGCAATTAATTGTTATGAATATAATGTGAGAATAGTGCCGTATATAAAAATATTAAACTCATTGAATGTAATCAGTCAGAACCATTCAAACAAATTAATTACTCGTGCATGGGTCAGATGTAAACCAAAACACCAGAACTGCTGATCCCGGCAGCACTGGCGGTTTGCACCTGGCCCTCAAGCCAACTCATGAACTACTGCAACACCCCACACAGAGCAGCATATTAAAAAAAAAAAAAAAAAGTGAAAAGGAACAGAATTTGTTCTGTAACCTTCCTGAACATGAACCATCATTTAAAAGCTAGACGAAGAGGTTTAGATGAATGTAGAACTCAGACTCCACAGAAAAAGTCAACAGAAAGCCAGTAGGGAAGACCAGAAAAGCCACTACGGCCTGCCCTCTGCGGGACACAACCCAGACAACTGCAATTCAGGTGGAGGGTAAACCTGTCATATACACACTACAGAGAGTAGGAAAATACCCACGTGGGATTAAAGTGTATTAACTGTTCCTATATTGTCCAAAGCATTTATATCTTTAAAAAGTAAAAATAAGGCGATCATAGAATTTTTCTCTCATTGTTGGTGAATTAGAGCCACAGTCAGGACGAGTATGGAAATCACCTTTACATGAAATCTAAATTAATTTTGAACCAAACTATACAAGAGGAAAATGAGTGAACACTACTAGACCTTCAACTAAAACAGCCTTTGGATAATCTGCTACCCAGATGAAATGGGGTTTCTCCCCTTCAGATGTATTAGTCTGAGAAATTAGATGTGTATATGGTCACGAAGTAAAAACTATTGCATCTCACATGTAAATTCCAAAAAAATCTCTAGGGAACATTATCAGCAATTTTTAGCTGAAATTCAGGATACCTTACCAAAAGGTCATCTCTTCTTAGCAAGTCATAAAACCAAAGATGTATACGACCCAACAAGAAGAAAATGCTTTCAAATTACAAGAGGAATACCTAATACATCAGCATTTCAGGAGGAAAGTAAACAATCCTGCTACTTGTACATATTTTTGTTTTATTCTTACTAAATGAAACTGCATCATGAATTCATTCATTTACAAATACAGTTACATTGACCATAGCAAGGTGGAGAAAGCTCTGGGTTATCAAATGGACCTGCATTTTATCTGCCAATGCAGCCTGCTAAAATGGAGGCACAAATTGGCAGGTGACCTCTCAATTAACAAGACTGTAATGATTAGATTTGGAGCCTACATGGAAAATGCCTTTTTCGCAGTGGCAATATTACAGCGCAAATAGTTATAGAAGTGTCAGACACACTGTAAAATGTTCACAAAGATTAATACATTGAAGGGAAAAAGAGACAAAGACACACTTCTGTTGTGATTTCCAATATATTTATGCTTTACTTGAGGGTCAGAATTTCAGGTACAGAATAAGATCATATAGGAAAATTGACTTGAAAGATGGCAGAAAGGTGCCAAAGTTGAGCAGCACAATTTTCCAGTGCCTGCTCCAAATCCCACTGAAGTAGAATTGCTGCTGACCTGAGATGAAAAATTATTTCAGAGCAAACTTTGGGAAGCTGAGTCTCATCAAAATTGGGTTTTGTTTTTTTTTAAATTTATTTTATTTTACCTGTATACAGTCTCAAAACCAAGAAGTCCAGCTATCACCTCTTTTGCCTGCATCTACACATCTCTTTTACTGTCATGGTAGTGGCAGGATTGAGAAGGAGCTTTTAAAGGGGCTATAACCAATGAGAAAGACAAGTCCACTAACGATGCCATGAAGATGCCAGACATCAGTGAAGAAGACAGCCTAAGGTATATGTTCAGTGAGTAGATCCCACCCGCATAACTCTAACCCAAATTCATTAATCAGAGTGTTAAACAAGGTAGTTTTTCTTTGGAGCACGTACATACTAGTAAACAGCAGAAAAGAGAGGTTTAGAATATGCTTCTGACCCAAATCTTCCCTTTCCCAGAACATTTAAAGAAGGGGAAATATTGTTCTTCAGAGGAGCTATAAGGCTCTAGCAAAACAATATCTGTATTTTCTGGGACTCTTGCTGCAGGTCTTCCCAGTCAACCGGGCCATTTATCACATTTACCAGAAGTGCTCTTTTTCCCTAAAATGCTGTACAGAATAGCAATCTCATCCTGCTGTTTCCTCAGCCCATTACTTCAAATGTGGTCTGAAATCTGTGTTACAGAAAGGACTGTATTGTTACTTGAGCTAACAGCAGCATCAGAAACAGGTCTTTACATTTCAGAGTAGTTTTACAAAGGACCAGAAATAAGGTCCTGGAAATAAGCTCATTATCAATGAAAAAGTACTTCCTACTATTTCTATAATACCATTAACTCTATCAGGTATGCCGGTAAAAACTAACTTTTTTTTTCAGACAGGTTTGTGCAAGAATTCAGTATTTTGCCTTAACATCAGAGAACATTGTCAGCAGCAGCATTATTGTTTTTCTCAAAGGAAAACAGTTGTCTTTTGCAAACTGTAGTCTCCTCCTTTTTGCAGCAGCTGTGTGCTACTTATAACTAACTTTCAAAAATATTTTAAGATGAAAAAGCAGCTGTCTCTATTTTTCATCTGCTAAACGCACCTGCCATCGAGGATTAGTGGTTTTCTTCCCTTAAATAAAACACGAAAGAGAGGGTCACACATTGTTACAGGCATATTTAGGCACCTAAATACCTTTGTAAAATACAAAAACCCCAATACCTTTACCTTCGCAGAACAAAGCTGAAGTCGCTTTCAAAATGGAAACCAGTTGCCTTAGGGACATACTTCAGAAGCTGTCCAGAAAATTTTATTTCTTTGGGGTAACGTCTACATTGTAAGAGAGACAAGTGATGCTTGCACCTAGCCTTACATCCACACATTCAAGAAGTCAGCAGGAGGTTTACCTGCATGCACTTAGTACAGCATGGAAGAACAGCCACGCATGAACTATCAAGGTCTAGGAACACCCCGTGGTCTTGCAGCTGGTTCTTCCATGACATTGCTATTATTGCTCATGCTTGGTAGATCAGGTTAGCTTGAAGACCCCTACATTTGCTATGAGATATCCATTTTGCTGAGGTGACTACTACTGCTTTTGCCAAACAGTTAGTTGCATTAGCAGAAAGCAGGGCACCAAAACCTGGACCTTGCATATACACATGTGGAAAATTTCTATGGAGGTCCAGCAACCACAGCAGGGAAAAGGCTGTGAATTTGAGTCACTTGTACCATCATACTATTATGTTGACCAGCTGAGGTTTAAACATCTCTTAGGCTCTGAGGTGCAGGATCCTGATTTTTCTAATGTGTAAGAATTTTCTTTGGATTTTCAGTCTAAATTCATACTGCACCAATGTAAACCCATTCATTCTTGCACCAACTTATCTTTCAGCTTCGATCATTCTTATCTTTTCTTTATATTTATCCACTTGATGTATTTATAGACCCAACGATATCTCTCTAACATATTTCCCAGGCAATCATCCTATACAGTTGTAATTTCCAGACAGACATTGGAACATCTATCAATTACTCTACTGGATCAGCAATATATTCACTCAAACAATGGTGTTCAAATACTTTAAAAAAAATCTAATCACCGCCCCTACCATCATTTCCTGCATTCCTATAAAACATAGCATGTGAAAAGAGCAAAAAGCATACCGTGTACGCATTGGTGCTGCCAGAATCATCAGAAACAAACCAAAAGGCCCCACTGAGCAAGAATAAAAGAGGTAAAAACCTTTGACTAGTGTCTTTGAGTCAGACTCTTTGGGAGAGAGGAGAATACAAGATCTACCATCGAAAGTGCAATTTCACCCTACCAGGTACATTAAGGACTGCCTGTGCTGGCTGGCATGGCTGCTTGCTCCACTACTGGCCCAGCTGTGAGAAAACTGTCATAATGAATCTGAAGATTTTCTTTAAATCCCTTTTGCCCAAGAAGAAAATTTGTTATCTAGAATTATTAAATGGAGAGAACATTTTAAATAGAGAAAATACATTCCCATTGTATTTGTGTGACAACTTCCAGATGAAATAAATCAAAACAGTTCAAAAAGATCTCTTTTTTCATAACCAAGTTTTGCAATGAGGAATTTTCAGAATACAAACCCTTTGGTTTTAGAATGGAATATAAAATTCAAGACAGAGGTCTTAAGATTGCATTTCTGAAAGCAACTTTTAGAAAATCATGTTGTGATAATTACAGGTTATGTATATATACAGTCATACAAGAAATACAGTCATATGCTGTACTTTCCTGTCTTTTGTGTAGATACTAAACACTGCTGCACAAGACCATCATAATATAAATACTTTTTTCTTTATTTCTTTTATTATTTTTCCTAATGCTCTCTAGATTGTTTGGACAATTTACAATAGTAATTTTGATGACTTGTTGACTTCTCTTTCCTGTTCAGTATGCCATTTAGACAAGTTTAAATACATGCAGAGTAATTACATATGAGTTGTTAAATGCTCGCCTACTAACTGTCAGAATGCCTGGAGAAGAAATGCTTGTTGTAGGATAATACAAGCTGAGGTCCACATATGAACCTTATTTCTGGAAGGTGTTCTCAGTCAGTGGTAAAATTGTATAATAGGCACTAATGTAAGTGGCTGAAGACAGACAGATATGCCAAATGCCATAACAAAAAAAAGGGCACGCAGCCCTAGTCTGCCTGGATTGAAGTCAGTGCCACTCTGATAGAGTCTCATTAGCTGCTCTACAATTGCACAACTTCATTTTCTTACAGTCCATTAGGCTAACTTAAACAAAATTATACACACTCCAGGGCAAAATAACCAAGTAAAACAAAACAAAACACTTATACTGTTTATAAACCTTTTCTTAAGAAATTGCAATTTTGAGGATAAACGTTTCTCTCTTGAGCAAACTAAAGCCCATTCCTCCCAGTTCTCCCCTTTGGATGACCACAGAACTGGGATAGGGGAAAGCAGAGGTATTTTGTTTCTATGAAACACATTCCACCAGAACACTTCACCTCTAACTGGACATTACTAAATGGTATCTCCACCATAACAAGGGAGAATTAACCATAACAACAATAATACAAATCAAAGTCTACTGTGATGAATAAAATTAATTAGATTACCTAATTAGTATATACCTCAGCTAGGTTAATGTTATGACTATGTATCCTACTCATGGGCTTTCATTGGTTGTGCTAATTTCTGTTTTTCTCTGCTTATGGCCATTTAATGCAAAGTATGTTAGGTCAAAGAACCATTTGAAGTGACTCATAAGGAATGAGCCACACCTTTTTAACACTATCATCTTTTAGGCATTCAGAAGAAGGTCAGATATTGAATGAAATAAATAAGACCTGTTCATTTGCTTCACCCGCAGCAGACAGGGGTAGCTTCCATTTGGATTTGACCTTCCACATGTTTTACCAATAAATGTATGTTTTTTCAAGTGACTGGTAGCAATGACAGTTCTCTTCTTTTTCAAAAAAAGGTGCTTATAAACAAATTAATTGGCATGCAGGATGTGCCACCAAGTCAGGAGATTTCATCCATTTTGATGGGTATTTCTAGGCATTATAGACAACATCACTGAGTGATGGAGCACTGACTGAAGGTGTTACCAAAGCAGCTCTGAAAGTCGGGGGTCCCTGAGCACCATGGCACAGTCCCCTTGCAGCACAGTGTCCACTATGTGCGTGATAAACCAGCGTCAAAGAACACAAACTCCAATCCATTTATTTTTGTCCTCTTTGTAACAAATTTCTCTGACACAACTAATATATTTGATTTGAGACCTTGATCTATCATGCCCTAACCTGAGATGAAGACAGGAATTTTCACAAGCCACTCAACATTTTGAAACGCATGTGGTCTGGCCAGGATATTTATACTACTTCTCAAGGGTTACAAAACCAGAGTGATGAAAGTTTGAGGTGCCAGCATGCACTGTGCTTAAATCAGCTGACAGCCAATAAAATGATTCCCCATGGAAATAATTTTAATTCCAAACTGTTCCAGTGCTTTGTAATTAATTCATACAGGGAATTTGAGATCAAGCATCAGATTGTTCAGGCTCTGTTCTCCCTATCCCTCCACCTTCTACTGTTTATTGGTGTAGAAACCCACACTGGAACTGTGACTTCTCACTATTTTTACGTTTGCTAGTGAGACAATGGCAGCAGTAGGATTTTAAATGGCTGAAAAATTGTCAGGATGCTCTGCCCTGCCATGAACCCATTCCTTTTTATAATCAAAGTGGAACAGCAAATGTGCTAAACAGAAAAATGGACACCACACCGTGTGCCTTGTCCTGTCAGACACTGTCCTGCCCTGACATTGAATGCTAAGAAGGGAAAACCAGAAGGCACTCAGCAGTGAGCAGCACAACATGCTAGTACAAGCAGATTTAAGTTCATCCCATTTGTATGTGCTGGTCCTTCACTTCCAGATAGTGTTTAACGTAACTGAAAAAGATGCTTTTTTGATTATGATGGAAAGGTAAAATCTTTGCAGTATTTTTGGATTGCAGTTTACTGTTAAATTGTGTATTTTAGTGCATTTTCATCTTAGAAATAGGCTGACTGCTTATATTTTTTCTTAAGTTATGCCATGAGGAAATATAATTTGCCTTTTAATAGAACCATCAAGGACCTGTTCTCTCCAGTTTACTATATAGATTTGTATACTCCACACAAAAATGTTATGAGTTCAATTGGAACAGGCAGCATGACAGCATAATTTTATACAACTATTTACAATTACTACAATGGCAACTTCCACATAGCTCTCAGTGATTTTCAAGAGCGTTTGCAGGCATAAAGTATGTTAGGAAAAAAAAAAGGAATTTGCTACAGCTGTGCAAAGTGGATTAAGGAAATCTATCAGCAGTGACACAGATATTTAGAAATGGGAGATATTTTGCCCATCTGAGCACAACTGTAAGGTTTGGTGACGTTAATAGCTTCTTTAATGGTTAGATTAAATAATGTATTCTATTTTAGCTTCAGATCTATGGTACATAAGAAAAAGGCAGACTTACAGGTTAAGAAAGTATTCTGGTTATTCTTCACTCAAGGAGAGAATGAGATCAATTAGGCAGAACCAAAGACCTCTGGTACTCTAAACCACAGGAAAGCACACAGAGTACACAAAGTTTTGGCAAGTTGTGTGAGAGAGAAGTAGCCAGACAACATCAAAGGAGGAGTGTAAAAGGCAGAAACACATAGATTATGGGCCTGGGAAAGGCACTTCTTTGGCAGGTTTAGTACTGGAGTTGTGAACACCTTCCTTTTGTTTGATGTGTCCCATTCAGACAAGAGAATTTGCTCACTCTTTTGTAAGCATAATTGCATTATATATACCTGGGTATTACCAGATTGTCTTCCCAACTGCTAATTTCACAGAGTCTTCAGTTTTATGGCGATATAAGTTATTCAGATTCATCCTGCTATAGATTTATTCTTTATTTACTTTTGAAGATATCCTCAAGACCCAAGAGATCCTTTTTGACCTTGAAGTTTTGTTGTTAGATTTGTCATCCACCCAAACCAGATTAGCATAATGCAATAAGGACAGACTGGGAAGAAAACTGGGCTGTGATTAATACACGTAAATTATGTCAAAAAAAGGTCCCACAAGAGTTACTGGGTTGAAGATAGACAAAATTGCTTTTCTTCTTTAGGGAGAGGGGAAGCCAGAGCAGTATTTATGCAAGCGGGCAGATTAATTGGCTTTTGCTGAGCTCTGTGCTGCTGCAGCTATAGTGCTTCCACAAACTGACCTAATTCCTTCCGAATTTGCTTGGGTTTTTCCTCATTCAACCACAGGACAAGCGTAGTATGCAGTGCACTGCAGTAATGATCTTGGAAAGTCACACAGCCCCATACCAAATAAATTTCTCATGAGCAAATTAAAAGTTCATAAAACATTTCTGCAGCACAAAACTGATCAGTCAAATCAGAAAAGAGTAGATTAAAACTCATATACTGTAGTCAGAAAACTGGCATACTAATTTTAATGCACTGTCAACGACAATTAGCAAGCAGCTAATAAGCATCTAAGTTACAGGACACTGCATATCCAAGTGCTTTGCAGCATCAGTGACCATTACATTTATATGCTGACAGCCCTTGTTTTCTCCGCTGTACTCATCAGCCTGATTTCTCAGTCTCCCAGTTTTCCTTACATGCACAAGATGGAAAAGCCTGTGAGTGGCTTTGCCAAACACAAGATAACAAGTTTCTTTTACAGATTGCCTCCTCTCTGAAGATGGCCAAAAAGAAGCTGCTCCTATTCCCTTGTTTGCAGCAAAGAAGTCTCATCAGTGCAGAATTTTTAGAGAGGAAAAACACACTGCTTCCATTCCCTTTGTGCCACCCGAGTAATATGAAATTTGAAGTGGAAAAACATCACATTTTCTTTCTAGACAAAGCTCCTGCTTCTGTGCAGAACATTAGTGAAAGCAGCAGACCACTGAGTCAAGAAGTAAAATATATGTGTATGTATAATGTGGCTGGGTCTTACGGTTCTACTGAGCATGCCTCTGAAAATTTCAGCTCCAAGAGTCACCATCTCAGCTTTTTTTTTTTTTTTGTTAAATATAAATGGAAGAGAAAGCATGTCTGTCCTCTGTGAGGATACAACTTCCAACAACTCAAGAAACAAGCAGAGAAATAAAGAAAATTAAAGCATATTAAGTTTTCAAATCCTACTTTTAAGCAGATGCTACTGTTTTTAGCTGGCTCATGTATTGCAAAGCTAAGTTATGAAAGAGTAACACTAACTTTGTGCAAATAACTGGGTTGATAAACTAACAAAGCGAAAAGGGCTTTTGCTTAGTGTGAGGGCATAGAATAATGGATGTCTATGTACTATGCATAAAATCAAATTTATTTTTAAAAGGGTGGGATTAAAGACAAAAAAAAGCTACGCTCAATGTCCTTATCACTGAGAACAGAAGGGCTAGAAGTGCCCAGTGCAGGACAAACATATCTTTAAATTTTTGCCACGCTATAGAGTTTCTGCAGGCACAATGCAACCCCACCACTGATCAGCCTGACCTATGTTACCACCAAACCTTAGAACTCACCAATCACATTTTATAACTGCAAAGAAGGTAAGTTATGACCAGGCCAAGTGGCAGTCCTATAACTGCCTGTTCACAATGCAGATCTTGGGAAGAATTATAATCAGACAAGCCACTTTACGTTACTTGACTTTGTAAAATAAAAACCAACCAACCAACCAAAAAGATACGCATCGAGCCTTTTCTTTCCCACTTCACGTTCCTCTCCCGCTCTGTCTCCTCCCTGTTCTGCACTGGTGGACATATTTTTCTTCTCCTCTATTAATAGTTAACCTAGTTGATAACAATTTCCACATCTCTGAGTAGAGAGGCTAGTACACCAAACACCTAAGTACCAATTTAGTATCTATAATAACTTCCTGTAAGACTCCACATACTCCATATACTTCCACTCCACATACCTAGTGGCAGCCTTTAGAAAGGGTTGTTGAGCTCTGGGCTCTGTCAGATTTGCAAGAGTTGCACTTAGGAACAGTCACAATGCACACATGAAATTTAAGGACAGATTCTAGGGAAATTCTGTATAGGTTTTGGGGTCAGCTATTTCTCTACAACCCTGTCTTAAGGTCTCCCAGGAACAATCCCTCTTCTTGTCCCCCCAACCAGATGCTGGAAAGCATATACGATCCTAGATATTACGAGTCCACGGGTGCCGAAATTCCGCTAATAATTTTGCACTTTCTGCCTTTACTTTTTCCTTTGCGTAAGAGATTTTCCATCCTTACACAGCAGATGCATTGTTTTACATTCAAATAGTGGTGCAGCTGCTAGTACCCAGGGCTTGAGATTTATTGTGCACTCCCTTTATTATCCATAAACAAGTACATTTGGATGCATACCAAACACAAGCTGCATCAGTCAATCAAACTGCGGACAACTGATCCAAGTTTACAGATAAATGTAAAACAAAATAAAATTCTCCAGGCTGCTTCTTCAGAAAAATATGTATTTCATAGTTGTGCACTGACATGGATAATGTACTACTTTCCTCTTCAAACAAAGCAAACCATAGAAATTTGTTTTCTAAGCCAATGAATGTATTAAAGCAGAAAAAAATAATCATTCTTCTGCATTGCTATCAATAAAAAAAAATAGCAACCATATCAATCAGTTTGTGTAACAAGAAAAAAAAACTGTGTGACAACGTCAGGATCTCAGCACATCCCACATTGCACACAAAATAACTGCACTTCATCTGCACAGTCACTGTTGTACTGGGCACACACTGCTTCTTTCCCAGTCACTTAACTTATTCTGACATCTAATTTTTGCTTTTTTTTTCTGGTGTAAGTGCCATATTTTGTACAAATGGAAACAATAGAAATTTCTATGTATGCTTTTTCGTGAACAAAAGAGACCAAAATAAAGAACCATAGCAGTCCTAATCCAAACTTGGCAACCTTATGTAGTTCTTTTTGAGCCTTTATCAATCAAAACCACTGAAATAAAAATAATGATACAGAGAAGAGCTCTGAATTGAATTTTTGATTGTAAAGCTCTACCAAAAGTCAAAATTTTCTGAACACAGTTCTCAATAACAGCTCTGGGGGGAAAGGGTGTTTTGAGTTTAACGTGCACCAGGGACGAACAGATATAAATTGGGACACCCTATGGTCAAAACCTAGAGAGTAACATTCCTGCTGCATTGACCAAAGCAGATGTGTCCATTCTAATTTTTCTTTCTCTTTTAGCTTTTCATGGCCAGCAATTCAAGACACTCAGAAATCTTTCAGAACATCCCAAAATCCCTCTTCAGCAATCTGCCTGACCCCAGAGCCAGATCCTGACCATGAGCCCAAGGCAGCAGTCAGGGCTCTGCAAACCTGAAGTCCAAGTTTGCTCACAACCATCACCTTGAGAACGACTTTCCATCTGCTCCTCTTGGCCTTCTAACCCTCCTGCTCCATTGTCTTACACAATTAAACCCCCATAAAACTCATCTTAAAATGTAGTATTTATCTTGTATTCCCCATGATGAGGTTTTGTCTTTTTTTTTTGTTTTTGGAGCCAACCACCTACTACTAAAATATTTATCTACTCCTACCATGTATATGATGTGGTAAGAAGTAAGGGATTTTGCATAAAGAATAAAAAAGGATATGCTTAGACGCTAATCATGAATTCCTTCCCTGATGTCATATTTTTTCAAATTCCCTCCTCTTGAAGAATCTCTTACCTAATGCCTAGCACACAGCTACATTTACTGCTCTTTAAACTTTACTACCACTCTTGGCGATATCATTTCCTTTGCTGCTGCTCTTTCTTCCACTCAGACACAGACCATCTGCCATCCTGCTCACCAAACTACTTGTCAGCTTTAATATCTGTAGGCAGTGAAGGATATTATAGGCATGAAGTACTTCCATATTTTTCTTCCTAAATTTTGGGTTAAGGAGAGTATTGTATTGTAATGAGAAACTGACTAAGAAGAAAAGCCAAAGTCCATACCAGATAGGAGAGGCGTAAGTAAGTCTCATTCTTGTTTTAAGCTTAAGTAATTTTCATTTTCAGGACAAACTCAGCTGCACAGTTAAAATACACAGCAGACTTTCCAGGTCTTATTCTGGGCAAGCAAAAGCTCATTTGAAATTCATTTCAGCAAGTCTCTCTACTTGGGCAAAAACTGATTCCATAGTACACTTTAAAAAAAAATAAGAAATCACACCAAACCCACCAACTCATTGGATTTTTTAAAAAAATCTCATCCACATTGTCCATCTTGACAGACCCGTGAAGGGTAGTGTAGAAAGATATGGATATTATGTGCAACACACAAATGAGAGAGGTTAACTATTAACACCCTGCCAAGTTTTAGAAAAAGCCTTAATTTCACAAGTACTGAGCAGTATTGACCCAAGAAGCAGGTTGCTGATGTTGCATTATTTCATTCAGTGTTGAAATATACCTAAAGTATCCTAAACTAAAATCTAAGCAAGGTCTAGTTCAACCTACTCCAAGACTATTTATTTATTTATTGTTCTTTTCTGTCTCAGTTTCCTCTTATGGTAGCTTTGTTAACAGAGGAAAAAACCAAGAAAGAAAAAAGAAAGATATTTTCATCTTACTATGTGTTGAATTCTGAAAGTCAGCTTCACGATGCTGACAACTCACTGAGTTCAGCTAAGCATCTCTGGATTTGAGACGTTTTGCTGATCCAGCAGGGTCAATGTCCCTGCTCTCACTGCAGATCTGCCCTTCCAGATACTGAGTAATTTCCCTCTATTAGGAAGCTGCCAGACATAGAGCAGCTATGACTTTGAATCTTCCTCAGATTTTCTTATTGAAGCTTCTTAAATGTTTAGAAGAGCGAGTATCATCTAGATAGCACCTAATAACATCTACATTTGGCTTTTGTCTAATTTGCCATATTCTAATCAGCCTCTGGTGGAGCAGGAGAATACATCTCCAGCATTACCTGCCTTGGGCAGTAACTTAAGTTATATTAATTCAGAGATCTGCAGGTTGGTTTGAAAAACCATGTAGAGCTTATGCTGCTTTCACAACATTTTCTGGTACGAGGTTTCTGACTGATGCAGAGTTGAGGAAAGAAGTCCTGGAGGGAGAAATGGGTTATTCTAAATGTACCTGCAAAGGCACAAAGAGCTCATAAAACAAGAATCACCTGAAATGGATCATGATCTACCCAAGCAGATGCATCTCTATATTTAGCAACAACTATTATAGCTGTTGACACCTTAAGAAAGTGTCCTCATCACTACCCCAACTGGGTTCAACTTGTTATCTTTTTACATTCAAAACCATGTAGTAGCATTGTCCCTTAGTCACAGAAGTAGCAGCTATATAACATTGTGAATATGCTATATTTATTTTTCAAGTAAAGAGCAGGAAAAGAGTTTTCTACAAAACTGAATTGGATAGCAAATATTGGCTTTTACATTACTGAGTCCAAATTCTGAAAATTTTCCTCCTTGCATGACACACTGTGACAGATATTGTCAGCTAATGGCTTTGTCTTTTTTCACATGGCATTTTCTTTTGTCTTTAAGGAATAAATTGTGAAAACAAATGTATAGCTTACAACTCTATTACTGTATAAAAGTCCTGCTATACTCATGTCAACATGAATTCAAATTAGAATTACTGATGACTACAAAGTCAACAGTTATAAGAAAATAAAAGTTGATGAGATTAATACTAGGTCTGATCCTCCAGTTTCCCTTTTTTCCCCCCTCAGAGGAAACATGTATCGTGTCAAAAAATGATGGTCTTCCAGAAAATACTTGCCTTTGTCCACCATCAGAAGCCAAGCTTCTATGTTAGAGCTGCTCAGCTTCAAGGAAAAAGTCTTTTCAGAACAACCCATTAAATCCAGAGAAGTAAAATATGGCAGTTCATCTCACTATCAAGAAAACTGCAAATTTGTGAGGTAAACCACCAATTAATGCAAATAATTCACTTTGATGCTTCAAACGTCCTTAGTATCTTTAATATGAGTAGTTCTCCTGAGAAACAATATGCATCAGTGTGGTTTTTTTTTTTGCAGAATCAAGACCTAATCAATATCGTAGAATTTGTAAACTCCAACACATTCTATAATATAGATAAGCATTAAGGGAGATTTTTGCCTTGTGCTCTCTCCAGGGTAGGGCAGTACTGTAAAAATACACATTTTACTATAGCAGAGATTTCAAGTCTACCAGTTCACTAGAGCTAGCTGGGAAACAGCAGAAAATGCCTAGTCTTTCTCTTCCAGAAAAGAAACAAGAAAAGACACTGACCTACTGTTTTTTCTGTGGTGTGATTTAAGCATTCATCTGGAAGAGAGGAAAATCAGGTCAAGCAGAATAAGGACTTGAACCTGTCTTCCACCTGTTACGGACAAATATTTTGTTCACTGCTAATTTGAGGCCTCTTTTCCCCTATCAGATCAGAACTGTTTTATTCTGAGCCTGAACAAGCTTTCCCAATAAAAGTACTGTCAAGGCACATAAAAAGCTTTGGTGCTGAAAACGCAACCTTTTTTTTTCAGAAGAAGTCAGTTTTATTAAAAAAACCAAACAAACCACACAACAAACCAGGTTAAATTTAGATGCTGCCTTTCACAAACAGCCCACACAGTGGATATTTTCTCCTGATAAGCATCAGGTATTAACCTCTTTCTGTATCTTCAGAGATACTTGGAGCCAACTTCTTTGGAAACAAAATGGAATGCAGACATCTGTTCACTATAAACATGTAAAGAACATTTTGGACACTAAATTAAACTGCAAATTATATTTTTTATTCCATTATGTGGCAAAGGTAAAAATGATATATCAGGAAGAAAAGGAAGCCTAAACAAGACAGACCAGACAACATATGAAAAGCAATTTGTGATCTAGGTATTAATCTGGAAGATGGGAAACAGGGCAAGCAGAGCAAGGAGTCAGAGAGGTTTCAGAGAGGGAGTGAAGGCCACATGCAGTGGCAAAGTGGGAAGAAATCACAGCAAAAGAATGTGGCCAATATTGAGTGGTAGCAGAAGTTAGCACAGAGTGAGAAGTCACTAACAGAAGTGTAATTCAGATGCTGAAGGGGAAAAGCCCCTAAATAGGGAAGGAAACAAAGTAGATCCGTTGGAATACAAGGTAAGAGGGGAAAGAAAAAAAAAAAAAGGAGGAACTATAAAGTAGGAAATTAGACAAGTTGGCTGAAAAATAGAGAACAGGTATCTTAAACTGCAGAATATGTAGTACACTCAAATATTTTCCTTTGATGATGATGATAAACCAGCTGAGATGCTAAAATGGCTGGGGAAGATAGAAACAAGATCAAAGAGCAGAACTACTTGCAAAATTAAACGGGCAATGACAGGCAGAGGTTGGCTATTATATTGAGTCCTTCAGTACTGTTTTCTCCATACGACCATTCAGACTTGGATCATCAAACCTGTTACTCGGGCTGTGTGTAGAAGTAACAAGAGAAACTTTCTGTTTTCCAGGCCCCTTCTTAACCTGTAACTGATGAGGCAGCAAACAACTGGACTTTTTCTCTGCAGCAAGCTGGGGCTTGCAGCGAGAGCTGCAAGAGTCAGGAGCCCTGGGATCAAGGTGCTCTCTGAAAAGGTTGGAAGTTAATCAAGTCCTCCCAATATAAACAATCTGAAGAACTGCCTGTTACAATCTGTTCTTTGATTTGCTCCTGGGACAACAATGGTTTGTCTTTTAAGAAACCATTTACACGATCAAATTTATCACTGAAGAAAATGAACACCTATCCTCATGGTTGGCAATCTCAACACCACAATGGTCAATACAAAAATCTCAAGGAAAATAGTAGTCATACGTGGAATAAAAGTCACAAAGTAACCATGAAGGATTCATTAATAAAACATTTACCAGTTTCAGTGAGACCAAGATTTTACCATTTGATCTTTTTAATGCAGGGAATAACAGTTTCATAAATCGCTGGGTTTGCACAGCAAAATTGTAACCAGAACTGGCTATTCCCTGTCGCCAAATCTGATTATTATGGAAGGCCTGAGAAATGAGCCTGAAAATGCCTTCAAGAGTCTAAGTGCTATCTTTCTTCTTAGAAGAAAATAATTACCTTGATGTGGAAATCCAACTCATAGAAATGCTGACCCTTAACGTTTTCAGTAAGATTGCCATTATCCGTGGAAGATACGTATATACACACATTACCCCCAAAGCATCTGGTCTTCACAGCAATGCAGAGCACTTACTACATTAATATTGAATGATACACTTATTCCAGATCTTCCTTAATAAGCAGAGATTGTTCAAATGAGCTGAATCAACACTGGCAGAAGCTCCACGTGAAATGGAATCAACAGTAATTGCCTTAATAAGCATCCTTGTATGGACTTAATGTAAAGACTGAAGATCGGTTAAGAGCACAGAGGCTCTTACAAAGTATTAATTTTGGGAAGATGACCAGGACACAGCAAAAATCCTTTCAGAGGAAACTGTAGCTCTCATTTATGAGCCCCTTAATATTTCTGCTCTCAAGATAGTTAGAATTTGTCTTCCTAGTGTTTATTAATTACAGACCTAAAATTGTATTGCAGACAGGACAGGTATCAGGCACCCCACAACTTTATTATTTATCTGCACATGCAGTGCTGTGTTTGTAGTTGAATAATTTTAACATAGAACCACTCATAGAAGAAGGCAAAACACCCAGTTCAGATTTAAATTTAATACAGACATATATTTAAAGGTATAAGATTAGTTACCAATAAGAGAAATCCATCTCTTTTCTCCATGTTCTTATGAGCCCCTGCAACAGGCTATGACATCTTTATGAAACCTATACCATGCAATCTCAATTAATCCTGAGGCATTTAACATCAAACTTAACAACTAAATCACTGAGAGAAAGTGAAATGGTATTGCTAAAGCGAAATGCTATTTGGACAACTGAGTAACTAATTTATAAAGACAGAACCTGACGAAATGAGTGCTTTTCAGCTAAATCACTGTCATGTTTCGTGCAATTTTTCTACGTGTCATCTCATGATGACCCATCTTTGCTTATACTTTTCTCCCTCATGAAGAACTATGGTTGCTGCATTGCTGAATTTTCCTCTCAGAAGGCCTGCAAATGTGATCTGACAAGTCAAACGACTGATTGTGTCTTGTCCATCCAGGCAAAATCAGAGAAGTTCTTCTGAAAGACAGTGGGAGATTGACACCAATAGTGACATGTCGTCAGTATGAAGAGTATGCAAGTCAGAAAAGTTAGTTACTCAGACCAACAGGCTAAATTAGACACTTCCAGTGTGTCACAGAACATACACTTCAAGCTGTAGTTATACTTAAGGTTTTCCAGACATGGGATGGCCAACAGCAGACTTAGGAAATCATAACGTTAATAGGAGTGGATAGGAGAAGTTGATGTTTCAGAGGCTCATCGCATCAGAAGGTGCTTGTTTAGTGGCTGCACCGCCTCTCATTCAGGCGCTGAGATGAAGCCAGCACTCGTGGCAGAGCGGGCTCGCCAGCGGGAGAGCGCGATTCACAGCTCCGTCCCTTACGTAAGGCTGTAACCTCTATTGACAGCCATCTGCTGTGGCTGTTGTGTAACAAGCCGTAGTCGAGTGTTTCTGCCATCATATGGTAAGTTTCCTTAAAATACACATGCAAAAAACCACTACACAAAGACCCAGAAATTATTTAACTAGATGCAAGTCCCAGATTTCACAGATGAATGGTAGTTTGAAAAGGCGGACTTCAAACTCCTCTGCATGGGGAGATGGTAAGTTTCTTCTTGATTTCTAGCATCTATGGCTTATAGGAGGACACACCAATCAAAACTTTTTGTGGATAGGGATTTGCATCTCCATTTTCTGTCTTCCTTGAGATTTATACTGAGATTAAATGAAATGAATTTTTTATTTCATCATTATCCTTCCACATATAGAGAGTTTTTAAAGAAGGAGAAGGAAATAAGTGGTTTTGGTGCTTGTTTGTTTTGTGTTTTTTTTTCTTTCCCCTGCTATTGCATCTATGTGATTCCAGGTTCCCATCACAAATTTCTACAGAGATGCAGTCTTCACAAGCTGAATTACAGAAGACCACCTATGGCCTAAAAGTCATGGCAAAAGGAGACATACGTCAATACTTTAAATTAAAAATTCTGAAAATAAAAAAGAGCCAATACATTCTTATCTTCCAGGAGAAGGGATGAACAGAGAATAAGAAAGAATCGATGTTCCTTTNTCTACATTAGAAACATGAAAATACTGATATTCTTGTGATTTTGAAAATCTATCCTGCAGTACTGATAGAAAAAAAAAAATTTAAAAAAAAAATAATCGCTGAATAACATCTGTACTGCACATTCTGTACAAGTCACTGTTAGTTTACCTATAGAAACAAATATTACTTCCAGTTGCTTCCTATGCATTTAGATTTTGTTTTTTAAGATTTTGAGAAACAACTGTACTATCAAAATTGACAGTGATTCTGAATGCGATTTTCTCTGCCCGGTGCATTAGTAGCAAAGTTGTGATTTCAATTAATCTCTCTTGGGCTTTAACTTTTCAGTATGTTTTGACACCGAACACATTCATGCTTCCATTTATCACTGGTCAATCATTTTACTAAAGTTTTGTTAATGTTACGCTCCTGATTTTGAGTATTTGATTGCAGTTCTGCAGAATAAAGCCTAGGTTCCTATTTTAAAGAAAAAAGAACCCCACAAAACAAATCGAGAAGATTCATACTATTCACGCAAACTAAAATTTTACAGCTTCAGCACAACTCAAATTTGAAAACACGTCATCTTTTACAGTCTGTATCCTGAGGTCTCTATGCACACTTGATCAAAGAGGAAGGAAAACATGTCCCTCATTCCCCAAAGGGTATCTTTTCTTTCTTATTTTACCTTGCTGAGGTTTCATATTCCCCAGCCCATCTCTCGTGTGATGCATCTTTTTTTGTCTATAGAAAAATTCACTAAAACTTCTGAAGTGACTTTGTTACTTTTCTCCTTGATTGCTATTTCTATTAAGGCAATTCCTTCCTTCCTTCTGTTCAATCTTTAATGCATCAACACTAATCTAGGTTGATTTGTGATGCATTTGAACTGGAGGAACCTTATAAAGAAACAGTAGTTAACAGAAATGTCATACCCACTTGATGCATGCTAACCGATCTTATACTGATTTGTAATTTTCAGGGACTTCACTTGACCATTGTCACTGCACAGCTCTTAAAATCCAATTTTACAAGGCAATGAAACATCACCTTTTGATTATTTCATTTTTGTAAAAGCCTAATGTCCTAGAGCAACATTAATGATTTTTATGCTGTGAACACACAGTTGATGTGGCACTCTCTTTGCAATTAGATTGATAAGAAAGCATAAAATGACAATTACTACAAAAGAAACTTGGTCTGCAGCCGCTCCCTGCATATACTTTCTGTGAATACAAAACAGTCTTAAATAGATGGCATAATTACTGCAGAAGGTTTAAAAGCCTTTTATTTTTGAAACAAAGTCAAGCCACAAAATTCAGATTTAGATCCAGGTTTCAAAAGGTTGGGAGGGTTAAACAAGCCCCACGTTAAGTCTGTTTTAGAAGGACTTCTCCTCTGCACAGCTCAGATATCCAACTCTGCCTAGGAAGCCCTCCTATTTTCCCTAAATTCTCTTCCACTCATAACTGTCCCTACCTACATCCAACCTTCAAATTCTTTCCAATAGCAAAATCTTATTTTCTCCTATGCCTTCCAGAAATAAATTGAAAAATTCAAGAGGAATGTTGAAAAATTCAGAAAGATTAAGTAAAGTTGACAAAAAAATTATTCAGGTATATTTCATGTATTTTGTTTATTCAAATTATTTGAAAATATAGTCTATAAATATTTCACCACTGTGATGTGATTTTTTCCTCTATTTAATAACAGTCCCTTTACAGACTACCTTCATGGAGTCCAGTGCAGTTAGCAGGAACTTCAAAGCCAGCTCTGCTTAAAGCAGGAGGCTGAACCTCCCGAGTTCTGCACAGAAATCCAGATTTCTCTTTCAACCTAAATTATCCTATGATCTTACAAATACAAAACTGGATGGGGCAGGGGAGAAAACAAAAAGAAAAAAAAATCAGGCAAAAAACTCAAGATTTCTGCTGGAACTTTTTGGAGGGCTTTTATTTTTTTGAAGTAGGTGAGTGTGGGTCTTGAGGCATTTCCGGTAAAACACTTTTTTCCTTTTTAAACTATGTGGAGTTGTTTTACTTTACAATCACAGTCTTCCAGGAGAGGGGGTTTGATCCTTTGCTACATAAAGAGTTAATGTAAGAATGAGTAACTGCAGATTCCAGACATGACGCTTGCAGGTTTCTCTTTTATGAGGTTCAAAAAGAAACACGATGTGTGCTGCACTGTCACAGGTTCAAGTACTGTAAGAGCACAAGCCATAGCTGCCTCTATAAGAATAAGACTTCTGACATTTGTAAAAGCCAGTTTAACCGACCCAAAGTGAAACATGGTGGAAACCAATAGAAAAAATATCAGTGTAGAAACAAAGTATGCATTTTAACAAAGAATGTAACTGACAAATTGGGGCTGTGCAAAAATTTTGTGTGGAAGCTGAAAAGCCTTGAAACCCTCAGAGCAGAGATGATAAACAAAACCTGTTTCCAGTGGCTAGTTCTTGCTGATTTAAGTGGTTTACAAACGAACTATGATCAGCTTACAGAAGGAATTACGTGATGGGGCTGACTGCAACAGCAGGAGTGTGTCCTAATGACCTATAAGCTTTCTATCCTTTTTTTTTTTTTTTTATCCTTTTAGAAAATAATGCATTTATTTTGAAAAAGGTTTGGACAACATTCCCAATATTTTATAGGGGTTCCCTCTTCACTTAAGCTTCTGAGGTCAGATAGGACAACTTCAATGTTAATGTGACAAATGTAAAATTAATACTGTACATTTTAAATCTGAAATACATTTATTTTTTTTGCATAGGAAAGTAGCTTTCAGTGCTAAATTAAGAGCAAAATAGCTGTAGGCGGAGTTCAGCAATTTTGTAGAAAAGGGGTAATGTGACAAACCCATTCTCAATACCTTGTTCACTACTTTGGAATATCCACACAGAACAGTCAAAGCTTTAAAGTTTATACTTTGCCTCAGGATAAAAGATGATCCCAAGAAATAGCCACAGCCTACATACCACTTACCGTTCAAGACTTATTGGGCCAGGTAGGTCTACTCCAGAACACTATAAAGGATAGTACATGAGTACATTTGTACAATTTATGTTGTATATAAGTTCCCAATCCTATAGATACACACAGCACTGCACATGCCTGAGAAATTACTTGTACGTAAAATTATATTAGAGTTGTATTTATAATGTTGAAAATGTAAGTGCTCTACCATTGCTATAAACTGTATTTATAGAGAAGTTAGCTCAGATGGAGAAAGCTGAAGCAACATTTCAAATATACTCCTATCCTGTCCTTCCAGCATGCAACAGCTCTTTCTTTTCCCTTTGTTACATTAGTACTTCCTTCAGAGATGAAGGAGATGATGACTGAAAGAGTTCAGGGACTTGTCCTGCAGGGCAGGGCTGACAGATCTCTTCCTCTTGGTAGCATTGTCATGCAGCATGCAGCCATTTTCCTTATTGGTGACATTATTAATTTTGTTAGGGTTTTTGTGGCTCCCATGGTTTAGGCAGGTTTTTCCCATATTCCAATATTAAAAAAGCTTCTTCTCAAACTACTTCCATTTGGGGTTGAGGCTTTTTTGTGTGTTTTCTTTTGTTTGTTCTGTGTTTTTGTTTTTTGGGTTTTTTTTTTGTTGTTTTTTAAAAGATCCCTGTCTTTCACTTATAGCCAGAAAACCTGGTTAAGAGTGGAGAAATTAAGGGAAGTGGAAGTTAACATCTGTGATGCTTCAAAGTCCAGTTGAAAGGTCTGTGTTTGGGGTATTTTGATATTGCTCTATGTGTGTCCTACATCTGTTTTCTTATTAATTTGGTCCTAACTTCGAGCTGAAGAAAGGTAGCGGGTGGCAGGTCAGACTGCAAGAAGCCATGGATGCCTATTCAGGAACTCTGAAACACCAGCAGGTAGTTTCAAGAGGTTTCCTGAAAACAGAATCTTAAATATCTTAACTGCTTAGTTTAATAAAACTACACGTACATGATTTAGTGTGCATTAGCCCATATAAATTATTCCCATATTAAATAATTTGTATTCATATCTGTGATATAAAGTCAAGACCTGACCAACAAACACCTAAAATGACGTAAGAAGCTGGTTTTGGCATGACACTATTAAAAATATTGCAGAGCCATATCACAATATTTGTCACTATGCAACATCAGACAACAGACACGCTGAACAAGTTTAGTTTGTTTTTGAGGACTGTTAAAAAAATAAAACCAAGCAACAAAAATCTTGTGCGTGTAAATGAATAACAATTTCAAGACAATATTGTTGCTATATTCCAAGTGACTGCAGTCCAGATTCACTACCCACTTAATGACAAGTGAATATTCTGTAATGTAACCTGCACTATCATAGGCAGGGTAAGATTAAAACCATATTGCTTCAGTATTTCATGCATGCAAACTTCAACCCTAAGCAGTCCCACAAAACTCAAATGAGCTGGACTTGTTTATCGAGCTTGACTGTCACCAGCCAGTGTTGGCTCCGTGCAGTCCAGACACCAGGGCACTCATCTGAGTGTTCAATTTTCGGAAATTAAGCCTTGCATTTAAACAACACGCTTCTTTCTGAAGCCACTTCCAAATTCATGCTTTAGTGTCCTCTTCCTAATCCAAACACACATTCAACCACAAAACTAAGTTTTTGCAAAGCAACACAAGAGCCTTTGGAGACGATCATATTAAGCTTGACTACTGTGTCACATACTTTTTACATTGCTCAGGTTATGCAAATAGCAAATATTTCTGCCACTAAGTGCTAATTATCTGCACGATATTAACTTTTTTCCTCTCCAAAAGGAAGATAAATACATTAGTGATCTAACTCCTGAGCAAAACGTTCACGGTGTCAGTGTCCAGCTGCAACACAAAGTTTGTAACATCTACCTTTCACACTAGGCATGCTTAAAACAAGTGCACGTGCACGTACATCCACAGAGATATATCACACTATGCCAACACACAGAAATGCATCTGAGCAGAAGCTTTACCTCTTTTGAATACAATGGAGCATCAAACATAAGTTAAATTTCAAAACTGACTGGGAAAGTAATGAACTTACATTAAACTTCTTTATTTACATTGGAAGAGGCCTTCTTGGGCCATAGGTGTTTCCAGGGGATCTACATCAACCTCAAGCCAAGGTCCCTTGCTCTTTACATACCCTAAATTTTGAAAGAAAGCCTCAATAAAAAAAATAAAAATTGCTTTTGTAGTCAGAAGGTAAAAGGACATTTCAGGAGAACCTTAGCTTACTGAGCAGGATCAGGTGGCTGAACAATTCCACGGAAACAACGCAGTTAGAAACCAAGCAGGGTAAGTAAGCATCTCCCAAGTAAAGAGAAACAAGTCTGTGCAACCAACACAATGCTGCAAAGAAATAACAATACTGTCTGCAGTATATAAACACTGTAGGGCTTCTGGTCTTATTAGATGCAGCTTAATCTGGAAAGTCTTTTCTGAGCTCTGTATTGTATCTATATGATTTTTACTTCAACTCTTGAGAGAGTAAAGCTACAGTTGCCTCTTAAAATCAAGTCAGACAGGCATCACCTTTTCCTGTCGTTAATCGATTGTCCTCTCAGGATGAAAAGTACCTTTTTCCTTGACGTATACACAGCTTCTTTTTACACATGCACATACAACTTGGCAGAAGTAAAACCTGCCTATTCATTATAGATTCTGCACTTTACCACTAAAGGTTAAGCAAAAGGAAAAGCTAAACCAAATACAAAGCAAACTATAATGGGAGCTGTACAACACAGAGAATTACAAAACAACAGGTGTCTTTGGCAACAGGCTTTCACATGGAAAAGCATGAGAAAAAAAATATAAAGCACACACAAAAAAAACCTAGAAGAACAAGCATTATGCTTCAAAAAACACAAACAAAACAACCCAAATCAAATTTCAAAGAGTACCCAAAACCAGGAGACTTAATACATTACAACTTCCAGGTATAACAACAAAACCAAGAGGTTGGATATGACCCTTTGTTGTATGTCACTTCATTTAGAAATTTAAGATGAACGTTAATTGGTCGACTAATTCACTTCCAAGAAATGAATCTTGGCTAATATTTTTTACATAGTTTTGTTAGTAAACAGAATTTTAAAAGTGCAACTGTGGAGCAGGAGAACATATATGCACAGATGGTATTCGCACATATATTGAGCAGTATAATAGAAAGTTACTTTGTCTCCAAATTACTACCTAAAAGCACACCTTTACTCCACAAACACAGAGAGCCTTCACTTGTAAAAGTGAAAAAAAAATACGGATTTTTCATAAAAATGACATTGTGTGTTTCCAAGGAGATTATAATCTCTGCAGTTCCAGACAATATTAATTAATTTTCTTTTGAAGGAACCACTATGCAGCCTATACTTGGTTTCCTTTTAGATTAAGTAACTTGATTTGTTCTCGGGTCAAATATAGAGAAATGTGAACATTCTGGCTTTAAGCAGGGACAATATTATTCCTAATCATTAGGAATCAAGTCCTCTGATGGTCTGCCCTGCTGCAGCAGAACATGTTTTGTAAGAACAGAGAATGGAGGATGTGTTTTCATCCTACCAACAAAAGCCACACTGCAACTGCAATGGTCCGTAATACGCTTTCTGACAATAGGCAAAGGGTCATCTTGCATGGCAAGAATAGCCTCCAGCATGGATTAAAAATATAAGAAAAACATTTGACGTACTTGGATCTGACAAGATTGAGTCGGTTTTCGGCAAAAATTGGTCACAGCGGACTCCTTGGTAGCCCTCTTTGCACCTGAGAAAAAGGGGATAAATGACAAACATACGCATGCGATAGTAAAAGGTTAATTTCAAGGCAGCAAAATCAACTGACATTCTCCCTGCCAATGCTGCAAGGTACTTGCATATTTACAGCTATTTCAACTATTACAGAAGGAAGGTTATTACTTAAACACAATAGAAGCAAGTAAAATCATTTGTATTTCAAAAAATTCCCCTCAATCCTTTTTGATTGTTTTAGAAACTATGAAAAGAAACATCATTTAAGCATAACTCTTCTTTCAGATATCAATTCAGTGAAACAGAGAAAAAAACCTCGATAAATTAGACATATTTGTAATAAAATAAACTCATTAGGTAACACAAAGCTTTCTAAAGCTTCTGTATTATACAAGCCATCACATTAACAACTTGTTTATCTTTGTCCGTTTTAATAAGCAGGGAACACTTATATAGCCATTAATTTTAAGACTAGTTTCTACTGTGCTTAAAAGATGACATGTTTAGGCATGATAGACAATGTCAGGCATTCTATGTGAGTGAAGAGTTTAGATGTCTGTGGAGTTAGATTTTAAACACAACGTAAACCAGAATATCCTCGTGCCTTAACAAACATGAACTGGCTTTGACTGAGATTTTAATACTACTACCTATCTTGAAACCTTATCTCAAAAAACCTCCATTTACTGCATTTGGACTGTTCACAGAAGTCTCTCTCACTCATTTCAACTAAGTGTATCAGAATCAGGACTTTAATTATTTATTCACCACGCAATTTTTCAAAGAAAAGTGATGGACACTTTAATTATAAATGATAGCAACAGGGATTCCATATCTCCCAAAGCTCTTGCACATTCTATAAACAATATGCTCAAATCAGCATCATCAACTTTACTAGGATTAGCGACTGCAGCTTGAATTATGTGATAATGTCGCGAAGGTATCTGCTGCTTCACAATGTTTCAACTCAGGCTTCCTCTAAAAGTTGCCTTTTAAAATGCTTTTGGGTTAACAAAGTAATGCTTCAGTGAGAAGTACATCTCTCCAGCCTTGATGCAGGGGTTACAAAGCACATTTATGAACAAATATGTAAAGTATAAGAATTGCCATCAGACCCAAAAAAAGCAGTAAAAATCTACAGCAAGAAGAAGATTAAAAAACATATATATATATTTCAAAACCTCCCTTTCGGCCTTCCTCCCTTTTGGCCTTTCTCTGTGAACGATATTGAGTCCTTCTTTGGAGATCAGTTTCTTACTGGCACTCTATCTATAAAATGACTAACTGGCAAAAACTGAATTCAGATCCCATAGCAGTGGTCACAAGTTATCAGTTAAGGAAAAAAAAGTGGTTTTTGTTTTTGTTTTTTTTTTTTTTTAATGCAGAATATTAAATTCAAATTGTCCACTAGTCAGGAAAACTGAAGAAGTGTCCATATACTCAGGAACTGCTGATTATGAAATATCAGAAGTTGTCTCACACCAATAGAAATACTTCTTCGCAGTCTTGAGAAGAGCTGATAGACCTAATTTCAAAGCTTAAGAAAAACCTACATGGGTTGGGGATAGTCTTGTCTTTGCATTAGCATTTCCTGTTAACTTTTTGACATACATTTGTACCTGCCTCAGTTACTATTACCCTTAAAACACTCTGTGCTAAACTGTTGGTCTGTAAGTCACAGAAGCGTTCATCACACAGCTTAATTCCACAACAGAATACTTTGATGTTATGTGTGAGGATAAAGAGTCAGGGAGTGCTGACTCCTGGAAGAGCTGTACCAAGTGCTCATCAGCATGTGTGAATGCCCATCGGCCAGAGCCAGGCAGAACGACGCTACAAACACCCTCAGGCCAGCAGGAGCAGCCCCTTCCCTTCCTCTCTGATGCCCAATGGGGCACATCTGAGCCAGAAGCTCTGCTGCTTTCCTTTCCTTACCACTCCATTCACATAACAGCTGACAAACAGAGTCTGCACCATTAATTCCCCTGTCAGATGGTGCAGGTAACTAATTGTTCATGCCAGAATTTTGAAGAGAGAGAAATTTTGAGAGAAATTTTAAGAGAGAAATTTTGCTACTGTTAGCTGCTAGGGTAGATTTGGGGGTCTCTATTCCAATCCCACCAACTATGTCATGGTCCGAATCAAATATTGGTCTTTAAGTTTAAGGAAATAGGTTTTTTATCTCCCCAAAATGACAAAAGGTGCTATGGATATTTTCACGTTCCATTTAATGTTGTTCAAAAGGATTACATTTTATCAGTTGCAAATATGGCAGATGCCGATAAAGTTGGTGGCCTCAAAAACAACCTGATGGGAGACTCCTGTAACTGGTAAAGTATCACCCCCGTACAGGACTCTAAACTACATGTGTTTCCATGTCTTTCTTTTCCTGACTTTGTCAGAGCAATGGGTTGGAACAGCATATATCACAGAGTCACTCAGATTTACAACTTCTCCCTTGTAAAACTCAGTATCCCCAGTACCTGACTGCCACAGCTATGCTGTGCAATCTGGAGATAATGATGGGGATGGATTTCTGCTCTTAAAAATATATTGGCTATCACATCAAACTATTATTTTTATCCTGACTATATCAGACATATACTGCTACTTGTCTCCATCACTGTGAAACTGGAGCATACAGTAATCAGCTGCCTGACTAACCTGGATGAGTCTAAAGCAACATTTTCACTTACCTTACTTCGACAAACATGCCACAGGAGAAATTTATTTTTGTTACTTTCCAAATTTAGCACAGAGGTGGCTGATATATCAAAGAATAAATATAGTCTTTTAACATAATAACATAACCTTACACAAAGAACTGGCTTGTTTTTTTTAAAAAATTTATTAACTTTTTCAGCATAGATAAAAACTAAGCCTCCTAGTTTCATTAACCAATTATTTTTGAAATCCATAAGACACCAAATAATAGCAATAACTGCTCTGCCAATATTAGACCAAAGTTTAAACCTTTGTAATTAAGTCTTATGAAATGTCTTGTAGAATACACATTTGACAATTATAACTGATTGTGTTATGGCATTTTATAATCTTTGCTAAAGCATCTGCCATCCGTCCTAAGTGGGCAGATGCGATAATTGTGCCCATGATACCTGACATGCATACATCCTGCTGATTGGCATCACACCTCTAAGGTAAAAAAAAAAAACCATCCTGACGAAAACCCTTATTACAGCAACACTGTTGTGCCACATACAGAAGTTCAGGAAAGTCCAATTGCGGTCATTCAGTATTGCCACCTGCAGCGTGAATGATCACATTCATATTTATGGATGTATCAAAAACGCTGTGAGTAATCAAAGAAATCTTGAGAAATGCTTTGATTCAGCTGAATATTTCAGAAATAATCATCTGATGATGTGACAAGCAAATCTTTATTAGATATGCCTTTAAAAAAAAGAAAATGAAACTAGGATAAGACATTGCTTGTAGTGAAGCGAAAGCTCTGATCTACACGAAGGACTCCTACAGCAAAGGCCAGAACGGGCAGTCTAAGCTCCATTCCAGCACCAGAAATCAGTTGTGTGCTGAAGCACTGCACTAAGTGAGCAGGGCTGGACACACACTTAAGTGCAGACCATGGTGGATGGCTTTAATAAATAGCATTAATTATAGCCTTTTTGCAAAGGAAACATGGAAATAGAATTCCCTATTTTGCATTCAGATTTTATCAAAATAACTTTATCTGTCTAGGCTCTAGACCAAAAATATCAACAAAAACATATGAATGGAATGATTTAAATCCTCCTGATTAAATGGCATGAAAAGAGAATCACAGGTAAAGCTAATCTACAGCTGCTAAAACACTTGCAAACAGTACATCTCTAAATGGTATCTGTTATATTCAGCTAAGATTATTTTATCACGTTCCTCATGTATTCCATTGATAATGTACTTTCTCTAGATTATTCTTTTTAAGATCGCCAAAGACAAACTGCACTGTGCATTGAACTTCACAGAATCACCCACAACCTCCTGCATGTGAAAAAAACCACACAGAAACACTTTTCTCATACCTGGTAAAAATTTTTCTCTTTCTACTTGAGCATATTTGCGCTTAAGTATTAAAAAGTAAGCAAAGTATGAGTGTTTAATCAATCCTTTTATCCCCATTTTTAGGATTTAACAGTATTAATACATGTATATTCTAGTCAAAGAGACCACAGACATTTTCTGTGGACATTTCTCAGAATTGTTTCTTGTGTATTCAAACCATAGAGAGCCAAGGGAGACTTCAAATAGATAACTGCATCACAGGTAGGAATAACACAGCACTCCAAATCCCTAGATTTCAGATGGGATACAGTGGTAAAAAGTAAAGTGTCTAGGGACAAGGGGCGGTAAATTGCACATTTGGCAAAGCTGAAGGCTAAAATACATCTAAAGCCAGCAGGAGAAAGGGAAGATATTACAAAGAACCTACTTAGAAGAGTTAGGGAAAGCTTATAAAAAAGCTTATGGCCAAGAAACCATTACCATCACAGTTTACATTTACCTCAAGTACTTCCATATAAAGCTCCATATCCATATAAAACTGAAATACTTTAGCTCTCAAGAGACAGTAATGCACAGAAGGCACAAGAGAGAGCAGTACCATCAGACTACAGAGGCTATGAAAGATGATAATGCTGTGAACTCCTACCTCTTCCCCCTTCCCTATCTGTTTGAAATGGGAATAATTCTTTTTCTTCCTTAAGTGTGGTGATCACATTGCCTTCAACCATGTGAAGAAGCATGCAGAAAATAGATTTTACACACGAAGTCCAGAATTTTGCAACCATAAGATATATGTTCTCCTCCAAAATGGAAATTTTGAAAATGGCATTTGGAATCTCAGTGACAGACTACGCCAAAAGACAAAGCTGTAATACTATACATCAGGAAAATAAGCATACCCTAGACCAAAAGTGATTTGTGACATTTAACAGAAATGTCTTAATAGTGCAGTGCCCAAAAGATGAACTTGCATGAAACTATAATCTGATTCTATCATTATAAACAGGAGAAATCCAATTTGAAAGATGGAATTAATAGTACCTTTGCAATGTGTCCAAACCAATGCATGTTTCCTTCTCCTTGTAAAAGCTTCAAGATTACAATCTCAAAACCACTACTGATTAGAATGACCCAGCTCATAATTTCACTGGATCAGTTACAAATTACTTTCTCATGACACCATTACAGCCTATCAGATGTCAATAAGAGTACATGCTGCATCTCTTATTTATTCTCTAAAAGAGAAACCAAAGATCATGATAGAAAAAAAAAATATTCCAATGGACTAAACATTTTGGTCAAGTATTTATTTTCACACAGAGAATGCAATATGCTTGATCCTGGTTTAGAGAGCCAGTCATGCGATAAATATACAGTAGCAAGCCATGTCACTGTATAGGCCAATGGGTTGTCCCACAATCTAGCCTGAAACATGCCATTAACAATAACAAATAATTCCTCTGCTGTGCAGGTAAGCTAAATATAGACTTCTCTGCTTGCAACTAGAATGGCCTTAACTGGAGTAAATGGAAATTTGTATTTATTATCATGACAGTTATTAGGTGAAGATTTTATTCACAAGGGAAGAAAAATATAATCTTAACAGTGAGGGTCAGACAGGATGTCTTGTCATGCAGCATTACGCTATAAGCAGAAAACAGGCTTTATAGATTCAACAGATTACACCACTGAATCACAATTTAAAATTTTTCTCAGTGGATGCCATAACCAAAGCCAAACAGAAAATGAACCCTTCCTAAAAATCAATAGTTTGCTGGTCAGGCACTCACCTGAGAAGTAAGAGATTCACATTAAGTTTTTGGTGTGAAAATGAAGCATTAAAGACTTGAGCCAGTTTTGTCTCTCACAGAAATGTCCTGATCACTTGATTATTATCTGTTTTAGGAAGGACTGCTCTTGTATTTGCTTGAAAAAAAATCAGAGACATTCAATTTCATCTCAAAATAGATTAGGGAGGGGAAAAAAGACAACGAAAAAGTTTCCAACACAGCTCTAATCATCTGTGAGTGAAACAGTCATGTGTTGAGCCTTGGACAGTTACTACTGTTATCAAGTAATTGGTTACACCCAGCAGAGCTTGTAGTAGAGATACAAACCCAAAGTAATATTTTAACTGCAAATCAGCCAATGGTTATTGGAGACTTTTCCAGAAATTGCAGGGCTCAGGAGACAAGGCATATATCGAGGAGTGCTGGCAGAGATGACATTTTTATCTTTGCAAATCTGTTTCTGTAGTTTCACAATGGAAAGACTTTTTCAAGTTGATATGACTTTTCCAATATTGTTTCATAAAAGGATCAAGCAACAACTTACAAGCAATCTGTTAAAGGAAAAGGCTTTTCTTAATTGTGAGAGCGACCGTGGGCGTTGGGCCATAGGGGCTTTGACTGTGTGTGGTCTGTGGGCAGTAAGCACATGGGGCAGGGGGCACAGACAGGAAGAGGAGTGGGAAGAAGGATGACAGCCCCTAGTACAAAGCCAGTTACAAAAGCAACAGGGGAAACTGCCCTTCATTAATTCCTCCCTTGATCGATTTAACACTCCAACATATATAACTGAATAAAACTCAATCTCTTCCTGAGATGAAACGCTGGACTTTAAAGCTAGATGAAAAAAAACTCACAGCTTTTCAATAGTTTCCATGAGTGATATAGCACATCTACCTCACCACAGTCCAACCTATTACAGAGAATCACTTTTTAAAATATGCTTCTAACTGGCAGGGTCTATCCTTCTTCCTTGTCCAAAGATGACAAACTGTAGGTATTTTGTAATCAGACTTATGAAATGCACCTGAGAGATCTTCCATGTGGATTCACTATCTAACACAGCCTTCAGGTCTTAGTTGTGGTAATTTTTTTTAAAACCCACAATGCAATCATCTAAGTCACATACGGCCACAAAAATCCAGTAGCCTCTACTACTTTATATCACTACAAT
Source organism: Tringa tobata (assembly GCA_033628505.1). Taxonomy (NCBI): domain Eukaryota; kingdom Metazoa; phylum Chordata; class Aves; order Charadriiformes; family Scolopacidae; genus Tringa; species Tringa tobata. Next base: position 6,637,850 of record JAHREE010000128.1, read on the forward strand.
TTCAATACTGTTTACAGACACCATCAGTAAACAAAAGAGAAAAAGCTCCAAAAATCCAAACATGGATTTTTGACCACCCTTAGCAACCTTAAATAAAAATAGCCAAGGCTTCTAGCACCAAGAAGCAAAAATGATACCCTTTATGCAAAAAAGAGTAAACAGAACTAGTCATTAAAAGGTATGCTTAGATAGGTGGGTCCTTACTGTGAAATGCTGTGGATTTATGACTGCAGAAATACAATATGTGTACCTCTATACCAGCAGACTTTTGGGCACTTCTTGCATAAAGTTCTAGCCCCTACAGTCTATGTCATGCAAAACATATAACTTACTAACTAAAATTAAACTAAAGTCAAAATAAACAGATGAAATCAACTAAATTAAATTAAAATGAATGCATGGCATTAGACAGAAGAAAACTGAGGACCCAATAAGAAGTTAGGTAAAGACACAATATTTCTTGAACATGAATCCCTTCGGAACTTTACTTTTTGAAGACGTTGCAATCCTATTAATTCCATTAGGAGATGGAATTAAGATATGTATCTGCCTTTTTCTTTTCTTAAAGAAATAATGTTGACTATTATGTAAAGAAATAGTACAATTCTTACAGAATGGACAATATCAACTTTAGGGGAAAAAAAAAAATCACTTCTCTGTCAATTTTCTTTTAAAACATTGCAGCTGTTAAAAATAAGTAGAGCAAGTAACTACAAAGGAAATTATACTGAAAAGGCAGCCAAGAAGGGCTATTTGCCCTAGAAGCAGGCTAGCTGAAAAATTCTAACATCAATAGAGAAATTGAATCATTCTTTTTAAAAATCATACTTATCATTGGTATAATTCACTATATTTTTTCAGCATTTAAATTGCCAGTACACTTCTCTCAAATAGGGAATTGCTATTATGTTCTTGGTACAAATGGCATAGAGATTAAAGGTCACAGCTACAAAACCCTGAGTCACTGCCCAGATTCAGATAATACAACTTTCAACTAATTTGTTGACTCCAGTGTTTCAGGTTCCTTTAGCCTTGGAGAAACTAAATGGGTATACTTTAGTAAAATCTGAATTCTCGAAATCCTCTGTAGGAACTGTTGAGCTAAATGAAGCTTTTAGCATTGAAAAAAAGAGTTATGGGGATTTTACCTAAATGTCTAAACCAAAACTATGCTGGATACTGAATTATCATTCCTCTCCTGATCTGTATGGTTTTCCTTCTTGGTCTTTCATAAAAGGTAGGTCAGAAAAAGAAATAAAAATTAAGAAGAGATGTGAGTAGAGAGTAAAGCCATTTAAGCCATCCAGACCCATGGCAACACCTGAACTTATAATCATTTTATGTCCCCTCAACAACAGAGCTTTTTTTTTTAAGGTGTTCCCTTAAAAAAAAAAAAGAAAAAAGATGTTTCATATACTTAATCAATGCACACAGCCCATGCAAAATTGTTACATAGTGGTTCTATAATACAGTACACACTTAAAACTCAGGTTAGCTTTGTTAACCCAAGATATAAATTTATTTTATTATTGATAGTTACTTGTTGTCAAATTTACTTGTGGCATATCCACATGCAGGTGGTCAAGATTTCACACTAATACAAAGGCTTTAGGTTTTTCAGGGCATAAGAATTATCTTCACCCACTGAGGATAATGAAAACCTTAAGAAATTATTTTTCCTTTTGTTTCCATAATATGTATAGCTGGATACAATCCTTAGGCATAACAATTTGAAGTGGCAACTTAGCAATCGTCTGTAATTTAGTTTCAACTAATGCAAGATCGAACAAAGGTGTTGCATTTAGTTTTTTATTGTAGCAAGCATGTGAGAATTTGCAGAGGGTACAGTTAGAAGTCAGCAACAGGTAGCTAGAATACAGTCATGTTTCAACTTTACTCGGTTGTGAGTGGTGTATAACCACATATATAGAAGGCACTGGGATCTAGACAGACCTACTTATGCTGCTTGTCCAATCAAAATCAATGTATTTATTTAAATCCATATAAAACAGACAGATGCTTAGATTCAGCGTTGAATGGAGCCTAACTGATGTGACTCTTCATCTCTGGGTTGCTACTCTATCTATTATGCATATCAAATCTTGTTATGTAGCTTCAAAGAAAAAAAAAAAAAAAACACACACCAAAAGCTTTTACTTGTGATTGAGCTAGGATGAATGGTATGATTTCAAGAGATGACATCCTCTCCTGTCATTTATGCTTCATTTTCCACCATATATTTTAACAACAAATTTTCTAGTTTTGAAGTCCTGTGTTTCCTTTCAGCTGGAGAACAGTCTTTAAGTAAGACTGTGTTCAGGAACTATCAAACCCAAGCGTATTGTCATGACTAGAGAACACACGTCACGATGATCATCTGGCTTGCTCAGTAATCAATAAAAATGAAATCTTTGTCTGTCCATTAATAGCTTCATAATACAAAGCAGAAGTGTACTGTGTAGGAGAAAAATTCAAATCCGACAGGACTGCATTACTCTACTGCAAAAAACATGGCTAGAAATACAAACACACCAGACAGAACTGGGCAGAAGCAAACAGAGGGGCCAAGGCTGACCAGCATTTACGTGCCAAAAATAACCCATCTGTAGAAGAAATCTAAGAATCCTTCTAAAGTATTGCCAAATGTTTAGCTTCCAATGGACAAGGAAGATGAAAGGAGCAAAGATGCGATACTGCCTTCTCAAATTAAGACTAATTAAACAAAATTATAGAAAACCCCAAAACTTTAGTGCAGCAGCGTATTGAGGAGCACTTTAACTTCTAGTTTTCATGATAAAACTGGATTTGGATGAAGGCTGGAAAAAGTAATCAATAACACACAGTCAATGTTGACAAGGACAAGGCCATGCTTGCTTTATGCTAAATCTTTTAAAATCACAGCCCCAGAAGACTTATCAATTAGAAAATTGTGCTTGGTATCAGCTCAGTTTTTCACAGGTGCACTCTAGTAAAATCAAATGTTATAAGATCGACAAGTGATAACTTTTATTCAAAAGCTCATATGCACTGCTAATTCCATCTGCTACTGCTTACAGTACTTTGCAACTCTATGTCAGATTGCACTGGGCAGGTGATACAATTTTTTAATTACATAAGTCTTGATCATTAAAAACGTACCACTCCAAATCAACTAAGATATCAGTATGTGGAAAAATCTTTTGAAAATATAGGAATGTGAAAGGTTTAATGAGCATTTTTCATTTTAAAAATATACATTTTTTAGTGTTTAGCTTTTGTTACTTTATGTTATTGCTGAAATAAGGAAACTCACAGTTGCTGCATAAATTGAGTCCTCAATGCCAACATTAACTCAAAGATCTGGAAATGCTAGATTAAATTCAGTGGAGGTGGGCAAATGTTTAACAGGGCATTTTGGAAGCACCGCTGTGACTGCACTTCAGAACTGCAATTTCTACATTCTCTTGCTTTTGAAGGAAGATTTTAGTGCTGATCTTTACTAGGAGCAAGTAGCCATGGCCTGTTAATTCTAGTAGTTCAATGCAAGTTCATTGCATATATCCATACCATATGACAGCATTTTGACCAGCCCCAAGTGTGGCAAAATGCAATAATACTGCCCCTGTCCTGGTGATTTATTTTTCAAATTTAACTCAACAGAAAGATGAACACAGACTTTCCTAGTCCACATTGCACCATTAAAAAATAATAAAAAAATAAAAATCCCTCCTCCTTCAGAACAAACCTGTAACAAATCCACAACAAACATCCGTAACAAAACCACAAAAGCATCAGAAACTGTCTTTGAATATCATCTAATAAACATAATGTTTAACCAACTAACTGAGCAATCATTTCTCTGCTATTTCAGATTTAACCAATCAAAAAAGCTGAAAGGCTTTGATTAGGTTTTTTCCACAATATACCTCTGCAGTGTGATAAATGATTTACTGTGGATGATAAATGAATATAGTCTTTCATTATGTATGGCATTCATCAGCTATGAGAAGGCTTTTGAATAAATGGAAAGTGATTTCATACTGTATTCAAAGCCTCATGCAACTAAGGCACAGATGAAAGCCACATTCAATACTTGAAAAAACAAATTAATATGAGACCTTTGCTTTACATTATATCTCCCCAAGATTACCATCTATATAAAAGCCCTTCAGAACTCTTCCTGAAATAATCTTTCAGGGACCGGACTTAGGTAGTAAAAAAAATATGTCCAAAAATCAATAAAGAAAGGACTAAAAGATGGAAGATTGATAGATGTTATCATGGTTCTCGGTCAGAACCTACCTCACCTTCAAGTGGCTATTTATTAAAGACAGCAATTACAACAATAAGTGAGACAATTCTAAAGAGGGGTGCAAATTCACTAGTAGGTAGCATAACAGGTTTGCTGGATGTATTTCTTTCACCAGTTTCTTCCCCACACGTTACAAGCTCAACATTGAAGTCTTGTGCTTCCATCTACTTAATGAAAGTAACAGTCCTGGACGTCTCTCAAGAACTTACAAATGTTTTTCGTTTTGTTTCATGGACTATTTCCCAACTTCAAAATAGAGCCAAAAATACTCAGAGAAATTAAATTCTCCTTTTCAAACCCAAGCTAGAAGTACAATGGATTCTTCACCTATCATGAAAAAGTCATGCAAGATTTCCAGTCCAGCCTTGCAGATTCAAAAACACCTGCCAAGTTTCAGCAAAACTTTATAATTCTTTTCTTTTGGACAATTCAAAATTCATGTAAGAACTCAGATGCTTGACTAGTAATAATATCTATATGGCATAATGCTTGTCACAGACTCCTCTCCTCAACAGCTAAAGGCCACATTAAGCCAACGCTTATCCACAGAGACAGAGCGCCTCTGTCAGGCCCTCAAAACCCCTCAGTTATTCAGTGGGGTATTTTTTTTTTGTACCTGTTTTTATACCTGATTTGGAAAGAATAATTAAAGCCACTCTGGAGGTGCCAGTTAAAATATCCTTAACTACTAGCAGATGGTCTACACAAATAATGTCCTCTCACTTTATGGCAGGAAATAAACATGCCTCTGCTACTGTATTTTATATGATCAGCACACATCACATTTTATAGATAAGAACAATTTGACATGCAATGTAATTGCCTAGCAAAGTTCAAATAGAGAAATATTTTCCAAAAGAACTCTTCCTTAGCATATTAAGTAGAATTTAGAACCCAGAAAATGAATGGTGTTAGCATTCAAGCAAGGCATTTTATGGAGATATTTAAATTTGCAACTGAAAAACTCCAAATCTTTAAAGTTGGCCCATTCTAGAGTAAGATTTAGTAACAAGTCTTGTGTAGAATAATTATCTTCTGAACAGACAACTATATTTATTGTAATGACACTATAGCATATGTATTACTATGTAGATTTAGCATAACACTAGCAGCTAAAGCTGTCCTGCTAATGGATCAACAGCTTACAAGTCAGCAAAAAGGGCTGGGGTCAATTGACTAAACCTAGAGAGTTTAACTCCTAGAGAGGGCAGGAAGATGCAGTCTTCATCGCATTACTGTGCCTACCGCAGCTGGCAATCCACCACCTTAAAGTGTCAAAACATGCAATGAAGACTCCAGCCCGAAGTCCTTCTGAGTTTACTCTTCTCTCTCCTTACTTCAGTGACCAAAGAAAAAGTCTGTTGGAGCTAATAGTGGAGAAGCAGAAATCTGCAACAGGAACAGCACCACCCAAAAGAAAAAACATAGTTACCCCATCATCCACATAAAATGCAGATGTATTTCCACAGGAGCGATATGGAAGACTCTTACTACACTGAATAAGCAGGAAAATTAATTGAAGCTGAAATGACGTGTCTAACATAAAACCCCCCATATTATGTTTTACACAAAATTTTATTAGAACAAGGAAAAAACTCTCCTCTTTGTTCCAGTGTGAAATCTTGACCTGAAGGCTTCTTAGTTTCTTGCGTGTGAGTTAAAAGAACCTGCATCATTACAAAGTATTAGTAATTTGAGCATTTTTGTCCACAAATTATTAGTGTAAGTTTATTAAGTTTCACTAGCCAACATATTTGTAATTTAGTAAGGTTTGGATGAGTGTGCTTCAGACTACAGGATGTGTATTAACTGCAAGAAATTCCATTTGACGACTGGCAGTACCTGACCCATCAATGCAATGACATCATTCTTTATTTGTGGAAAATGGAAACTTTTCCAATGGAAAACGTGGAACGTCAATTTATTAACTGTAAACAGTAACACAATTCCATGTTATGAATTCAGCTTAAGCTCCATTTTTTGCAGATCTGTTCAAGAATCTTTAAAAATTATAATTGTGAGCATGTCTGGTACTTTACTGTTGCTCATCAATTGTGGAGGGTTTGTTTACATGACATCAAGTCTTGTAACAATCTCCTTGAATGCAGCTATTTTGTATACAGGATAAAATTTCCAACCGAAGCCCAAGGATGTCATGATGCCAAGAAAATAATCAGAATAATGTTTGTTTGCTTAGCTTGCATTTAAGAAAAATAATAATTCAGTTACCTGGCAAGTCTGGATTAACACAAAAATCACTGAAATAGTTGGAGACATGCTGATGAACATAAGCTATGCATTATTTGGAAGAAATGTATGCCTTAGTTTAAGAATAAGAATGACCCAATGTAATAAATATTGTTAATAGAAAAAATTTCTAGCAAGGTTGGGGAGGGGTTTACAAAAACGTATAGCAGACATGAAAGCATGCTATTTATTTCTGATTCTAATATTATAAAAGTTATTTTTAATACATTACCTCCAAGTAGGTTAGTTACCCAAAATGTGATACGCAGCAAGTAGGGGCAAATTATAAGTTGTTCTATGTCCATTTTAATACTCGCACAACATGCAAAGCAGCATTGTGTCTGGCTGACACAATTCTCACTACCGGCTATGTGCTAACACACAGAAATCCAAAACATGTTATTTCATGATTACTTGTGGGCAAAATTTGTATAACCAGGACATTTTAATTTGCTGTCTTTCCTGTGGCTTCTGTAAGAAGAGCAGCAGAAACAGAAACGTTATTAGAGGCAAGACAGCTCCCGAGAATATTGTCAATATTTACACTCAGGTTAACACTACTAAGAGGATTAAGTCCTTCCTAGCAGTTCAGCTCTGCAAAATGCCAAACTCTGTTACATTAAAGTATATGAAGTGCTAAAACTCAAGTAAATAAATGGATGCTAGATGAAAAATAATTATGCATTGAAGAGAACAGCATTCACAAAAAGACCTGCTATATTTGAGTTGACAATTTGTGTCTCTTCTCAATACTTTTTTTAAAAACAGGCAGTTGCATGAAAAGTCACCATGCTCTGCCACAACCTGCCAAATTCAACAAAAAAAGAAAACCTTGAGAATTGGAATACTATTAAATAATGGCAATTCCAACAGCTAGCGCTGATCTGACATGCTTGTCAGCAGAAAATAATGGTCATACATACAAGGTTCTTGCTTGATTCCATTTTCAAAATAATGGCAGCTGAGGGCAATAATCAGGAAAGTCATTATGTCCCATTTAAGATCATTTTATAGATTAGAATTAGTCTCTGACAAGATGTCCCTGTGAAATTTGAGGAATACATTTGCTTCTCTTGAATTCCTAATCATAAATCAACTTAACTCAGCGACATGTTTCTGACAATTCTCTTCTGAATTCAGGTCAAAGAAAAGCAGCACAGCTCGTACTGCTTCTAGACAGTGCTACCAAATTTTTCTCGTCACATCCACACAAAAAGAGCAGAACAGGTCATTCTGAACTTATTCATTCTTATTTCAAAGGAAATAAATACTAAAGACTAAAGCCTTTATGGGGAAGAAAGTGGAGGATGTCTGCTCCAGGAGCCACGCTGCCTTCCTCTGGTGTGACCTTCAGCCAGTCACTTCCCAGTATCACCGCTCCCAGATCTGCTGCAAGAGCAGCACAGGAGGATCAGCTCAGCCTTCCCCTCAGCTGGAACTTGTGAAGGGAAACTATCAAAAACCATGTAGTAATGGCGGTAATACAAGCATTGAAGCTATACGGGTAATGAAATAAATACACCTTTGTCATTTTCTGCAGAATGCAGAAATCTTGCATTGTCAAGCTTGCTCGCCATTCAGCATTTTTTTCTTCAGAGAAAAAATGTTGAGACTTTTTAAAAAAAATGGAGCAACATTAAACACTGCTTATAAGGAAAATTAGGATATTCTCATTTCCTTTTTAAAATTTAATCTCTAAAATAATAATACGTCAAGTAACAGTAAAGCAAAGCTTGGAATTCCCCATCCCACTGTCATGCAGGATATGAGTTCCTTTCCAGAAATAGGATATAAAGGCTCCTTGTATTTTGGAGAACAGAAAAGTAAAACGGGAGGAAAACCTTGTCTGAATGATCTCTCAAGGCTGGATAGTGAATGCAGTCATTGTGGGTATCAGCTAAACCATACACATGCCGGGGCCAACACAGGTATGTTAGTTAGACATCTGTACCTTTACTATTTCAGCTTCAAGACTTTTACCATTCTTCCTCTTTCATTAGGGTCTTAATGTTAGAAGACACGGAGAGATGCAGAAGCAAGACTCTCCAGATCAATCTGGAGAGAAACAGGTGTCACTGGAAGAAGCCTGGTGCTTCACCCTTTCCCCCCCCAGTTCTCCACCTTGGCAAACTAGGATGGAAGTACTCAGCAAACCAGAGCAACTTTCAGGGGCTGGCTATTGAGCCCAGAATCCCAACAATGGAACCACCAACAATACAGCCTGGGGCTCCGGCATGTACAACCACCAGTTGGACACTCCGGATGCCCAAAAAGCACTCTGAAACCAAGATATTTCTGCATCTGATCCAGTCTCCAACACATCAAAGAGATGGCACTAGTACCATTATAAGTTACAAGTCAGTCCTATTTCACTGTCAGGAATGAATCGGTCCTATTTCACTGTGAGAAGCCACTTCAACGTCATTCTTCTATATCTTAAGACCACGTTCAATTCTATAAACATCTGAGAAACAGATGATTTTGCTAACAACATTATACTAATTTATTCAAATATGGTTTATATCCTGACACAGTAGCACACAGATCAACACAGATTAATACCCATGAATTTCCTGAGTTTTTTGGTAGAATTTGGCAGCCAGAGTTGTGTTACATGAAGCAGCAATTATTTTATTAGTAGTAACTGGGTTAGCTAATCCAAGATTAGCTCGGACATTTCTTCACTCCCTTTGTTACAAACTATTCTAAATAACATATTGTCATCCTTGATATTTTCAAACCATTGCTATTTACTGGTATTTCTCCCCTTACAACCACACAACTAAATAACTGCAGTTATATATAAATTGATTACTCAAAAGTCAGCCAAGTAGTGAAATATGTTTAGCCCACTTTTGTGCATGGAATATAAATCTTCATATATCAACTATGACTGGAGTCATTCCTCTACAAACTCATCATCATTACAAGTTTATCTATGCCACTAATGAGGCGGGTTTTTTTTCCCCAGTGGTAAGAATTTAGTAAGTTCCTTTAAACATCAGTACACAGATCAGAAAATAAAAAATGACCAGGCTTGCTTTTTCCAATTATACCAAATAGCCTTTTCCTTTTTGGTTGTCTTTACTGCCTTTCAAACTTTCTAGAAATGAGATGCTCATTAATTTTATTTATTTTTTTACCGGCTGAGTGTGTTTCTAAACAGAAGAGGACCCCTCTAAAAAAATATCCTCATCACATTGTGCTTATTGCCCAAATAAGTTGTCTCCTTCTGTTAAAGTATTTGCCCTTTTACTTCCCTCCACCACCACAAGTCAAATGACCTACATGGTAAATTTCATTTGGATTCTATCTTGCAAAGGATGATTTATAATATATTTTGCATACAAAATAAATGCTTATGTTTTGAAATATGGAAAAAGAATAAAACTGGTGTTAGAGCTATGCTATTCCATTTCTACAGAGAAAAGGTATGATTTGGTAACATAATAGTGCCTTATTTTGTCCACTCGTAGAGCTAAAAAACCACAGTTCATCAGCCCCCATATGTTCCTACTGAGTGCTTAGTGGAAAAGAGAACTTCTCAAAATAGATTACTATGAATAATATTTTAAAGAAATTGAAGAGATAACCAGCTTAAAGCAAGTGGGGGAATCTATTTACTTGCAGTTTAAAATACTCTTAACTTTACCTCAGGAGCTTAAGATTTATGAGGAAAGAAACATCAATTGTCCTTAAACCTGGTGCACCTTTCAATCTATTTTGTGCTAAACGATCAGTAAGCATTCACATGGGATTTACAGTGAAATGGTTTCATTTGATTTGATATAAAATTAAAAAAAAAGTACCCTGATGACACACTGGAGGCAAAACTTAAACCTGAGCTAGAAACCAGCCTCAGGTTAACATAATCTAGTATGATGCACAAAATTAAGTTCAAAGGTTTTTTCTTAGTAATTTTGCCTTGTCAGCTCCTGACTTTAACTTACACAGTCTAATTAAAACCTAATGCTAACAAAAAAAATATTTCACCCAAACACTTAAAATCATGTTGGCATCTAATACATAAGAAACTGACATTATTCCATTCATTTCAGAATACAGTAGCATATGGATACTACACTTAGAAAAATAATATTAATAAGCATATCTGCATTAATTTTAGAAGTCAGACAGGTAAGGATATTTTTGTGTATTCCAAATAATTCTTTTCAAGAGTCTCGTCTTTTGATGGTAATCATAAACACAAGAAAAATGTTCATCTACATTGTCTACAAAAACATGTTCTTAGTTTCATAAAAAATGGGTTTCTCAGATATGAAATATGAAATTATGTCTTATTTAAATAAACGCAACCTACAAAGATTTACAACTTAATATAAAGGCTTCTGTCTCTAGAGTCATATAATGGAAAATTAAATCCATCAATCCTGAAAAATGTTTTTCTTTTTCACTTTACTTCAAATTCTATGAGAGTCAGGAAAAAAGTTTTAAGTAATTAGCAGAGTTTTGCATATCTATCACCGTTAATAACCTGAGATGCAGAGTGCTATGGAAGGGAACCAATGAAATGAATAACCAAAACAGGAGTCACAGGAAAGAACTGCTTCCTTCAGCACCTTCCTGGAGTTTGCTTTTGGAAGACCGAGGCCTTTCTGTCTCCTCATTTCCCCCCAGCTTTCTGTAGTTACATTTCACCAGTACTTAAACTTGGGAAAAGACATTCCCTGGTAGCAGGTCTGGAATGCTTCCCCGCCTTTATTTCTTGCAGACTAGATTAATTCTTACCCTCCTCTATTCTACAGTTTTAACAACCTGCCTCAAAAGCAATATATCTTCTGAAGTGTCCTGATCACCTACATAGCCCACACTGATACAGAATTCCAACTCTCAAAGATGCTTTCTTAGAATAATACCGTGCATGAAATTTCATTAACAAAGTCACTATGTCACAGAAGCAGCAGCTGCATGACAATTAAAGGACTGGGGCATCTGGCATGAGAAGAGGCTGAGAGAACTGGGGTTGTTGAGCTTGAAGAGAAGGCTCAAGGGGGATGTTATTGATGTGCACAAATGCAAGGTGCGTGGACTGCAGAAGACAGAGCCAGGCTCTTCTCAGTGATACACAGTGAAAAGACAAGAGACAATGGGAATGCATTGAAATACAGAAGACTCCACTTACAACCCCCTCTGTTTTACTGTGGTGGTAGAAAAACACTGGAGCAGATTTCCCAGAGCATCCAGTCTTTGAAGTATTCAAAACTCAAGTGGACAGTCCTGAACAACCTGCTTTAGCTTACCTTGCTTGAGAAGGGGTTGGACTAGGTGATCTGCATGTGCCTTCCTACCTTAAGGATTCTGTGATAACCAAAAAGAACATTTCTCTGAGAATTACAAGACTTCCCATGGTAAAAAACCCAAAACTAAACGAACAAAAAAACCTCCACAACAAAATCTCCACAAATGCAATCTTTTCTAATGAAGCAAAATTTACCTGAAGCCCAGACTATTTCCTAAAGCCCAGCATAATTTTTAACAATCATTTGGCATCATGAGAAACAGATGAGAGGAAAACAGATTTACATAGCTGAAAACAACATTCCCTGCTTTCTAAATGAAGTGCTCATATGAGTCATAGAAATCAATTATACAGGCTTCTTTACTTACTAAAGAAAGACCTAGGATCTATACATAGCCATCGTTTTCTCCTCTCTATGCCCCAAAGCTTGAGGTCTGTTTTCATCATCTTTGCTTTAAAAGTAACTCACCTCACTTAGAGCTATAATAGAGACAATAAATGACATAAATGAAATGCCATGTGTGAGCTGATTAAATTAGTGTTTCATTTTTTTCATTTTTTATAAAAACATTTTAAGACTTTTGACCTTTTTATCCTATTCTGATTGATTCAATAAATTGCACCCTGGGGAGACAAAAAAGAGAAAGCAAGAGCTAAATCAGAGACAAAGGCAAAGCAAAAGACTGCACACAGCTTGGAGAAAGCACTTTACCACAAAGCAGATGGTTGTGAAAAACAAGACATTTTTCTGAAGTCTAGCTGACGCTATCTGTACTAATTCACTATCGGAAAGCAACTATCAAAAATATCAGCACAAAAAATACAAGCATTTGTAAAATATTACACCTATTTTTCAACCACCTCTGTCAGAGGCTTACTGATTTTTTTTCCTCAAGAAACACTTATTTCAACAATCACCCATAACTTGTTTCTGTATGTTCCCACTATCTCTGTATATGAAGCTGCAGATTTCAGAAAAAGGAGAGCCTTTAACAGTTCATAAAAGTGAAGCAGCACTAGTTAGATCAGAATGAGAGTAAAGCAAAACCAGCTCTGAAATTCACTGTGTAACTGAGCTCATCCAAGCCTTATATCTTCCTTGGGAAGCAGGAATGTACACGGGACAAAGGTTTCTCAAGGAAAGTTGACACTGAAATAAGAATTAGTCATGGGACTTCTCTTCCAAAGTAGAGCCTTATTTTTTTGCCACCGCCTTAACGTTCAGCCAGCATCTAACATTATCTTAATGATACATGGCGAATTTAATTTATTGAATAGCCTTTCTCCTCCCCCTGTACGTCTAGTAGGAAAGGATACTGATGTATTTAACCATTGTCCTTCCATTTACAGGTTTTCATAAGGAATAGTATGTGATAACATCCTGGTTTTATCTGGTATCATACCATACTGCTTATCTAGCTCCAGCTAGACTAGAAGGCAATTGGAATAAATACAGCTCTTTTCTACTAAATTGAAGCTTGCCCAGCAGTCAAATGTTAACGTAATGCAAGTTTCCTCACGTGCTACCTGCATTGCATTAAGCACAGAATCTGTTTTTTACACCCAACACCTAACATGCCCCCAAAATTTTTCAGACGCACGCTGACTTCCAGCCACCGCAACTGATACTACTCAACAACTCCACACAGCCTCAGCTATCTTCAGACAAACGTCAGAACTCTCTAAAGGCTTAATTGCACTCTAATCCCCTTCTCAGTTTAGCACCTACTCTTCCCTTCCCAACCCACCACAGATGTCGAAGTAAACCCTACACGACCCAACATTTGCCTAATTCAATTTTAGAAGGACAATATTGCCCCTAAAGCATTCTGTTCTACTTAGTGACATAGCCGCAAGAGCTGCCATCTGGTGGTGGGATTTCGGTTAATTAAATCAATGTTTCAGATTTGTGGCCATCTGGTGAGACGATAAAGCTTCCTTGCTACAGGAGAGAGGAAATATGCCCAGCTGAGCCGCATGCACTTACCAGTATGCCTCTTAAGTGAAACCAGTTCTTCACTCTCTGAGCTTTCTTGACAAGCAGCCCAACAAGAATTCCCAAGAGGCAGAAACTCAGACTATGGCTACTCAGGCTACTTCAAAGCAGAATTAATTCTATGGCTGCCTTGACTTTTTGGCATGTCAAGACAGTTGCATTAAACTTAGAAAACCTGCAGCTCAAATGGACAAGTATCTCTAGGTGGAATGAAGTCTAAAAATTAAAGCATAGTGTGGATCCACACCTCTCATGGCAACATTAAGTTTTTAGAATGCAATAAAAATGCGAAGATTGAGACAGATTCACCAGGCTATCATCTTATTTTAATACCTTCTCCTACAGCCTATACACCATGTTATGAGGCTAAGCACTTATACCACTCAAAAGTCTCTTATTAATTATATTAGATTTCCTTATGCGCTGCAGAGTGGATCAGGCTCCATTCCTACCTGATGTGAGTCAGAGCCCTCTCCACAAGCAAAATAACAAGTTTAAGAAAGTTGACTACAACTGGTGAGACAACAAAATGTTCATGATTGTTTTTTCTTCTTTTTATGCTAGCACTTTTTTATGCTCATTGCTTTGGATTTTATCAGTTTTACTTGCCTGCTTAGGCATGTACTTCAGCTCTCAGTAAACACTGGTTTCACAACTATAAATAAAACATACATGAAATATGTTGCTGTCTACAGTTTTGTCTCCCTCTGCATTTTCCTGAACTTCTGCATTTTATGCACCTATGTTCTCTAAACATAGACCCTGTGGCACTTCAATACACTTGTGGATGCTCTAGATGCTGTACAGAAGAGGACTGCTGTCATTTCTAACTATTTTAAAACTCTGAACAGATGTTAGACTGCACAACATAACAAATAACTTCAGGCACATAAGATGAGATGATTTTTCCAAGACATTCATAAAAATCCACTATGTGTTTTTAAATCCTATAAGTGTTCCAAGGCTGAAAATTGAATTTTTACAATGATGTGGATAGTCTATAGTTTATCCAACTTTTTAATTATCTTTTAAATATTCTTCCTTAGTGACAGAACCTACAGGAATTACATACATATCTTTTTCAAATATGCAGTACCATTGGAGGTTCCAAAATGATGGTTTCAAAAGTTTTTCTTTAGAACACCAACACCCCCCCTTATAAAGCATCTGAATAATTAGCCCTTATTTTCAGAGCTCAAATATGTGGTCTAAAAGTCAATGGAACTGGCACCTGGCCTCTGAGACTGATCCTGTCAGCCTCTGAGTTTATTTCCTTGCTCCAAAGAAGCACTAAACCATGTTTAATTTCCAGTGTGAAGTTTCAATGCCAGCACTCACACCCCCAAAGTTTCAGTGATTTTTGGAAAGGTTGCACAGGTAGATTCTATTATATCACAAAACATTTCCCAATTATAAACTCTCTCCCAACACTCCGCTGGACAAAAAAAGGCTTCCCTGGTGAAAAAAAAATAATAATCCCCAAATCCTGATAAAGTCCAGAGGAATCAACATCTCTGGAAATGAAATTAAAGCTTTTAAACACATTAAAAAAAAATTAAAATCTCAAATTTTCCACACCTGAAGAAAAAGTGTTGAGCATTCACTGATCTCAAAAAAGTGCATTTATACAGATGGGAGGGTTCCCACTGCGTCAGAGAAGCTGCACAAAACTAGTATTAATAATAAAGCCTCAGTACAGTTCAAGTCATAAATCTAGGACTTTACTTACTCCAGGATTTAAGCAGACAGTAATCTAAGACAAAAGTGGATTGCAGTTCATACCTATTTCCTTACATATTTCTGATTTTTCTTTTAGAAGAATAATAGGAAATAACCTATGATTCTGATACTTCTTGTGTGTTTTATTTTTATATTCAATGTACCTCGCACAAGAAAAACAGAAAATCATCATTTATATAGTCTAACCTCAGCCACTTTCTAGTTTTTAGTCAGTAAACATTTTTCCTTCTTTTTTTCTTTTAAAAAAAAGAGACAGTTTACCTTATTTTAACTGAAATACTAGGTGTGTTAATTGAGAATGGATAAAGATAACCCCACCCACCTTAAAACAGAAAAATTTACATTACGTAAAGGATTTTAAGTCTCGTGAACTAACTTAGTGGACCTGGTATCAGTACAAATATATGTGTAAAGCAAGCCAAAGTAGTACACTATTTTTTGGGTTGTAAGAGAATTTCACAGAGCACCTTAAATATAGATAACATGTACAGAGAATTTTAAAAGAAAGATTCCTAGAAATATTGCAATTTTTTGTAAAACCTTTTCTTTACAACACCTGGGTTTTTTTGAGAAAGTTTATGATACCACTTTTTGTATCTTTTGGCAACAGAAAGATTTGCCCTCTTGTTATATTAAATTAAAATGTCCCATGTCATAAGCCTCAGGACACTGTGGCTTACAGGGTATTAGAGGTCCAAGAATTAGTATCATCAGATTTTCATCATAAAGGCTCTTATCCAGAAACAAGCTACAGCCAGTCAGACATTCAATATACATACACAGAGAGACAGTAAGAATATTAAAAATATTAATACCTAGAATAAGGGTGGAAAGCACAATCAGACCTTGGAGTATGATTTTTAGATGCAATTGACCAAGAGCTGCACAGCTGACTTCTGTAAAACACTAATTCTTAAAAACAAATAATAATCTGAAAGTGCCTGAAGCATGCTCAAGAGCTACCCATCTTTCATGGGCTCAGAACCATCTGGACCACTTTCAGGTGATCATGTCACAAATACACCTGGATATAAAAAACTAGCCACCCAAACATTTCAAGTAATTCAATTGTGTTGTTTTGGTTTTATAAAAAAAATATACTTTCAAATCTTAAAAGAAAAAAATCATGTCATAGACAGCTGGATCCCTCCCCCTCATTTAGAGTACTGAAAGATTCGCTGTACTTTGTTCCTTTTGAAATCAACATGGATACACAAAATGTCTATTTAGCCCAAAGATGAAATTACTTAACCAAGAAAAAAAAAAAGAGAGACCTTCATCTTCTGGATAACTTTATCATTAGTTATTCCCACATTTTTTTTCTCATTCTGATTTAAATTAATTCTGTATTCTGTTGGGAGCCAACCTCAGTACAGCAATCCTCTTGGTTTTTAACTCCCAGAAGATCACCACCGTCACCAGGTTCTCTCCCCTCTGTCTCGGCACTAACCTGGAATCACAATGAAAAAAAATACTGCATGGAGGGGTTCTCCATTGCTACTCTAAAATTATCACTTATATATAAAGAAAATATACGTTGTCTTTTACTCCCTTTTTCCAAGACCCTGTTTTAGAAATGATATTCATATTTTAAAATGCTTTCTCAGAGAAAAATGTCTACAATAAATGGTGTTCTATGCCTCACAGCTCTCTGTTACAAAGTTTTTAAATCAGAAGTCTCAAACTCAGAGTTTCATGTAGATATTGGGCTAGGGAACGTCATCTCCATTTTTTCCCCAGGCAAACTATGAATTTAACTACGTTCTTGTCATCAAAGAATTGTATAGAGTCATAAAATAAGACAACAGCAAACAGGCTGATTTTATGGATTCCTGAAAGCCTGAAGTTATCAATCTGGATAGCAGAAGAGAAAGAAAAGAATTGCCTCACTGGAGATGACAGGTAAATGCTGCTGGTAGAAAGGACTGATGTGGTCACAAGTGCCATCATTTTATTTTCTTTTTTTTTAGTAGACTTCTTCCTGATTTAGCTGCTTGAACACCAGTTTTACCTATTTTTAGTGATTTCCTTAAGCTTTAGTTTTTTTCTTTTTTTAAGTTCTGTCACAATGTAGCAGTCCCAATAATTATATTGTATATATATAATATAATACACTGATAGCCAGTGGGACAGTAAGCCAATTATTCAAATGACATAGATAGTTCTATGTAGAAAATAAGACCATTACATCAATGCAATTTCCAGATGGATACACAGGCCTTGAAGTTAGGTACATGATTTCTTTCCAACTCCATTCACTTAAAATACCCAGTAGATATGCCCTAAATTCTACCATTAATAACAGACAGAAAATAAAATGTTGTATTCATACTTGTCTCTGGGCATTTTTAAATTATTATTTGCTTACTATTTAAAAAAAATAAATGCTTGTGCTGTATGAAAAGAAAGTGCAAGCAGGAAGCTTGTTTGGCCAAAACTTAATTACTCTATATATCACTGTGCCATATTTTTTCTGACTAGAGGCAATTCAAATGAAGACTGAATGCAAATCAATCTGGCAACAACAGAAGACTGACACCCAGAGAACTCCCCTTTCCCAAGAGCTGCCTAGAACTTCACCACAGGCCCCAGGCAGCTAAAACTCCTGTGCATTACAGCAGAGCTTTGTGTGCTTGAATAGGATGACAATTATATGCTAATTTTACCAAATACAGATGGGCAGAACAGTTAATAGTTAATTGACATTTTTCCTATGGCAAAAGCAGTACCTTTTTCAACAGCAGTTCTAAGTGAAAGTTACAGCTCCCCTTTGTACATATTTATATACATTCCTATATATACACTAGATATTGAAAATACCTTTTTTATATATACCACAAAGACTGGAAGAGGAAAAAATCCCTTGTGTAAAGAGCTAACATGTCTCTGGCCTTCAAGCTGTCAAAGTGGCTGAAATGATTTGAAGACTTCCTCTATTTTATAACAAGTGGTTAGGTTAATATGCACAACTACCAGAGAAAAACACAAGAAGGAACTGAGAAGTCCCACACTATCATTTTCTTTAATCAAACGTAAAAATACTTCATCTGTACTGTATTCTTTCTGCTTGAAGAAAACACTTCATAGGGAAAAAGCACTCACCACTTACTCTGCAATACAAAATTGCTAACAATCTCCCCTCTCTAAATTTTATTAAAGGAACTATATGATCAATCAACAAAACACCTTGATAGAACTGTGCTTAATTGATTTGTCTAACACTGGTGGTAGAGAGCTAACCATAGTTTACTTAGGAGAAAAGTAAATGGTTACATTTGGTAGAAAAATATTCAGTTGAATGTGGTCGTAGCCCTCTGACAGAAAGCAGAGACTCAGACTTGTGGGCAAGTAAAGGGAGTTTTATGTCAATCTTAGCCTATCCTGAGGATTACCTCCTGATCCCTGTTTTATTATGTGTTTGATTTTTCCAAAAGATTATTTTCCGTCAGCTCCCAGAAACGTAAGAGATTCCATGATGTCAAATCCTTGTCACTACACACAGACTGATTTCACTTTGGCATCCTTGCAATGTGATGCTGATAAAAAGCAACAATGACTTCAGGATAATTATCTAATCCCAAAGAAGTGCACGAATAACTTACTACTTCACTAAGAACACACAGACCCGCAGAAATTTAGAACATCCAAAATATTCTCATTTTAAATCTGAAATAAACAGGTATTTGGCAATGATACACTCAATATAAATATGCTTTCCCATTGCTGCTTCTATAAATTTCTATCGATTAGCACTTAAAAGTATCAATAAAACACATTGCTGATTTTATGGTGGCTGTTAAACTTTTGTAGTTTTATCATGAAACACTAGCTAAAGCGTTCCTTCCATATACGGTACGTTGAGGGACATAAAGCATGCCCACTGAAAATACAAGCAGCATTTCAGCTATGCACAATGAGGTTCTCATAGTTCTCGGACTGAACATTAGACCTAACTTCAGGAGCCTGAACTTCCCTCATTCTGCACATTTTCATATCCAGTATTGTAGGTTGGAAATGGATCCATATTCCTTAACTACAACAGCATTATTAGGCAATTGCAATTTGGTGAATTTTGTTCCTTGGGAAAATCTCTCACCTCAAGGAACACACAAATGAAAGACAATGTGCATGGATACTAAAGCATCTTTATAAAGAAACATCTTGTTGCTTTCACAGACACATCCCTACCCTGGAATAGTTGCCTTTTTTGTCAGTGTACAGCAATAAGTAATTAAAATGATGTACTTGCTACTTTTAAATCTTAATTTAAAAGAAGCACATTATGCACTGTTACATCGTCATGCCCACACAATTTATTCATTGCCTACCTATATACAGGCATTTCACACAACGTAAAGGGATCGATGAGCCTCAGAGTAAGAAGGTCTACAAAAATCTTATTTCTCTTAAAGAAAAATCTTCTGATTACCATTTAGTACACAAATGTACTGTCTTTTATTGACAGTGAAGTTGTCAGTGCCTGGCAGGTAATCTACGTGGAATTAGTTAACACACTTTCTCCAGTTGTGAACCATAGGGCTGTATTTTTCTGAACCTCCCAACAGACTTGTGTTAAGCGGACAGAATGGGTGAACTGAAAAACATAACTCCCCATATGTCAAAAATTGTTGTAATCATACAGAGAATGCATTTTACAGTCAGAGCAACAATATCCTGAAGTGGGAATGAATACTCCATTTTGTTGTCCATGCACTTGATCGGAAAAAATAAATTGTTCTCAGATGAAATGAGTATTCAAACTTCGTATTTCAATGAAATGAACATAGGCTCAGAAGCTACATTTTTTTTTTGACAGAAGATCCGGCATCCTGGCAGGATAATCCCTTTCAATATTAGCGATCTATTTAATAAAGGTTATTGTATATCTGGATTTCTGCAAAGTATTTTATGTACATACTCATTAAAACTTTCATTATGTGGAAGTAACTAGTCATATGTTTGATTAATTAAGGGCTGCCTCTCAGACTTTAGTAAGTAAAATTACTCAGGTCTTCTGCCTTGATTGGCTGGGTGGCTCATATTTGCTGAGCTTGTTTGTGGAAAAAAAAGGGGTTACTGAGACACTTTAAAAAAATAAAATACCAAACTTTCATGATGAAAGATGAGCATGGCAGAATGAAGTAGGTGTCTTAGAAGGAAACTGGAGCTGGGCTAATAATAAATAATAAAATTAAATTCAGATTGAATAATAATATTTTAGTAAATTTCAGGTTGGAATAAAATTACATTCTGATTAATAAATGAAATTTGTTTATCCTAAAAAAATCAATTCTGAATAATAAATCTTTTTATAGATCTGAAGGAAAAAAGAATAGTATCAAAACCCTGCTCTATACATTGAAACTATTATACTGGAAAAAGAGATCATTTGCATTAAATCTTGTAGAAAACAATGGCAAAACTACAAAAGGAATTGATCTTTTCTTTCCAGCAAGTTTTTCTAAGTTCTCTATTGCATAAGTGATTCATAAAATTGGTATAAGGTTTAAAGGACAAAATAAAAATTTTATGTTATATAGAAATGTTGAAAATAATCTACTGCTATGTAAAGTAAAACAAATCCCACTGGAATTTAGGTACCATTGTTTACAGTTACACAAATAAAGACATTTACTTGAGGCACCTTATTCCAACTCTAGATTACTCTTCTTCCACTTTATTCCATTCAGGAACCACTGCTGCCAGGAATTTCTAATTCATGTCAATTCGTATCTATTAATCATCATACATATCTATTTCCCCCAAAAATGCAAATCAGAATAAATATATTAGATGACCTTATATCAAATGAGAAAAATTATATGTGTAATACTCCTTCCTAAATAGATGATTTAAAAGAGAATAAATGTTCAAGCACCAGCAGTACTTTTTAACGTATGCAGTTGGTGGATTTAAATTGCATTTTAGTCAAACATTTGGTTGTAGTTGCAAGCAGGTTTAAACTTGAATCAGTTTAGTGTCTAAGTCTGCTTAAAGTTTATTTTGATCTTTTAATGATAAGCCCTTTCTAATCTAGCTTTTTAACACACACAGGATTTTTAAAATATAGAAGACATGGTTCAAGGATCTCCACAGATAGCAATCTGAAAAACCAAAAGTAAATAATTTGAAAATGTTTAATTTTAACAGGCATTGCTTCATCTTCTCCTGTAATACAGGTTAAATTTCACATTAAATTCCATCCTCCAAAATATTGCATAAATTAGGCATATTTCAATTGTTTAACCTCAAATACAGAATGAACATACTAGTAGAGGATTAGTATTGGAATAACACCTAAATAAGAGAAAATGCTGCCTTAACGGTGTTTTTTCCTAATTTACTCTCTAGGAAGAAATGCTAACATTATGCAATTTTGAAAATTATTCTTCAGATGCTGAGACTGTATCTCCAGTGAACTTGGGGAAGCCTTATGGCAGAACGGTAGGATTCTTTGAAACAGGGAGAACTCGGCTTTGGTATTCTTCTGATTCTCTCCGTATAATTTAATGGTTACACTCAATTTTCCTATTTGTTACTTACTTTCGCACACCACTTAAGACAGAACTGCTTAGACAGATGTCTAATCATAACTGAAATAGGAAAAAATTGGGTCTTAATCCAGCAAAATGCCTATGCATAAGTTAAACTTTAAACAATTAAACATATACTTTGGGTAACACTAATCCAAATTTTTCAGTTTACTGAATTTAACAGTCTATTAGAGAAAATGAAGAAGTATGCTTTTGGCACAGCACTGGGCACAGTGGTATGCAACCATTCTGCAAATTAGAATTATTCCTTCATTCTGGGCTTACAGAAATTATTGAAAAATAATCAGCTTTGTTAATTATCACACTTTGAGGACATTACAGAAAATAAGCACAAAAGGGTTATAATTAAAGTTTTAGTTGTCAATACCCTTAGACAAGAATTTTACATAGACAAAAGCTGTCACCAGCTAACTCTGGAGCAGCTGATTCCATAAGAAATGAAACCTTACCCTGAAAGAAAGTGAAATAGAATGTGGAGAAATTTTAAGAGTGTAAGTCAAAGAATCAAAAAAACCTAATCTGTTAATAAGAAAAGCCACTGATCAGAGTCCATTGCTACTGATCTGTCAGGTCAATGAAAGCTGAAAACATACTTAAATAGTGTGAAATAGTCCCATATCTTCAAAATAAATTGCTTTCCTCAGTGAATATAAATTCAAAGAGAAGACTAATGTAAGATAATTTGCTCAAAGATCCTTAGGCGCATTGATATTTTCTGTATTATTTTGGTAAATTCAGTTCTGTTAAAATACAGAGGGAAAAGGTTAACATTCACATATCAGCTTTCTTACAGATTAAATCAACTTTGAATCAGATGGCACAAAAGAATGGTTGTGTGACATTTTACAATCTGGGGAAGGAAAAGTTGGAATAATCAGCTTCAGTGAGAGCAGGGAAAGTCAGAGAGAGAAGGACAGGTTTTGAAGTAAGTGCAGATGAGGAGGCATAAACCTTAGCAGAGAATAGGGACTGGAAACAAGGGCAACATGTTAGTAAAAAGGAGGAAAATTGTGTTTGAATTTCTGCATCAGGGAAATACAATGAGGTGGTAGAAAATACATTAGAAGGAAAAATGAAAGTACAAGAAAAGAAAATCTGAACTTTAAAGACAAAAGAACAAAAAGGAATCCATTGCAACACACAGGCCGTAATCAATGAGAAGCCAATTTTCCAATATTTTGAACTGCAGAACAGATAGAACCATTTCTTTTAGCTGAGAAGTATCGAGGACTACGCTCATTAAAACCTAAAAGAATTTTGAAGTTATCTACATTAGTTCCACAACCGTGAACTCTGAACACTGAGGCAGTAAAATGTAAGCAAAAACAATCTCTCATGAAATAGCTTATTTTGCGTTCAGAAATACCTATATTTAGAAATCAATACCAGCACAATTTTTCCATGTCCAGTGCTTCAGCATGAAATGAGTCCATGGACTCATATTTCTTATTCCCTTCACTGTTATCATGCAAAATGAGTTAAGTTTCTAGAGGGCAGGAAATCAATTTTCAAAATGCAGAGTATAAGACTACCTATTGCAGTTTTCCTTCCTACCCATTCCACATGACAGAGCTCAAGACTTTTTTACAAAAACCTAAACAGCCTGGCTCCTAGAGAGTCCTCTACTTTGCTGCAGAGGAATTTCTGAGTCCTTTAATCCCAACAGACACAAAAAGATGGACAAATTAGAGAATATGCTTCTGCCTAGGTTTAAATCCCTTCCTTACTGACATGCAATAAAATGAAAAAGTGATATATACTAGATTAAATATCCTAATTGCTATTGCATGGCTATAAGTATGTTGGATTAAACATGTGTTGTAAGGATTTAGCAAAACAAGATATGTCCCATAAAATGGATCCATGTTAGATCTTATTTTTCTTGTGAAAGCTCAAGGAATCAGTTACATAAGATTTGGAAAATTTAATTAATACTTCCCCAAGTCCTTTATATTTACAATCTCATAATCTGAGTGTGTAATACCTTATGGAGCAATATTGCAAATTCTGCTAGGTGCCTTTCTAATTTTTTAGCTCAAACTAATGGAGGGCTCAAAATTTTTGACTGTGCTGTATGACCACTTGTAAGTATTTTAATTTCATTCAAAAACTGTATTTGTGCCATATCAAAATTCTTGGATTTTTCTTTCTAAACTGATACCACAAGGACATATTTTTCATGCTATCATTTATTGTTCAAATACATGAAATATCTTATTATTTTTAGATTCTTTTTCATTATTTAGAATTTTTGAAAAAAACCACAAATTAAGTTTTTACAAAATAGCTGTTAAAACATTTCAATAATTTTTTTTTTTAGTTACCTACATTAAAATAATATACAGATATTAAAAGTCTTGAAAAGCTGCCATGAAAACAACTATGAGAAGTGTCTCTTAGCAACAAATACTCCAGGGGTTCCAAAACTAAACTTTCTCCTTTGGCATGAAAACAAAGCCTGGTAGAGGTCAAAATAAACCCAACTATACACTAGAGTGAAAACAAGACACACGAATTCAGCCCAGATGCAGAGCAGTAGCAGTGCTCTAAGTCAGGGGGAGCTTGGGAATCCCAAGGCAAATTTGCTGCCATTATAAATGTTCCTGACACCGAGATCCATTTCCATTCAACACTAGTTACAGTATTTCAGCAACCTTTTTTTCCATTTTATATTCCCGAGAAAAGCTCAGCACTATTCTGCTACCATGGGAAGCACACGCTTCCACCTCCCAGTTGTGGAGTCAGGTTGACAATCATGGGTAATGCATGGGGAACTGACGCACATCTGCCTGGTGTCAGGCACAACTGGTCGTCTTGGCCAGTTGCATCTTGCCCATTTGCTATAGAAACAAACACAAAACAGTCAGAGAAGTATTTGGCCAAGTAATCAGCTTTTCAGATAATTTCAGATGGCAGTGGTCACTGGTGAGAGTACAACAGCGTGAATTCAGCATGGGCACACTCCATGCAGCACCGTAACTCCACGCTCTGCTCTGGGGTACAGAAACACTGGGGGAACATGCTGATGAACAGGTTCTTTAAGCATTGGACCTCTGCTACAGCAAATCTGCTCTTTGGGGGAGCTTCAATAGAAAACCTACTCTTACAACATGCTTACAGCAGCCCAGAAGCTCTTCTAAATCCTACGGATGTTTCTGACAGGCATCAGAAAAAGTACAGCACCATTTAAGTTGGGAACGTGATTTTTAATAGGACATCATATAAGAAATGTAAGAAACCAGCCAATATAAGAGATGATTATCTGACATACAAAAAGTAAATACACTTTGATTTTCGAAGTTATGATGTTTCTGCCTTACCACATCTTTTTACCACCTTGATGAAAAAATGAGCTCCAACTTTTAATTCTGTGATTTCCATCAACAGCCATCATTATTGATTTTATTAACCTCCTACTGCATTCCTGCTGACAAAAATCAAGACTCATTTATAGCCATGCTGGTGAGTGGCTGCCTCAGTTCAGTCAGGTTATCACATTTGGTTGATATAATGCAGCTAAATTTTCTCAGAGAGGAATATTTTATCTTTCTTATTTAAGAAACTTCAACGCTGCCAATTCCATTGGGACAAAAGAAGAAAAGTTTTTTAACGGAAGATGAGACAACAGTGACTAGAAAAATGTAAAATTTTAATACAGATTCCATGCCTGTATCACGAACAGGAGAAACTGAGCTGGGTGAAAACACAAGTGAGCAAATCCAACTGTACTCAGAAGAACTTTTTGTGATACACTCATCACTTAAGCCCTACTTGTCACTCAGAAAAGGAGTTACTCCTCAGAATAAGTCTAGCGCTAACCTTATCCAAATGCAAATATAATCCAAAGGGAACAATCTGTTAATTGAACAAAAATGGATGTATCAATGATATACACCTGACATATGAATACCACTGCAATCACATACCTGAACACCCCCCAGCCAACTCATCGAGCAAAAACTTGAAGCAACCACAGGACTGAAAAAGCATGTGCTTTATTTGGCTAGATTGTGAATTAAATAATGTAACATTGACATCTTTTAGGGTAAACCTACATGATTAAGAACCTGAACTAACAGCAATGCCAAGCGAAACAGATTTTTTTTTTCTCTGTGACCAATTTCATTAAGATTTTAGCCTTGACCTCTCTGTTGTTGAATGTATAAAGGACGGATCATTTTAAAATGGAAAGACAAAGTGAATGAAAACACCCAAAAGTAAATCTTTAATTAGGTAAGTCCTCTTTTGTTGCTTGGTTCAGGCAGAGCAATAGAGAATATGTTTCCAGTGACTAAATCTGCCTTCAGGTTTCTGGTGAATGTGTCTCTGTGGGCCTGTTTCCATCAACGGCAACATTTTTTTTATGGTTTCGAATTTGCTTGCTGGCAGCCACCTGCTAATAACACCACTACAAATGAGTAGGGTGCTCAGGAGTTTGGACAATGATTCAAAAGTAATTGAGAGAGTGGGCTAAAATATCTAGAAACTATAATACCCACTTTAAGCCACTTCCTTCTTGTTTTGGAAATAATTTCTCTTTGGGACATTCAGTTCATCAAACAATGACTGGAAATTTGAGCTATTTCTATAGCTATTTCTGGTTCTGTAATTGAGTAGTTAGTAAACCAAATTTCCACTTCCCTCTCCACTACTGCCACACACTATTTGTTTCAAGCATGCATAGATACAATCCCAAATTCTGATCCAATAACTCAGTGGTGAGAGTTACTATGAATCAAGTTATAATAAATTCAGAAGATTTCCTCCATGTCACTGCAGTACCACATCCAGAAGCAGCAGAAGTCTAACCATGACAGGATGCTCAAATAACTATGCTTGAGCACAGCATGGGACCTCCCCTGTCTCCGGACATCTGAGAAACACTTCAACTAGGTCTGGCGCTCCTGATTGAAGTCTCTTTTGATTAGCTTCTTTCAAATCTGTTTAGACTAGTACAACCTTGTACTTGGCCAGGGAGCAGCACTGACCAAAGGCACCATCACATCACTGTGATTTATTGCTCCTCATACTCAGTCAGTCAACATCTACTCTCAAACCTCTCTCTGACAGACATTCCTAACCCTGTGCATACGTTTATGATTTAACTGACTTAACTTGAATCTAAGCATCATTTTTTCACAGAGCAAATATGTTAGTGACTGTAAACAATTGATAAAAAGAAATGGAAATACCTGTACACTACTGAAAGATCACTGGAAAGCCTTGGGTGTTTTATTTAATAGAGATGAAAGGAACATAATGACTTTGTAAATAAATGAAACGGGCAGCCTCCACACCACTTATCCCCCTTTCCATCAGACTTATAAGTTTTAAAGATTTAAATTTCATACAACTGCTGTCAAATGACTGTAGTTGGAAAAACAAGCCGTGTGAAGTTCAGCAAGCACCTTAGATTAATGGTACAAAGCTTCATGTTACATTTTTTTTATTCTTTTTTGTTGTTAGGAGTTTTTCTCCTCCTGTATTAGGGAAATAATGAAAAAAAATCTTTAAGGTTCAGCAGGAAATGGTCTTTTTTTACAGAGCAGATGAAGTATAGGGTTTTCATAGCCATTGATCTTTGAGGACAGAGGTAGCCATGTTTTAATCATTTGTGTAACACCTGCCTGTAATCAGGAGAAATACTGTTTCTGCAGTTTATATTGTTTTAGTGGTTGGACACAATTTATTTGGGGTGAAGCTGGTGGTTACACCAGCTTATATCCGAGTAAGGTTTATTTCAGCAGATCAATACTGACGTATGGTGCAGTAACCCTGAAGAAAACACAGACCATGGCAGTGCATGAAACAGCCTTCGTCCATGTTCAGACACACCTGCGAACAATAATTCTGCTGTAGCAGGAACTCAGAAGAGCCCAGATGAGACTAGTTTCCTAAAACACAGCACTACAACATTCTGGAAATTACACTTCTACCTAGAGTTTATTTTTCCTGCTTCTGCCATGAAAATTAACAACTATTTTGAGACCAGTAAACTGCAGCTTGCTGTAGCAAAAGCAATGTGTTCCACCACCGTGCTAGTGATGAGATACAGTGCCTGCTGCAGCCTGATCTGCTCTGCCTGCATTATAATGCTGCTGCAGACAGATCACTTGGAGTACTTCATATTTCCAGAAGGTGTTCCTAGAAGTGATGCCAATTGAATGTGCTCTCATTGTAGTCATACTAGACTTTATCAAAGAATCACAGAATTGTCCAGGTTGGAAGGGACCTTTTAGATCATTGAGTCCAACCATCAACCTGACACTGACAAAACCCATCACTAAACCATGTCCCTAAGCCCTACATCTACCCTTCTTTTAATACCTCCAGGGATGATGATTCCACCACTTCCTTGGGCAGCCTGTTCCAATGCCAATATTGGTGAAGAAGTTTTTCCTAATATCCAAACTAAACCTCCCCTGGCACAACTTGAGACCATTTCCTCTTGTCCTATCGCCTGTGACTTGGGAGACTGACCCCAACCTTATTACCTCACTAAAACCTCCATTCAGGTAGTTGTAGAGAGCAATAAGGTCTCCTCCCAGTCTCCTTTTCTCCAGGCTGAACAACCCTAGTTCCCTCAGCCTCTCCTCATAAGACTTGTTCTCCAGGCTCTTCACCAGTCTTCCTGCCTTCCTTTGGACATGCTTCAGCACCTCAACGTCCCTTCTGTAGTGAAGGGCTTAAAACTGGACACAGTACTGAAGGTGTGGCCTCATCAGGGCCGAGTACAGGGGGACGATCTCTTCCTAAATCCTACTCACCACACTGTTCCTGATACAGGCCAGGATGCTGTTGGCCTTCTTGGCCACCTGGGCACACTGCTGGCTCATGTTCAGCTGGCTGTCAGTCAACACCCCCAGATCCTTTTCTGCCAGGCAGCTCTCCAGCCACTCTTCCCCAAGCCTGTAGCGCTGCATGGGGTTGTTGTGATCCAGGTGCAGGATCTGGCACTTGCTCTTGTTGAACCTCATTCTATTGGTCTTGGCCCATCAATCCAGCCTGTTCAGATCCCTCTGCAAAGCTTTTCTAACCTCAAGCAGGTCAACACTGCTACCTAACTTGGTGCCATCTGCAAACTTACTAAGGCTGCAGTCAATCCCCTTGTCCAGATCATTGATAAAGATATTAAAGGGAACCATGTCCAGTACTGAGCCCAGGGGAACACCACTCATGACTGGTGTCAACTGGATTTAACTCCATTCACCACCGCTCTCTGGGGCCGGCCCTCCAGCCAGTGTTTCACCCAGAGAAGAGTATCCAAGCCATGGGCAACCAGTTTCTCTAGGAGAATGCTTTGGGAAACTGTGTCAAAGGCTTTACTAAAGTCCAAGCAAACAACATCCACAGCCTTTCTCTCATCCACCAAACAGGTCACCTTGTCATAGAAGGAGATCGGGTTTGTCAAGCAGGACCCACTTTTCATCAACCCATGCTGACTGGAACCAATCACCTGGTTGTCCTTCATGTGCTGCACAGTGGCACTCAAGATGATTTGTTCCATGACCTTCCCAGGCATTGAGGTCAGACTGACAGGCCTGTAGTTCCCCAGATCCTCCTCCTGGCCCTTCTTGTGGATGGGGCTTTCTCTACGATTTTTCTTTAACATTTATTTTGCTTCACATTTGAAGACCTTACCTATCCAAGCACATCTGAAAAGAAAATCTTAATTCTCAGAAGACAAGATCTGGATTACTTTAATACTGGAGAAAGAAACGCATCTTCAAATTCTTTGGAAAAATCTTATCAGAGAAAAGTCAATTTATAATTGAAACACAAAGGAGATGGAAGTTAAATATAAAGATAAGAATGGGAATTCCACCTTACTGAAATACAGATAGGCGTGTGGGTCAAATTTAATGACTTGACTAAGCTAGCAGTAAGCGACTAAGAATGGTCTTTAAAAAATTGGGACATTTAGTTTCAGGCCCTAGGGATTAAAAGTATGGTCTGAAGCTCAGGTCCCAGACTTGCTTTGATTGAATTATATTCTACTTTGGAAGTGTTAGAGAGAGTCAGAAATATATCTTCACCTTCACATGACAATGTTTGCCAGAGTCATATAGGCAAAGAAAGACCTCCAATGCTGCAGTTAGTTTCTATTATAAATTCTTGCACACAAGGGTTTATTCTTTGCTAATTATTGCCTCAACTATGATGACTATGAATTCGTTAGTAGTAGCAAAAATAAATAGTATCTCTGTAATACCATGTTCTGATGACTAACATTTAACTTGATAGATTACTAAACAGCGAAAACTGGTGCTAGAGTTTAAGTGGGGTACTTGACTGAAAAGTAAATGAATACAGAAACTTTTTCACTGCGGGATAACACACAACCTACTGCATTTGGCTGATCATTATTCACCAAAATCCTGACATTAACAGCCATGCAAATGATACCATGATTTACTGTCCTTTTGCTGCTTTTTTTTTCCCTACATGATTTCCCTTAAATTGATAAAATGAACTTAGAAATTCTATAGCAACTTTTACTAAGAACGTCAAAAAGATTTACAAAGTGAATTAATCAATTAATCAGAGCACCACAGTGAGGTATTTTATGTAAGGACATCACAAAATACAAATGCAAATTTGGAATACATATAAAAGGAATAAATTCAAACGTCATGATACCAGAATTGCATTTTGTAATTTGGGTGTAATTGAGCCTGAAAATTGGTGAGCACATAAAAATAGAAGGATTTTGATGAGGTTTTTTTTTTTTTTTATATAATAACTACTTCTTTTTTTTTTAATCAACAGCACAAAATGAGAGAAAAATAAAGGAAAAAGAGGTCTGTGAAAAGTCATTTCCATTCTTCATGTGATGGTCTTAAAGTAATCACCAAAATCTATATCTTTAATAAAAAGACTCCTGGGTACTTTGAACTGTGTAGCTGATTATGGACTCTGTTTTACTGTTCATTTATTTCTTTTTTCTAAATCTTTGCAAGGACCAGCTGTGCCTGTAGCTCCCCTAAAACAATGCAAATCAGGAATTGCTCCTCCAAAGTCAGTAACATCACACTTATTTTGGACAGCAGTTGCACTGCAAATCAGCCTATACGCATACAACAATAAACAGCAATCATACAATTAATAAAAACTTTTCCTATGCCTTCCTTCTTGGAGGGTAGCCTCATATACCCATACTTATTATGTTACGTACGAATCTGTCCAGAAAGCTCTAGTGATTTGCCTTAAGTGGAAGAAACAGACGTATCCCAGCTGCAACCACAGAATACAAGCAGGAGTTGGAGGGATTTCATTTTTTCATTTACAACCCTAAAATGACTATTGTAAATGAACTGCATTCTAGTTCAACAAATACATGAAAAAATAAGGCCTGCTACTTCCAAGGTCAGCATAATAAATAAATAAAAAAACCCTCATAAATATTTTTTCAAGTGATATATTAAGAGTTATAAAAAAGAATAAATGTATAAGTTTATATTTTTCTCAAAATAAATTTTGTTCTTAACTAATGCTCTTTTATTAAAGAAATATGTCATGAGAGAAAAATAGACTTTAGAACAAGTAGTAAAAAACCCCACCCCAAAACCACAGCCAGGATATTACTGTAAGCAGATAGCAGAAGCCTTGCTTATCAGCAGAAATGAATCAAACTTGAAGGAAAGCTATAGGTTCTAATTCACTTTCTATCTTTGAACATCATTGTCCAGAAGTCGTATGCATCTGCACAACTGACCAAGTAATGGCTAAAAACTGCACCACAAAGAGACTTTTACATCAAATTATAAATCAAGACCTTTCTTTTGCTTCTAAGGTGAAGTTTATGGTAGCTCAAAACCAGTTTGTTTATGCTTGACAGATTTCCCATGAGATCTATTAGCATAATATTGATCAAAAGTATTTCAATGTGTGAAGCCCCATGTCAACAAAACCCATCAAAACAGATTAACTTCAAGGCAGTGAATTCAAGAGACCTATTTATTTTAAGTGATTTTCTTAGATTAGGACCTAAAATCCAAATCCCAGTGCCTAGCTTCAAAATACTCTCAAAACTCAACTAGATTTGCCTTTAAGTCTATGTGCCACACATATCACACATAGATGCCTTTCCAACTTTTTTTTTGTTTGTTTTGGCTGAAAGCAAATGATCAAAAATATTGCATAAACCCAAACTGTAAAATATTGCTACTCTGGACAAGATAGGATGAAGTGTGTATCTCAACAAAGAAACCTTGTCTCATGCAACATTGTCCATTTAAAAAAACATGTTTAAGATTCAGAAAGCTCTAATTACCTACTCCCCAAATCAAAACTATTTAGAACCACATTCATCGTTCAAGTAAGTTTGCCAGTCAGAAGACGATCACACTGTGAGTCACCATTACTCCTTCTTCCTGTTTTTCTAAGCACAGACAAGCTATATCCAAAACATATTTATGCTGTGCTGAGCAAGAAAATCATCGCTGGAAAGCCAGGCAAAAAGTGGGGTCTCCTACACTTCAGCACCACTCGAAACAAGTAAACTTGTTATTTAGAAAGGCTTGCAGAATGACTAGATGTGCTTGCCAAAAAGCCTGCAATAAGAGAGAAAATTCTCCTTAACAACAAAGTGAGTTTATAGTCCTCTCTCATTTAGCATCATTTCTGCTCTATGCTGCAAGCCAGGGACGAGGGGAAAGAGGCAAGTTGGACCTGTCACAGTGATCTACTGTCAGATATGATAATATCTGGTGAAACAACGAGAAGAAAATGTTCGTTGTGGCTCTATTTCACAAACCCTAAAACTGCAGAAATAATTTATTTCTGTTGCACAACTACTACCCACACATTTCTTCCCAGCTACAAATTTTGGCTGCCACAGAAAGCCTGTCTCGCCCAGTGCTCTGAAACTCAACAGTGGCACCTCGTGGCTGTTTCTTATACAGCGGAGTATCTACAAGATACTAGGGGTTTTTGTGGACCACTTAAACACAATTTTCATTTTTGCAGCTGCCTAAAAGTATGTAAAAATTATTCTCATTTAAAAAGCTCTGCTATCTCTGCCCAGCTTTATAAAGTTAATATTCTTATTTCCATCTGTTTCAGGTTCTAGTCTGTTTTTTTTAGTTTTGGGTTTGGTTTTGGTTTGTTGTTGGTTGTTTTTTTTTTTTAATATGACATCTCCTTTCTATTCAGCTGGGCATTGTTCTAACAGCCCTTCTTGTCTCTGTACAAAGACAACAGGACCTGCTGATTAAGCCTTCCTCCCAGTTTAAGTGTGCTTCAGATTGGTGTTTTGACTAGAGAAATTTAAACAGAGCATTAAAAGCAAATTCTACTTTTAAAAAATTAAATACTAATGTAAAAGCTAGGAAATACAGAGACCACATGAAAAGCTAAAGGAAAAAAAAAACAAACAAAGAAATGGAGAGCTCGCTAAGAACTTTTTATATTAAATAATGTGCTAGATTTTTTCTGGAACACAAAGTTGGACGCCTGTCCCAAGGAGTTCACAGGCAAGTATGGATGCTCAAAAGATATGACAAAAGTATATAAACCTGTGCAATGATGGTACACACATCACCAGTTTCAGCATATTAAATCGCAATTTTACATGCATTTGTTCTAGGGCTTAGAACCTTACCATTTTTTTTGACGTAGATCAAGCTTTAAGTTCAGAACCCAACATGCCAGATGACAACTGGGCAAAAAGTGTTTAACTCATGAAGGAAAATCTCTTCTGACAGCCTCAGCTCTGTATTTACTATAAAAATTTGTATTTATTACTGCCATAGGAAGATGTCAGGCATACTTTTTCTTCTCTACTTCATAGCTGATACCGCGTAATATCTTGTTACCGTTTTCAAAAAACTCTTGCACTGAAGAGATGTCATAGTAAAATACTTCCTCATCGTCATCAATATTGTAACAGGACACTAGGGAAGGAGGGTGGGAGGCTACTGAGGAGCTAAGCTGGCAGGTGTAGGCGTGTGAGAGAGTACCCTTTCTTCCCTAAATTTTACAGAGCTTAATCAGCTGCCCACATTTTCAGCAGTATGTAGTAATACAGTTCCCTGGGCAACAGAAATGGCCTTCTTGCAAAAAGTAGACAATTCACCTGCCTGTTCTTCAGGAGGTCGAGTGGCCAAAGCCTTTTCTCCCCAGAAGCTGTACTTCAACAGTACCCACACATGAAAATACAAAATGACAAAGGTTTCCATGGACACTGGTTGAAATCAAACAGTCCATTAGTGACAGCATCAGTTCTTTACTACTGAAAACGGCAGTTTTGACTGAGCTTTCTCAGACTCATTGCAGGCACTAGCTCAGGTAAGCACTATACTATCTATGCAAAGAATTAATAATCTACCATCAGTATAAATAAAATTCTTTTTCCTCATTAAAGGTGCTTCTAAACAGACATAAACAATAAGTTACTCAAACAATATCAATCAGAGTGATGTCTCACGCAAAGATGTCTCTTAGGCTCACTATATTACCACTTCACTAGATAAAAGCTAGGGAATAGACAACCCTCATGTCACGTCCTTAAGTTCACTAAAATATAGCATAAATGGAGAAAAGAATTCCAGAACTGATGGCTTTCCATTGAGAAAATTGTGCTTTTAGTCCTTATGCGTTTTAATTTACAGGATGCTATTAAAAGCAACTCATTTACTTCCAATATGCCAAGCACTGCAAAAGTAGGCTTTATAGGTAAAGCTCATCACCTTGAATTGTACCCAGAAGCAATTAAAAAAGCAGCACAGTCTCTAGTGAGCAGAGGGGAAGCACAGGGTCTACCATTAGCAGTGTGCAGTGAGCACATCCTCAAGTCATGAAACGTGACTGCACACCAAGTCCCTTCTCTGCAACATGCCATCCACTTGAGCATTCTCCACACGCATGACCAGTAAGGAAGGTGCAGTAGTTAAGTGTTCCGAGCATGTACTGTTGTATTCAAAACATACATAAGGATGCTAT